>NIVC01000679.1:0-252079 GCA_002269645.1 Macrostomum lignano
ATCTCGTCATGCCGTTGTACGTTGATCATCACGGAGATCCTTCTGCTAAACCTGATAATTGCGCTATTCAGCAGAACAATCGAAGAGATTGACTCGAGGAGCAAAGCGCTTTGGCAGTTCGAGCGTCACGAACTCATCGAAGAGTTCCAGACGCGTTCCTGCCTGCCACCGCCATTCAACATATTTGACATTTTCAGGCGAGTTCTGGGTCGGAACTGGAGAAGTTATCGTCGCGAGTCGCGGGGTGCACCTCAACAAAGCTCCGACGAAAAGAAAGAGCTGGACAAGGAACTGGTGCTGCAGTTTCTGCTCTACCAGGCATTCAGTCTGCGCAACAATCGCGAGAAATTCATGGCTAGCAGTTCGCCAAAGGAGGAGGATGAAAAAGACGAACTCCTGGCGAGCGCGCGAGATGATCAAAGAGGAGCTGGCCAAGAACAACAAAGCTGGGCTGCGGCTGCGGCGGAAGCCGCGGCAACCGGAAGCTGGGCAGTTGGTGAAGCTCGAATCGATGATACTCGTGGCACTCTAATGGAGACGACACCTTCGCGGGTGAAACTGCAGTCACCGAAACAGCAGTCGGCTCAGAGACCAAAGCCAGCTGATGAGCAGCCGGCAACACTGCAGCCGCAGGTGTCTCAAGAAGACGCAGGTGCTTTGATGGCACTGATGGAATCAGATGCGGACCTGGATGATTACGATGCCATTTTAAAAAAATGCATTACGTTTTTAGTACAATCTATTAATTTTTTTCAAGTGAAAATATTTTTAGTTGTAAATTAGCCACATATTTTTCAAACGCTCTCTAAACTCATAGGCTTTTCAGATCAGCGCAATAACAGTAGAATACCAAGGGTAAGACTAGTTAAAGATGCCTAGCAGGCAGTTGAGCTTTGCCCACTATAGAAGCTTAGTCGCTAAATGGTGTCCATAGTCGCCTGGTGCTTGCCGTCGTAGGATATTTTTTTGATATTTATCCAGAAGCTCCTAAAAGGCGAGACGACCGGTGGCTGATGTCGGAGATGATAGAGACTAATGTGGTCGAGCCGCACTGAGGTTCTGTGCCAATTGGCTCACAGGGGTGTGCTGAATGCACCGAAGTTCGGGAGAATCTCTGAATATCTCGACGGTCTGGAGGTTCTAAAAAAACGATTGGTTTACTCATAAAACGGTTGAAAAATGACTTGGTATTCGTACTGTTTAGCTTAATTTAGAAATCATTTAACCGTAACAAGGCCATATATTTCTGTGCCATTTGAACCCAAGAACATACATATATGCTTAAAATTTGTCATCTCGCAGCTTGATCTATCCCTCTTCCAGTTTAACTAGCTTGATCAAATTTTATCTGCTTGATTAGTGAATATGCTGCTGCCAGTTGACATTGATTTAGCAGAGTTCCTGTGTTCATGCAATCTGCGCAGCTTGGTGTTTATCTTTTTTATCTAAATTTTTTATTCTACTTAACCTTCCCCCTTTTGAGTTGAGGCGCCGATTTTTAACCATTTTTAATCACAAATCGTATAAAATATATCCCCCCATTCAGACTTCTAATCCTATTCAGCAGTCCGACGTTATTTCCGACGTCTGTCGATGCTGTTGGTAAACGCCTATTATGACGTCATTATCCGTCTTCGAAAAATACCCAAACTCCAGCAACGTCCATCAACATCGAGTACGTCGGGTCAGTGGCGGCGCCACTGGAGGGGGACTGTAGTCCCGCGGGACCACCGGTACCACCCCAAGGGAGATGAACACCCAATGAATACTCTGTGGATCCTTACATCGATTCGATTCGAGTACATATATGTCAGCGACGTCGATAGACACCGGAAATGTAGGTCGATGTCGCCGATGTCGGATTGCTGAACGGGCTGGTTGGTTCCAACAATGTATAAGCTTTTGCAATAAAAATATTAACCGCGCAAATCTTTTTTTCTTGTTTATTTATTGAATTGGGGTGCTGCGCTAACACTGCGTCGGGTCAGATACGTCGGCGTCGTATATGACGTCGGAATGTTGCACGGGAATTGGGCTACTGGATCGGTTTACTGCATGCCCGAACGAGCCTCAATCTTATCATTGAAAGCAACTTTTCAGTTAATTTATGTGTAGTTCCGTGCTTTAAAGCCTAAAAGACCCATCTAGGGCGACTGTCGGATTTCGTAAATAAAAAACTGGGTAAAAATTTACATGTGGCCAGGTTTGTACGTTTACTTGATTGTTTTATATGTAAGTTCAATTATCACCAGCTCTTATGTTCTATTGACCAAGAAACGAATGAACTCTGATAAATACATGAACTGTAGCTACTGCATTTTGAAAGAGAGCCTCAGGACGAGGCAAAAAGCGTGCTGAAATATCCCCACTGGATGTTATACATATGATATGCATTTGCAAGAACAAAAAGTACATTTACGCTGGTAATCAATACATACACATGTACCGGCTAAAATTAATGTATATAACTTAAGTACCCGTCAAACAAAACAATGTCGGAGACGCCCAGGCGTTTGCCCTTTGCGCTTACATGATGAGGACGCACTTTTTCGATCTTAGAATCGCGCCTGAATTCAAATCTTCTTCTCTCTTACTCGTAGTAGGCTAGGTTATGGTTCTTCTTTTTTTCAGCGCATCATATACTAATTTTAGGGATCGATTTTTTAGATCAACCTGTCTGGACCAACTTTTATTTATAATCTGTCACATGTTACCTATCACTTTTAGCATTAAAGGGCTTGGAGAAGTGATCATTAGTCAACTCTTTTCTCTCAATTATTTGGTATTTATGATTGTTATAATTCTCCAATCTGTCATTTTATAAACGCCTAGCGTGTCCCTTTCGACGTCAAGGTGTCTTGAGAGAGTTTCTCACCATTATTTATTACTTATGCCTGTTGAGTTCCCGGGCGTGCATGAGGGGCAGTCCGATGCAGAAGGTTTTTGAGTCTTGAGCTCAGCCAATCAGAGTCAAGCTTATCAGACGTACAGGACCCATTCAATCAGAAAACGGGAAAGGGCGGCAGAAAACGGGGGGGACAGCAAACAGGCGGACAAAAAGGGGGCGGGAGGCTGCCCAGCGGCAGACAGCAACCCGGAGCGAGGGCGAGGGCGAGGGAACTGCTGATGGTGGGTCGACGCCAAACACTAAACTTGCGGCTCACTAGTAACTAGTATTAGTAATGTAATAATAATAATTGATTACACCTGCCTATATTAGCTATTGCGCGGCGCATCTGAAGGCTGCGTACGGCTGTTCAGTCTAAGGACTGGGGGTCGCCACACACCCTGAATTACCCCAGCTAATGCTGGCACCCATTTTACAGCTGGGTGAGCTGAAGCAATGCAGAGTTGAGTGTCTTGCTCAAGGTAACAAATTGTTCCAGTGGGATCGGGAATCGAACCCCCGACCTTTAAGTCGTGAGTCCGACGCTCACCACTAGGCTACAATCATTTTTGTCAATGTGGCCTTCGTCGATCACCGGCAGCGATTGGCCTCTTTCTCAGTGGCCTGCTAGCTTGGATTTGCAATTTTTCGTATTTCGTTTTCATGTGCTGAACTTGGACAGGAGTTTAATTCAATTGCGAATGAGTTTGGTTTTCATTTTCTCTGACTCAGTTTGAAGAATTTCATGTAAATATAACTGAAGAAATCATGTAAATATAAGTGAAGGATATGAAGTATTGCTTAAATAAGAGGAAAATATTTGTTTTACTGGTAAGCGAAAGTATAATTGGAATTTCTTGGATAAGAAAATTTTCCAAGCAAAACTTCGCATGGTACTTTTAGCAGTAAAGCATATCTGATACGAGCAAGTGGTCTTGTGCGATGCCTGTTCAGAGAAAAGGTTCTTTGAATAAAGAGATTTAAATTTTTACGTATCTGAGGTGCGTGAAGCGACAGAGACAGCGCACAGGAAGCCGACTAAGAAGAAGAGAGAATAACCAGGGACTCCTAAAGAAAGGTGCTAGCTCAAGAAGTCCCTGGAATAGCATAGGGATCGACACACGCTCGCGAAACAGGCGGAAGGGGCAAGGTCTGGGGGCTGAGACCCAGCGCCTGCAAGTCAGCCAAAAAACAGTCTGTCAGCGTCTCAGTTCGCCCTTGGCCATGGCGCTTCCGCTCTGTCGGCTGGTGCTGGAGGACCAGCGCTAACAGGACTTGGTCGCCGAGGCCGTGACTCGGTAGGCAGTGGCCCAGCAGCGTGTGGCAAAGGGAGATCCAAACAATAAGCAAGGCTAGGAGTAAAGACAGGGGGTGTGGGTAAAAAAATTAACAAGTAGAGAAAATCGATAAACACGTAGAACAGATAAAAGAGAAAAGTTATTCAGCATAAAAAAGAATCTGAATTCCAAAAGATACTCTGAACATTTCATCGCTCAGTAGTAAGTAAGACTTAACAGTAGTAGATATTTTAGATATTGAATATCTAAAAAAGCAGCAAAACAGAAGTCGTGTGATTTGAAGCCAGCTATTCAAGGAAGGGCCAAACCAGGAACGCGAACAAAATGGTGAAATCGCCACACAACCCATAACGGCCATAAGCCGCTCCACGGCGGTTGAAGCTGTTTTCCAGTCGAGCGCCTCTCGCCGTCATCGCTCGCCTTGCTCACCGCGGAGTCATCGCTGTCTCTTTCTGGCGCCGTCCTGACGCCCCCTCGTCGCTCACCGCACAGCAGCGCTCGGCCCAGGCAACACACGAACACGAACCGGAGACACGACGGCATCGGCTGAGACTCCGCAGCGAAGTGGAACCGAATCGCCACCGCCGTGAGCAGCAGAGACGTCGTCGACAGCACCATGGCCGCCGTGATGAATGACGCCACGGCCGGCATCGACTGCGACTTGGGCAGCAGGCGTCCAGCAGCAGCAGGAACACCGTGTAGCTCAGCATGATGGTGATGCCGAAGCTCAGCTTCTCTCCAGACTCGACTGGCACGAAGAAGACGAGCACCTGGAGCAGCGTGAGCAGCAGCAGGGGAGTAACCACGTTGAGCATGTAGTAAGTGGACACCCGCTCGATCTCCAGTTGTACCACGTAGGTCGGCAGCGGCATTTTCGGTTGTCCTTTGAAAACTTCATACTTTTTGTTGCGCACGAACGTGCTCAAGTTCAGCAGATTCCATTCGCTGTTCCTAACATAGGCCCCCACTTCATTGAATTCCACTGATGGGCCATACTGAAGGCTGCCCTTTTTTACAGCAGGATGTCCTTTTCCCCGCCCCTGATCGTTAGCGAACAACTCCAAGTCGCAGGTGTGCCGATCGAACGGAAACCGACGCATGTCGAATTCGCAGGAGAACTCCCACTCACGCCTCCAGATGGCTGATACCACTGACTTTTCTGGTGCCACGGATGTGATGTAGGGTGGGAACTGTGGACTCAGAAGCTGGTTTTCTCCAATGCCAGTGCACAAAAATATCACGGGGAAGTAGATTCTGCCGATCTCCCAATCTATCACAGTGATGTTGCCAAACTCTTTAGGATCCCAGACCAGTCTTTCCTCATACCAAGTTGCAAACATCAGGGCAGTAATTTTAATGCTCTGCTTGGCGCTGTCCACACTCACAATCTGACCTATCGAGGTGGACAAGTAGACGCTCATTGACTGACTGTCCAAGGCTGGTAGCAGAGTCGGGCTGTAGTCTGTGATGTTGTTTTTCAGATACTTCAGCAAAGCCGCCTCGAAATCTTGCTTAGGCATCTTGGAGTAGCAGCTGGTCAGCTGGGTTGCGATGGCAACAAAAAGCAATAATTTTCTGAGCTGCAACATTTTAGTGAAACAATTGCGGGTAGAGTCAGTCGATGCAGCTCGCGTGACAAGTATCAATTCTAAGGTAGTGAATGCCTTTAATATTGCATTTCGACACTCAAATATACTTCTCCACAGCCAATGAAGATCGATTCAAGGTGAGTTTCTTAAGCTTAAAGGAATTCAGCGTCGCTAAAGTCTGAGCTAGAAGCACCATCACGAGCAGACTTTATTTAATGAAAGCTTTTCCCGCCGAACAGGTTCGGTAAACAAGAAGGTTCAGTGCGGAGAGGGTTAGCTTCATCGAATTTCTGGATCGCAATTCGCAAAGCTATGGTCTGGACTATTTGAGGGTAAGTTGACTCTGCTAGACAATGGGAGCAGTGCGCTTTACCTTCGGCAAATTTGAACTAGAATTCAATTCCTTTTAAGCAGTACACACATCTTTGCTGGGAGCTTTCAGTCAGCTTGAGAACCAGAAATTTTACTCTCCAAAAGCCCATTGCTGAGCCTAGTTTTACATACCTCTACCACAATGAATCTCTCTCACTTTCTCTCTTCAGTCCCAATTCTTCACTACTTCTGTTTGCCACTTCAATAGCAGGAAAATCCGTTGTCATGGACGCTAGCTCACGCTATTCATGGAAAGCAAGTGATATCTATTATTCATGAGGCTGAGCCCACTTAATTCTCTACAGTGAATTAGACGGAGAACAATTTCAAATTTATTCTGAGGCAGCGCGATGCAACCCCAAGGTACAGAGAGTGTACATGCCTGACCATTTGAAAGTCAAAGGGCCGCTGAACATCCTGTGTGAGCGCGTGTATGAGTGCATGCCTGCGCACAGCATTGGCGCCCTTGTATGTGATCAGGAGTCAGTGGAATGGACTGAATTGCCTGAGCGCTGATTGTGGGACGATGTCACTGAAATACAAAGAAATAGTCCAGTCCCACTAGTTGCGGTTGAAAGCTTCTATTGAGAAGTCACATGACAATCGAAGGACAGAAAGAGTAGTATTGGTTTTGTCAGCCTAACTGAGAATAAAGCCATCCAAAGTGAGAATCCTGCCTACGCTGACTGCGAAGGGCCTGGCTGCGTGCAGCCTTAGTCTATGGGCCATAGACTATAAAGGATAAGCAAAGTGATAAAAAGCCATCCAATGTGAGAATCTTGCCTACGCTGAATACGAAGGGCCTAGCTGCGTCCAGCCTAGTCTATGAGCCATAGACTATAAAGGATAAGCTAGGATTGGCTAGTCATATGGCTCAGAAGCTCAGAAGGTATAAAAATAAAAGAATACGACGCATAGACCAATCGATTCTCACATTTGATGGCTTTTTATCACTTTGCTTGTCCTTTATTGTCTATGGCCCATAGACTAAGGCTGCACGCAGCCAGGCCCTTCGCAGTCAGCGTAGGCAGGATTCTCATTTTGGGTGGCTTTATTCTCAGTTAGGCTGACAAAAGCAATAGTAAATTTGGAGGCTAACGTGACGAATCATAAACTTTATAGAAAAACGCTTTATATGAATTTTAACCGTAGACAAAACAAATATTTACATGCAAAACAAATTTATTTAAAAGCGGCTTATCATATCTCAGCTTCTATCCATGCCAAATTTCATTACAGGTGATGTAGGCACGTCCTGGACCCCAACAAATTTTTGTGCACCCTCCCTTCCTCCTCTGTGATTTTTGCGCCCCCGTGATACTCATTGAGATGAGTCATCACGATGACTTATGCTTATCTCCCACTCCAATCCCCCGCGCACCAACCCCATCTCCTTTCTTTTGTTAGAAACCACTCATGCGTGCGACAGTTTTAGGTCCCCTTACCTCCGCAAGCTTTTTCTTGCCTGTTACGGAATCCCCCATCTTAAATCATTTTTCTCCGCTGCGCCCAACCCCAATTTCTCGTCCAATCACAGCGCGGCTGGCGGGTGACGTCATCAGGGTTTGCTTGGTAACGGAGCTCTAGGACAAGACACGGCCTTTAATATCACGCGGGCGGGGCGGGCGCGGGCTCTCGCGGGAATACCTCGGCGGGAAAACTTCCTGTGGGAAATCTCGTGCTCCCTTCCCCCTCTTTTGTGTTTGTGTTAGGGTTGGTATTAGAGTTTAGGTTTAGGGTTAGGTTCAGGGTTATAGCGTTAAGATTCGGGTTAGGGCTAGGGTTAGTTTAGCTTATAACTTAGCTCATGTAGCTTATTAAAAATGTTTATCATGGAAGCGTCATGCAAAAATAATGGAAGCGTCATGTGAAAAATCGTGGAAGCGTCATGCAAAAAATCATAGAAGCATCATGCAAAAACTCATGGACAAAATATTTAATTTAAGGTTATGTTTAGAGTTAGGGTTAGGGCTAGGGCTATTAGAAGTTTGACAGGAGATTTTTTAAGATTTCAAGGCTACATGTAGCTTATTAAAAAAATGTGCATTGCATTTCTTTGTCTCCTCAACGGGGGGCGTAGATTGCTAGTAACTAACTAAGAATACACTAAGAATAATCACAATATACTAAATCTCTAAGGTTTGACCGGTATTCCAGTCTACAGCCTGAATGCCTGAACCGATTTTTTTCAAACTTGCTTCATTCAATTGCATAACACCACAGTGTCACACTTCCCCCTGAGTCAGTTCCCCCCTTCACAGCTGTAGTCTCTGAGGTGGGCCTCGAACCCTCAGTGGTTACCGCCGAGAAGTGCCAGGCTCGAGTCGCACACCGCTCGTAGGCTCGTAGGCTCGACGTCAGTGCCGGACGCCCCCTCGCTGGCCGTGACGGCGGGGGTTTCGGCGTCAGCGCTTCGCACGCCACTGTCACTCGGGGCGGCGCCGTCATCCGTAGCAGGCGGCGGATGGACGGTGTCAGCGGAGTCAGCGCGGGCTGCCACCAGCTGATCAGTGTGCCGGAAGTGCTGGCCACGCTCCGAGTCAACCGTGTAGTTGCGGCTGCCGGCGCCCGTGACGACGCCCTCAGCCCAGCGTGGCATGTCGCCGGCTCTCGCGCCGGCGCTGTAGTCGCGGAGGAGGACGTGATCACCCAGCTGAAACTCGCGCGCCGGTCTGCGTCCCTGCAGCTGTCGCTCCTGCCGCCGTTGAACGTCATCGGTCAGCGACGGTGCCAAGAGGTCCAGGCGGCAGCGAAGCCGACGGCCGATGAGCAGCTGACTCGGGCAACGCCGCTGATGCTGTGTGGAGTGTTGCAAAAGCTGAGCAGCAGTCGCTGAAGCTCGACGTCGGAGTGGCCGCTCTTGAGCAGATGTCGCTTCAGGACTTGCACAAACCTCTCGGGGTCTACGACGTTTGCCTGCGGGACGTTTGCCAGCCGACGTTTGCCTGCGGGACGTTTGCCAGCCGACATTTGCCAGCCGACGTTTGCCAGCCGACGTTTGCCAGCGGGACGTTTGCCAGCCGAAGTTTGCTGCCGGACGTTTGCCTGCGGGACGTTTGCCAGCCGACGTTTGCCAGCCGACGTTTGCCAGCCGACATTTGCCAGCCGACATTTGCCAGCCGACATTTGCCAGCCGACGTTTGCCAGCGGGACGTTTGCCAGTCGGACGTTTGCCAGCCGACATTTGCCAGCCGACGTTTGCCTGCCGGACGTTTGCCTGCCGGACGTTTGCCAGCCGACGTTTGCCAGCCGGAAGTTTGCCAGCCAAAATTTGCTAGCCAATATAGAGCCAGTTAGTGAAAAATTTGATACTGAAACATTCGCAGTTTAGCGGTTTGACAAAAACCGTTTTTACTCCAACTTTTTGACGGTTATTTGCATATATACAAGTTTGAAAGCAAAATCTATAAATTATGAAATTTATGCAAAATCTATATAAATTATGCAATTTATATAGATTTACATCTAATATCCAGTTTAACAACGATTTTCTTTGAATGTGAAAATATTGTTTACTTTTGACAATTGTGTATCGTTTTTCCCAGTTTGAGATGTTTGATTTTTGATGTGCGAAAGAAGACGCGCAGATTACAACGGGAATCTCCAGCGATTAAGTTAATGAGGCAAACAAAAAGAGCTGCTGAGCGGTAATTCTGGCTCATATATTTCTCAGTTCATTGGGAGATCTAAAAGTAAGCAAATTGATTCCAATGCTGTTGTATTACTACTCAAGTAAGCAAGGAAACCGCGATCTCAACGTACATGTGTAGACGAGTCGAATGCGGTACGTTTTTATAGTAAGCTATATAGCTGAATAGCCAGACAAGCCGCCAGTAGCAAGCTAGTAGAATAGCAAGCGCTAGACACTACGTATGCAAAGCTTAGTCATGCCAAGGACTACTAAAGTAGAAGTACGCAGCACTCGAAATCTATGAAAAATGTTTTGAAGGCCATAGGGAGATAGGAAGTTTTCATCTTTTCAGCACAACAATTGTTATTGCTTTCATACGAGGCAAACCCAATGTTCATCTTTTGATATGTTGTGCCAAAATCGTTGTTAAACTAGATATTAGACGTTAGACTGATGAACTGCATAATTTATATATTTTGCTTTCAAACTTGTATACATGCGAATAACCGTCAAAAAGTTGGAGTAAAAACGGTTTTTGTCAAACCGCTAAACTGCGAATGTTTCAGTATCAAATTTTTCACTGACTGGCTTTATATTGGCTAGCAAATTTTGGCTGGCAAACTTCCGGCAGGCAAACGTCGGCTGGCAAACGTCGGCTGGCAAACGTCCGGCAGGCAAACGTCCGGCAGGCAAACTTCGGCTGGCAAACGTCCGGCAGGCAAACTTCGGCTGGCAAACGTCCCACTGGCAAACGTCGGCTGGCAAACTTCGGCTGGCAAATGTCGGCTGGCAAACGTCCCGCAGGCAAACGTCGGCTGGCAAACGTCCCGCAGGCAAACGTCGCTATCCCAACCTCTCGGCCTGGCCGTTGGTGGCGGCATGAAACGGCGTCGAGAACACGTGACGAATGCCGTTAGCCCAGGTGAGCTCGGCGAACTCAGCGGAGGCGAACTGCGACCCGTTGTCGGACACCACGGTGCGTGGAATGCCTTGGCGCGCGAACATCTCCCGCAGCGCCGCGATGGTGGCCGCCGACGTTGTAACGCGCATCCGCTGGACCTCCGGCCACTTGCTATGAGCATCGACCACCACAGGTACGTGTGACCGTCGACCGGACTGGCAAAGTCGCTCCCATGGCTCGGACGGCAGAGGACACGGTTGCACCGGCGCCTTGGGCGGGTCGGGCTGGTTGAGCTGACAGGTGCGGCAGGACTTGGCCACGGCTACCGGCCAAGTCCTGCCAAGGCCGAAGCCAAGGCTGGGCCACCACACGTAGCTGCGAGCCAGGGAGCGCATTCTGATGATGCCGGAATGCGCCTGATGTAACTCTTGGATCACGTGTTGACGCAGCGCGGTCGGCACGACGACCTTTGCGCCCCACAGGACACAATCTTGGTCGACCGGTTGGCCGCCGGGCGAAGTCGCTCAGGTTAGCGCCGATGGGCGCGCTGGTTTGTAAGCAGCGAAGCACCCGACCGAGTGAGGCGTCCGTCCTAGTGTGCCGCGCCACCGCCAGCGCCGTGATGGCCGACCCAGAGCCCTCGTCGAGCAGCAGTGAGTTGACGGCCGCCTCCTCCTCGAACAGGTGCGACAGCGGCAGCCGCGAGAGCGAGTCGCAGTTTGCATGCGTTTCGGTCGGCCTGAACTCCAGCGTATAGTCGTAGCTCGACAGCCGAATGGCTCAGCACTGCATCCGGGCGGCCGGCCGCGTGTGCCGGGATGCCCTTGCGCTCGCCAAGCAGACCCAGCAGCGGCAGATTTGGATTGTAGTGCACGACAACCGAGGACTCGAGCAGCAGCCGCTTGGCCTCTGCGAATGCCTGTTGCTGCGGTGGCCCCCATGACCAGCGAGTGTTCTTGGCCAAGAGCTGGTGGAGCGGCGCCAGACAAGTTGGGCAGGAACTTGCAGTACTGCGCTAGCATGCCCAGAAACGAGTGCAGCTGGCTGACGTCCTTGGGTGCTGGCGCGTCCTGGACGGCGGTGACCCGATCCGGCAGCGGCTTGAGTCCGCTGGCATCGATCCGATGGCTGAGGTACTCAACAGAGTCCTCGAAGAATTTGCATTTCTCCTTGTTGAGTCGTAGGCCGGGGTCCTTAAAGCGCCGCAGGACCAGCGCCAGGTTCCTCTTGTGCTGTTCCATTGTGCTGCCGGTGACCAGAATGTCTTCGACGAAGATTTGGACGGCGTCCAGGTCTCCCAGAAGGGTGTCCAGGGTGCGTTGAAAGATCGCGCTGGCGCTCGTGATACCGAATGGGAGGCGATTGACCTGGAAGAGGCCTTTAGACGTGTTGATGGTGAGAAACGCCTTTCTGTCGTCGGCCAGCGCGGGTGCTGCAAGGTGTTGGACAGTTCGAGCTTGGTCCACTTGAAGCCGCCGCCGAGCTTGGCGAAGAGGTCCTCGATGCGAGGCAGCGGGTAGTGCTCCGGCTTGCTCGCCGTGTTGTAGGTCGTCAGCTTGTGTAGTCCCCGCAAATCCGAACGCTGCCGTCCTTCTTGACGACCGGCACGATCCGCGCAGCCCAGTCGCTGTGCTTCACGGCGGTGATGATGCCACTGGACTGAAAACTGAATTGTTTGTTTGATGTGCAGCTACATCACCAGGTCATGCATAAAAGTGCTGCTAGAGATCAGAGACTACTCAATACTCGGGACGGGAAACGACAATATTTTGGAGGCCGATCTATTAATAACTTACATGTAGTCCTCGAAAAGCATCGCTTGGATAGGTTTATACCAGACACAAACTCACTGACTACAAGGTAGGGCCTAATCGAAGAATGCTTTTCGAGGACTACGTAAGTTAATGTATTATACAAGTGTTGTAGATCGGCCTCAAAATATTTTCGTTTCCTGTCCCGAGTATTGAGTAGTCCCTGTTAGAGATTCCTCTTTGTACGCACCACTCCAAATTTGAGCAAAAATTTTGAAGGCCGATTTTCTAATTTCGACCCTGACTCATCAGAAACCGATGCAGGCATCATTTTCTGTCCATTATGATGCATGAGAATGTGCTAATGTACTGTAATTCTCATGTAATATAAATGTACATGTAATGCAATTCCAAGGGTCCTTGGTAAACCCCCCGGAATTACTCCTTTTGTAACTTATTACCTCTTTGTAACTAATTGGCCACCATATAATAGGCCAAATACATGAAGAGCCAACTTGTCAAATGATATACAAATAAATACATTTTCCGCTATCAAATGACACCAAGCTGGTTGAATTTCAGGTAATCAGGGAATTTCAGGTATCAAAAATCTTTAGGCAAAAGTAACACTACTTTAGACACTAATCAGATTTCTAAAGAAACACCTGCAAGTAAAAATGCATGCATGCTGACAACCTAAGAGTAACAGGCTTAATTCGAGTTGCTTGGACGCATAGCACCCTTTTGGACACCATGTGAAGATCGCCGCCCCCGCCCACACTAATGAACTGCTGATTCAGCATATACTACTGTTACTATTTAGTTCTGGCAAGTAGTAGAGTAAAGTTGCTCTTTGGCAAAATGAAGTCTCAAGACGAAAAGATGTGGAAATGAAAAGATTCCAATTTTATTTAAATCATAGAGTTGTTAAGTGGATATCTGGTGTTATAGAGGCAGACAGCAGTTAAACTTAAGCTGATTGGCCGTTGTTGATGGCAACAATATAAGATAGTCACAACTGACGATGGAATCAGACGTGGCCTTCTCAAATTCTGTTAGAAAAAAACGCACAACCAAGTCCTCTACTGGGAACCATCACCCGGACACAAGGACAGCCATTTAGACCTACCTCAGTGAGCAAAGCAGCCAGACAAATATAATAAGAGGCAGGAAACAGAGCTCAGCAACATGAAGCCCACACGGTGGGTTCAGAGGTTGACTGCGCCACTGTCACGCGTCTTTGCTCACTGAACAGCACGCACCACAACGACTACGAGCTTGGCTCCCGCCACTTCAATTTATGCAACACGCGACTGCAGACCCACCGAAATAAATCGATAGACCAGCAGCACGGATGTAACACTGTCAGTAATTTAAATGGTTGATTAAACGTGGTTAAGGACAATAAGCTGGGGGATTTAGAGGAGCGAGTAATAAAAAAAGAGTCCGACGAGCAACTAAAAAGATGATTAATCAGTTTTTGTAGTTAGCTTCATCTTCGCAGCTTTTATTCACTGTCTAGTACTCCTCGCCTTCCTCCTCGCCCTCGCCCTCCACGGAGTCGACGCCGACCTCCTCGTAGTCCTTCTCCAGGGCAGCCAGATCCTCGCGGGCCTCGCTGAACTCGCCCTCCTCCATGCCCTCGCCGACGTACCAGTGCACAAAGGCGCGCTTGGCGTACATCAGATCGAACTTGTGGTCCAGACGGGCCCAGGCCTCGGCGATGGCGGTGGTGTTGCTCAGCATGCACACGGCGCGCTGCACCTTGGCCAGGTCACCGCCGGGCACCACGGTTGGCGGCTGGTAGTTGATTCCGACCTTGAAGCCAGTCGGGCACCAGTCGACGAACTGGATGGTGCGCTTGGTCTTGATGGTGGCGATGGCGGCATTGACGTCCTTGGGGACGACGTCGCCGCGGTACAGCATGCAGCAGGCCATGTACTTGCCGTGGCGGGGGTCGCACTTCACCATCTGGTTGGACGGCTCGAAGGTGGCGTTGGTGATCTCGGCCACAGACAGCTGCTCGTGGTAGGCCTTCTCGGCGGAGATGACCGGGGCGTAGGTGGCCAGCGGGAAGTGGATGCGCGGGTACGGCACCAAGTTGGTCTGGAACTCAGTCAGATCGACGTTCAGGGCACCGTCGAAGCGCAGAGAGGCGGTGATGGAGGACACGATCTGGCCGATCAGACGGTTCAGGTTGGTGTAGGTCGGGCGCTCGATGTCCAGGTTGCGCCGGCAGATGTCGTAGATGGCCTCGTTGTCGACCATGAAGGCGCAGTCAGAGTGCTCCAGGGTGGTGTGGGTGGTCAGGATGGAGTTGTACGGCTCCACCACCGCGGTGGACACCTGCGGGGCCGGGTAGACGGCGAACTCCAGCTTGGACTTCTTGCCGTAGTCAACGGACAGGCGCTCCATCAGCAGGGAGGTGAAGCCGGAGCCGGTGCCGCCACCGAAGGAGTGGAAGATGAGGAAGCCCTGCAGGCCGGTGCACTGGTCAGCCAGCTTGCGGATGCGGTCCAGCACCAGGTCGACGATCTCCTTGCCGATGGTGTAGTGGCCGCGGGCGTAGTTGTTGGCGGCGTCCTCCTTGCCGGTGACGAGCTGCTCCGGGTGGAACAGCTGGCGGTAGGTGCCGGTGCGGACCTCGTCAACCACGGTGGGCTCCAGATCGACGAACACAGCGCGGGGCACGTGCTTGCCAGCGCCGGTCTCCGAGAAGAAGGTGTTGAAGGAGTCGTCGCCACCGCCGATGGTCTTGTCAGAGGGCATCTGGCCATCGGGCTGGATGCCGTGCTCCAGGCAGTAGAGCTCCCAGCAGGCGTTACCGATCTGAACGCCAGCCTGACCAACGTGGACTGAGATGCACTCGCGCTATAAAATTGAAAATAAACGCGAAGGTAAATACACTCGCTAGGCTAAGTTATGGAGAGGATTTTTCGAAAAAAGGACAGTAACAGTGTTCGAAAACTTACCATGGTTGATTAGCCTAGAAAGAGGCGTGGAGACTGTAGAAGACAAAACGCTTTGACGAGCTTGAAGTTAGCTGTAGAGCTGGCGATGAGGAGTCTCGGAGCGGGCTCAGAATTCTCTATTTTATAGAGTTGGCCCGGCGTAACCAACGGCAACATGCTATCTGGCCATTATGGGGTGGTTTGCTGTAAAGCCCGCGTTGCCAATAGCGATGTGTGGGGACGGAAAATGGGTCGGAAGGCGTTGGGCGGGGTTTTTTCAGTCATGTACACTATATCAGTGTACGCTAGTTGTACATTTTAGATCAAATACAAACCCCCTGTCCCGTACCTCAATTGTCTGCGCTGGCTTTCCACTCCTAGTAGGGGTAGGAAAAATCGATAATTTTGGGCAGTGAAGGGCTGAGGGGGCTGAAGCCACGCGATGTGACTCACCCTCAGGCTTCAACCCCCCCCCCCTAAATTTCATTTCCAACCCAACCCTGCCTGGCCCCCCAGTGTGAAGGGAAGGAAGGATTTTCTCTCCCCCAGTCTATGCTTGCTGTCTGTTGGGCCCTGCTGTATTGGTATTGAGGGCGTAGCCAGCCCTTGCTAGATTTCTCTAGCACCCCACCCTCCCCAAACCACCCTAAGAGACCCACCCATGCGACGCCGGCGCGCCTTGCACTGGATTCAGTGGATTGCCCTCAGCCTCAGCCCACTCGCTCGCTTACTCACTCGTCTCGTCACTCCCTCCACGCTCACACTGCATGCATGCATGGGACTTCGGCTGTGCAGTAGGCGGGCAGTATGCTACAGCAATTACCCCCATGGCCATAGCATAGCCCAATAATTCTGCCCGCTTGCCAGACTCTAGCAGCCCCCTTAGCTGGAGAGGGAGTGAGCCTTGTGGCTATAACTCAAGTGGGGCCGTTGCCATGGTTCCCGTCCCGTCTCTCCCTCTCCCTCTCTCTTGCTTGCCAATGCCTAACTTGTAGCACAATAGAAGCTAGAACGCTCCTGGGCTTGGAGTTGTAAACTAAAAAGAATGCATTGCATTGCATCTGCATGCGTTGCCAGCCACAGGCCACAGGCCAAGTAAAGAAATTTCTTTTTATTTCTTTTCCATTTTTCCATTTCCATTTTACTTATTTCCAATGCAATTTTAATGCTAGCTCTGTTTTTCTCTCCGTCTCCAATGACGCTCGAAACTGAAAAAAAATTAGAGCAAGAAATGAAAGATATGGTTTGTCTTTCATTTTAATTCTCTCTACACTCTCAGTTGGAAGTTTTTCCGTTCTAATTCTAGACTAGCTGTTGCAGCAAATTGCAACAAAAGCCCGAGTCCAACTTCTATCCACTTTAGCGTGCTCTAGAAAAAATATAGAAACTTGAGCAGACACTGGCGACTGCTGAGTGCTGAGTCATGGTCTATGTGAATATATTATGTGAGTTGCAATGTGTGACCATGGTGATCACACAATTTGTACATCACATCACATTTGATTCCTTTGTACATTGGGCGCGTGATTTTATAGCTCCTTTAATGGCAGTGTGAATGAGCCTTAACCATACAACTACAGGGAAAGTCTCTATTCACATGTACTATGCAGTGAGCAAATATTGCAGTGACAGTGCAGACTATAGCATGCTGCATTTATGATTTAAGGTCATCACCCTCTTCCTATGAATCCCTGTGAATCACTGTGATTCCCTGAGAGTCCTTGTGAGTCCTTGTGAGTCCTTCCCAGAGAGTCTCTGTGATTTCCTTCCTGTGAATCTCTGTGATTCCCTCCTTGTGAATTTATATGATTCCCTCCCTGTGCGTCCCTGTGATTCCCTACCTGGTGATTCCTGTGAATCTGTGATTTCCTCCCTGTGAATCTGTGATTTCCTCCCTGTGAATCTCTGTGATTCACTGATTCCCTTCCTGTGAATCTCTGTGATTCCCTTCCTGTGAATCTCTGTGATTCCCTTTCATGTGAGTCCCTGTGATTCCCTCTCTGTGAGTCCCTGTGATTCCCCCTGTAATTTCTGTGAATCTCTGTGATTCCCTCCCTGTGAATCTCGTGATTCCCTCCCTGTGAATCTTTGTGATTCCCCCCTGTGAATCTCTGTGATTCCCTCCATGTGAGTCCCTGTGAGTCTCTGAGATTCCCTTCTTTTGTTCCTGCTTGTATTTTTAAATCTTCTGTCTTGAAATTTCAATCTCGCATTTCCTTCCTCTTGATTTTACCAGACGTGCATGCAAGATGCAAGTACAGTGTAAAAAAGATCATAATCGAAAATATGATACGCTTTGAATTCTTAGCAGGTTAGCTGAATCTTCGCATTAATTAATAGGCCAAAGCCCCATGTATACAATCGGTATATATATATATATATATCCAGAGATAATTGAAATGCAGGCAAAGTTTAACTTTCATGCCTGACTTGCATTTTAATCGTTCAACTTCGAATAGAACTAAAACCAGTCTAGGCTTCGCAACTCAAGCAAATTTCCTTTCTATTTGTTAGTTTATAAGCCTGTGTTTGCTCCTATATGGTTACAAATTACAATAAATAATATAATTTCAACTGTAGCTGGCATTTGAATCTCAAGTATGTCTTGAATACGTAAACAATATATTGAAACTCTTCATTCTTTGATGTAAAATTTCGACTGACTGATGTTACTTGTCAATTTCTAGTTTAGACCGTGAGGGCGGCAAAATCTGGCCTTTTGAAACTCAGTTTAGCGACAGGGGTGTCACCATTGGGGACAGGGGCGCCACCATTGGGACAGGGGCGCCACCATTGGGGACACGGGCGCCACCATTGGGACAGGGGCGCCACCATTAGAAACAGGGGCGCGCCACCATTAGGGACAGGGGTGTCACCATTAGGAACAGGGGCGCCACCATTGGGGACAGGGGCGCCACCATTGGGACAGGGGCGCCACCATTGGGACAGGGGCGCCACCATTGGGGACACGGGCGCCACCATTCGGACAGGGGCGCCACCATTAGAAACAGGGGCGCGCCACCATTAGGGACAGGGGCGCCTGCACCATGCATTCGGGACAGGAGCCCCACCATTAGAGACAGGGGCGCCTCTATTAGGGACAGTGGCGCCTGCACCATTAGGGACAGGGGCGCCACTATTAGGGACAGGGGCGCCACCATTAGGGACAGGGGAGCCAACATTAGGAACAGGGGCGCCACTATTAGGGACAGGGGAGCCAACATTAGGGACAGGGGAGCCAACATTAGGAACAGGGGCGCCACTATTAGGGACAGGGGAGCCAACATTAGGGACAGGGGAGCCAACATTAGGGACAGAGGAGCCAACATTAGGAACAGGGGCGCCTCTATTAGGGACAGGGGCGCCACCATTAGGGACAGAGGCGCCACCATTAGGGACAGGGGCGCCACCATTAGGAACAGGGGCGCCACCATTAGGGACAGGGGTGCTCACCATGCATTCGGGACAGGAGCCCCACCATTAGAGACAGGGGCGCCTCTATTAGGGACAGGGGCGCCTGCACCATTAGGGACAGGGGCGCCACTATTAGGGACAGGGGCGCCACCATTAGGGACAGGGGAGCCAACATTAGGGACAGGGGAGCCAACATTAGGAACAGGGGCGCCTCTATTAGGGACAGGGGCGCCAACATTAGGGACAGGGGAGCCAACATTAGGAACAGGGGCGCCTCTATTAGGGACAGGGGCGCCACCATTAGGGACAGGGGCGCCACCATTAGGGACAAGGCCCCACCATTTGGGATAGGGGCACCACCATTGGGACAGGGGTGCCTCTATTAGGGACAGGGGCGCCACCATTTGGGACAGGTGTGCCCACCATTAGGGACAGGGGCGCCTGCACCATTAGGGACAGGGGCGCCTGCACCATTAGGGACAGGGGCGCCACCATTAGGGACAGGGGCGCCACCATTAGGGACAGGGGCGCCTGCACCATTAGGGACAGGGGCGCCTGCACCATTAGGGACAGGGGCGCCACCATTAGGGACAGGGGCGCCACCATTAGGGACAGGGGCGCCACTAGAAAACTGTCAAAAATCAATTATAGACGGAAATGAACAAAAGCATTGTTAAAAATCTTTTGCAGTGACCTGTTTGCAGATGATAAAACGTATTGAACGGAATTTTGTATATGTTTTTTTTGCCAATTAAAATGATATATATTTATTTGCTATATATTATGCATTTCATAAGGGACTTTGTAGTACACATCTAGATTTCCCATTTGCCGGAAATGAAGCAGTGATAAATTTCCTGTTATCAATATATTCAGATACAATTCGGATGGACAGTAGAAGCAAAAGAAAAGATGCATTAGTGAGTAACTCGTATACATGTAACTTTGTGAATTTTGATGTAGTTAAATTTGTGTACTTGTACTTTTGTACTCTTGGAAAGGGGTCATTAGAGGATCATAAATTAGATCATGAGTGGGTAATTAAAAGGGTCATTAGGGGGTCACTAACTAAAGTTTCATTAGGATATCGTTAAAAGTGTCATGAGAGGGTCATTAAGAGGGTCATTAGGGGGTCATTAAAAGAGTCGTGAGAAAGTCATTAGGGGGTCATTAAGAGCGTCATTATAGGAGTCATGAAAATGTCATTAGCGGGTCGTTAGACTCTTTATAAAAAACCATTAGAGGGTCATTAGAGGTTACTAAGGGGTCATTAAGATGTCGTTAAAGGAGTCATGAGCGGGTCATTAAGTGGGGTCATTAAAAGAGTCATTAGGGGAGATCTTTAAGGGTCATAAAGGGGTCATGAGAGGTCAGCGAATACGCCAGTGTCACTATGGCGCAGAGTGATGATTCCCAGGCTCTCAAGTTTGAGAGAAATTCTTACACAAATATCTACGATTGCAGCAATATTGTCATGCATAATACACGTGTACATTGCGGTTGCAGTTATGACAGTCTAAACAACACCATTTCCAAGAAAACCTGGAATTACAGTTGCACAGTAATAAAAGAAACAAAAAAATTGCTGTTTATGATTATGCATTATTATAGATTTTCGGATATATAATAAACAGAAAAATGGAATTTTAAACGCATCTAAGGAACTAAACAGTTATATCTAAGACAGCTCATAAAAACCCATTATTGTATTATTTAGGTTGAAAAGAAATGTATAAAGAGCATAATTTGATTTAAAAGCATTAACTGCTGATAAAGTAAGTGGCCTCAGCTAAGGATAATTTCCAAAAAGGATTCTCTATGTATTACTAGTAGTAGCGATAAAGTTTTTACCAATCCAGTTTTTATAAAATGTTTTATGACGTCTAAATAAAGTTGCATTTGAGTTGATGATGCAAGATAAAATAATTGCAGAGCTGTGGTTGAAAAAAAATTGGAGACAAAGAATAATTTAGCAAGTTAACCAGTTTTGAGAATTTTTGAGAATCTTAAAATCATAAATGTTTTCATTACCGAAGATTTGTCAGCTGTGGGTACATGGGTTCAAAGGTATTGCAAGTTGTTCCCTCCACCGTTGTATTCCTCTAAGTCCCTTATTTCTTGGAAAAAGTTACCTGGCTCTAAAACGCAGACTTATTCACACACAGTGGTGTACACGCTGTACGCAGTGAGGCCGGGGTCCGTGATCCTTTAATCCCACGATAGCCACCTCTTGGACACGGCTTCTACATACGGTACTTATGATGAAGAGACAGTGGCTCCCACCTAAGAGACAGTGGAGTCCACCTAAGAGACAGTGAAGCCCACCTAAGAGACAGTGGCTCTCACCTAAGAGACAGTGGCTCCCACCTAAGAGACAATGGCTCCCACCTAAAAGACAGTGGCTCCCACCAAGAGACAGTGGAGCCTCACCTAAGAGACAATGGCTCCCACCAAGAGACAATGGCTCCCACCAAGAGACAGTGGCTCCCACCTAAGAGACAGTGGCTCCCACCTAAGAGACAGTGGCTCCCACCTAAGAGACAGTGGCTCCCACCTAAGAGACAGGCGCCCCCGCTAAGAGACAGTGGCTCCAACCTAAGAGACAGTGGCTCCCACCTAAGAGACAGTGGCTCCCACCTAAGAGACAGTGGCTCCCACCTAAGAGACAGTGGCTCCCACCTAAGAGACAGGCGCCCCCGCTAAGAGACAGTGGCTCCAACCTAAGAGACAGTGGCTCCCACCTAAGAGACAGTGGCTTCCACCTAAGAGATAGGCGCCCCCGCTAAGAGACAGTGGCTTCCACCTAAGAGACAGTGGCTTCCACCTAAAAGACAGTGGCTTCCACCTAAGAGACAGTGGCTCCCGCCTAAGAGACAGTGGAGCCCACTTAAGAGACAGGGGAGTCCACCTAAGAGACAGTGGCTCCCGCCTAAGAGACAGTGGAGCCCACTTAAGAGACAGTGGAGTCCACCTAAGAGCCAGTGGAACCCACCTAAGAGACAATGGCTTTCACCTAAAAGACAGTGGCTTCCATCTAAGAGACAGTGGAGCCCACCTAAGAGAGAGTGAAGCCCACCTAAGGGACAGGCTCGTTCCTAAGACACCAAAGGGTTTCATCCCCTTGGCAAGACAAATTCCTACGCACGCCACAGTTCACACAGAAGCAGTTTCATTTATGCCTTTAAATCAGCGTTATCTTCTGCACTAGTTTCGATTGCAGCTTCACCGGCGCCATCGTCATCAGCAGCTGGTTGATTGACAGACAAGTTGGCGGCTTGTACAGCAGCGACGGCGCGAGTGTCACCGCCTTTGGCGGCGGCCTCCCTCTGTTCACACTGCGCGGCAAGGACAGCGTCGTGCACGGAGACGTAGATGATGTCCGGTTCGTTCTTCTCGTAGAAATCGGAGCGCTGCAGACAGGCTCGAATGCCGCCTGTGATGATTGGTTAATTCGGTAAATGGCATTTTTTACACACTTAAGCAAAAGCTGCAATTAATGACTACCGTACATGTATGTCTACGGTTGTTCATGGTAGTCATCAGGTAGGTCAGGTAGACAGAACGGTAGCCCCTCCTGATCTGATCTGATCTTGGTACCAAAGTTTCCGGTTCTGCGGTGCGTCTGTCTGCTTTTGCATGATGTTTATTTGTTATGGGTTCGTGCAATCAATACTGTCTGCCAATGAGAAAGTCAAGGCCGAGGATTCACAGACAGTGCGCTTATGTAGGAATCTGACAACATGCCTACTATAACGAGCTTTTAGGTGCATCTAGGTGGCAAGGATAGCAGGAGAGGACTTGTGAGTTTCGTTGCCTGTCTTGCTGGGAATGGATCGCTGCAGGAGCACCAGGAGTTTAACAATTTTTATATCATTGAATTAGGCCAACAGGATACGGGCGTGACTCTATCTCAAAAAGAATATTCAAAGCAGAAGTCAACGAGCTGGAGTCAGTATTATAATAAAGCAAACGCGTTCTACAATAGAATTGAATACTAGATGACCGCACGCGAACAACACAATGTGATTCAATTGAATAGATTTTGGGTTAATTTCAATTTGACGTCTACAGTGTAGATGGCGTGACCGACAAGGGCTAAAAAGTTACGGTTAAGGATCGAGAATTTGGTGAAAATCCTGTTTTAGCATAGTTAAGCCTGATACGTCTTCAATATCCTAGGCTAATCATTGAAAAACTCATATTTCTAGAAAAATCTCACATTTCGGATTCGCCAAGTACACTCGAATGCCGACCTCCTTGTATTCCTGAATTGTCTGATTCAAAGCTCGCACGCCGACGTAGTCAATGTAGCCCCAGGTGGAGGCGTCCAAAATCACGTGATCCACCGGCACTGGAGGCCACTGAAGGCCGAATTCTTTCAGAGCCTCGGATCGTTCAGAGTCGGTCAGTTTAGAAAATTCTTTCTTCAACACCTCCGGCGTTTTTTGCAGCTTCTTAGCCGCTAGTTTAGCGTACTTTTCTGTGAGTTTGCGTCTGGCCAGCAGCATCTTGCGCGGATGCACGCCGCTCTTGTGGTACAGACTGTCGCGAAAGTTCTCGGCGCAAGCAAAGTACAACGAGCCCTCGTAGCGAAAGATTTTAACGCCGTCGACCAATTCGATCTTTGTTAGGGAGGGACATTGTTGAGATGTAATTGAAATAGAAATGCAGCAAAAAACTGTAGCTAACTCAATATTACCTAACACCTCATCCGTATGACTTCGACCCTAACTTTTTATAGCTTACTGTTAACTCTATTCAACAATCTAAATGCCAGATACTGTCCGTCATCAGGAATGAACAGAATATCAGAAAAGTTGATGACTAGAACGTAGACTATCTGATCGACTCTCTGGAACGCAGACGTCCACAAATGAACCGAAATTTCAGCGTTAAAAACTTCACACGGCTCACGGCTTCGCACAAACTGTATATAAGTCTTATCTGTGAGTCACATCATTGACTAAACCAGAAACAAAAATAACGTTATAAAAGTGAAGCAGTGACTAATCCAACAATAATCCACAGGTATCGGTAGCAAAATATAGACAGTTAATCTTCACTCCTCCAGCTATTATCTCAGCAGGCCAACCGAAAGACCCTTTGCTCACGTCATCGTATGCTAGGACGTTCTTGTACAGATCCGTGTCCGGTATGCGACCCAGCATAGAAGAAGTGGGCGACTGAGTTCTAACAATGATGCTGCAGACAGAGAAGGCCAGTCCGAGGATTAGGCCGTAATCCACTGCCAGGAACACGACGCCTAGACAGGCCACAATCCAGGTCCAGAAATCGTAGGGTGACAGGCGCCAGAGTACTGGCGCCTCCTTGGCCTGTTCCAGCATCCCTTTGATCGCAACAATGATGATGGCGGAAAGGCAACAGTTCGGTACCGATTCGAAATATTTCCCAATAAACAGCAGCACTAGAAGCAGCAGAGTGGACGAGAACAGGGCCGCCACCTGGGTCTTGCCGCCCATGCTGTCTTGAACAGCCGAACGCGACAATGAGGTGCCAGCTGGCCAGCAATGGAAGAAGGAGCCGACCGTGTTGCAGATTCCGTAGGCAATGAGCTCCTGTTGAATAAAGGAAAACTGCTTTTTGTTCGGAACTGCTTGTTCACTTGCTTGTTCGGAACTGCTTGTTCACTTGTGCAACTAGAAAGTCAATTTAGACTCCGATGCAAGCAAGTTTTGGTTCAACTTGGTATTCTGCTGGCTGAATTCTAAATCACTATCACGTAGTATTAAAACTAAATTTAGTCTTACCTGACTTGGCGCAACTTCATAATTGTGCTTCTTGCCGAATATCTTAGCTAGCGAGACGCAAACTGAGAAGGCTATGATGGCGATGGTGACAATTTCAATGGCCATTGAGGCTCGAAGGATGCTGAAGTCCGGCAGCTCTGGTGGTGGAATTCTATTTGGGGCACATAATTAAATAAATGATTGCAGGAACTAATATGAATAGTTGAAAATGCTGGCTGCGAGGTACAGTAGGTGATGGCCTTTATTACATATGCTTGGTGAAGTTACAGCAGCAACTGAAAGCTCTGAAGGGAGGGGCAGCAGGCACTGAAAGCTCTGAAGGGAGGGGCAGCAGGCACTGAAAGCTCTGAAGGGAGGGGCAGCAGGCACTGAAGGATCTGAGGGGAGGGGCAGCAGCCACTGAAGGATCTGAGGGGAGGGGCAGCAGGCACTGAAGGATCTGAGGGGAGGGGCAGCAGGCACTGAAGGATCTGAAGGGAGGGGCAGCAGGCACTGAAGGATCTGAGGGGAGGGGCAGCAGGCACTGAAGGATCTGAGGGGAGGGGCAGCAGCCACTGAAAGATCTGAGGGGAGGGGCAGCAGGCACTGAAGGATCTGAGGGGAGGGGCAGCAGGCACTGAAGGATCTGAGAGGAGGGGCAGCAGGCACTGAAGGATCTGAGGGGAGGGGCAGCAGGCACTGAAGGATCTGAGGGGAGGGGCAGCAGGCACTGAAGGATCTGAGGGGAGGGGCAGCAGGCACTGAAAGATTTGAGGGGAGGGGCAGCAGTCGCTGAAGGGAAAAGGAGCAGTAGGGTACTGTAACAGCAGACTTCATTCAGCAGTTCTACACTATATCAAATAAATCAATTACGATCCATGCCCAGGCGGTAGGACTTCATTGAACTCCCCTAAAAGACGCGTGGAAGGCCTGCAACTCACCCAGTGGGTATTGTGCCGACAATCTTGACATTGTAATTTTTCTTTAAATCCAGGAAGTAGGAAAGTATGGTGCCAAGGCTAACCTAAAATGAAAATTTTGAATGACAATGGCTCACTTGACTGACATAGTTATGGAGTAGATATAATTTTTTTAAATGGTACTCACAATGAGCAGTTCGATTGGTAGAGGCGCTTTGATCCGTTTCCTAACCTTGGGATTCACGAGCTCCTTGGTGACGTACAGGATCACTATGGAGACAACTGCTATGCCCACCGTAACGAAGTTTGTCTCCGTGATGTTGCGCAGCAGATCAAAATAGTGCTGCAATTTTTTTGGAAGAAAGTTATCACATTGAAGAATACTCGAGAACACGTCCGACTGATTGACTGTTATTAACACCGTTGCACTACTCGAGACCATCAGGTGTATGTAATCATCTTAATAAAATCTTATTAGGTTTCTGCTGTTATTGTGTAATTGCAAGACAGGCAATGCATTACTGGGTGAGGTGAACCTCTTAGATCCGGGTCTAATTCTGTCCAGACTCCAATCCCGGCGGCTATGCGATGATGGAGAACTTCCATTAACTTCATAACTCGTGCCGCTCTGGATGCGAAACGGCGCCCTGAGTTGGAACTGGGATTTTCCGGACAGATAATGGCAGCCAGATGGGGAGAGAAAGTTTGATTTACACATCTGCTTGGCTGGCCTGCACTTTGGTCCCCAGGAGAGGAAACTGATTGCTGCTTCAGCTTGAGAGCATTGGACTAAGTTGATTGATGACAAGAAAGATCCCAGCTCACCAGAGGCAGGCTGAACACGCCGTTTCGCCTGGGCACTTTAATTCCAAGAACGTATTTGATCTGGCTGGAGAACACGTGAATCGCGACGCCCATTGTGAAGCCGGAGATCAGCGGGTCGCTAAGGTAGCGCGTTAGAAATCCGAGCCGCAGGACGCCCATAGCGAGCTGGGAAAATGATTAATAAAATATGCGGGCATTTTATGCATTTACAAGTAAATTAAACAAGCAACAAACCGAGGCTCTAAAGGTTCGAAAATTTGAGGTTCATAATGGGCTTGTTGTGTGATTAAAGTGCATGAGGGCTAACCCCAAAGGCAGACAGAGTGTACATGGCTGACGACGAAAAAGTCACCCTGTACACACTGTGTGAATGCGTGGCTGCAGTGTACATATTCTATTCGTGTGCGTGTTGTGCTCAGGGCTTAGTGGAAGGGGCATGACTGCTTGACTCCTCCCTGTCTGCGAGTCGACCGGTGTCTTATTTAGCGACAGGGTTTTACTTCTTACCAAATCGAAATATCTGCGGGGAAAATTAGCTTCGAGATGAGGCGTCGACAACGCATTCGGCAAGATTGGATTATACCGAAAAGCGTTGGATTTCTCCCATTTCCAGTTTCTATTAGATGCCAGCCAGACGAAACTTCAATACCTTGAACATCATACATTTTATAATCACCTGGATGAGGCCAACGCACAGGCAGGTAACGCAAGCCAGCGCAACCCGATTCCTGCTGACGGGGTCGGAGCTCCACTGGAACGGTGAGCCGGACCCCACCGTGCTATCGTTGCCATTCAAATCAAGCGTCAACTGCTGACTGGCTATGGCGGTGGTTGTCTCATTGTCAAAGCTCCCAACTGCTGAGCCGAGCGTAGCTGGGAAATTCTTGCTAACCAGACCGCCAACCAGCAGAGAGATGATGGCCACCGTGCCCATGGATACCTGGCGTGATGTGCCGAAGAAGAAGTAGATCAGCGGCGGAAAAAACGACGTGTAGAGTCCGATGTAGGGTGGCAGCTCTGCTAGGAAAGCGTAGGCCATGCCCTGGGGTATGTGCATGATGCCGACCGTCAGGCCTGTGTGGCAATTTTAGTGAGGTATTAATTAAAGATTATAACAAAATATTTATAATGACAAAAATCTTCCCTTAGCAGTTTTCATCCCTTTTAACTTGTTCAAAGGAGTCTGTAAACAATTTCAATCTTTAATATTAACCAGGTGCGAAAATGCCGAGCACTTGACTCAGTAACGACTCAAATGGACCTCTTGTTTGGTTTAGTAAGCCTTATGGTCTGTCGGAACCTCAGTGCGCAGTTTGAGCTTGGAATTTAGCTATTGAATCAGTTCTCATTTTTTAATTGAAACCGATAAAAAAGATTGCCAATAAATCCGAAAAAATGTTTTGTTCAGCACGATTTTTTATTTCGAATCCAATCGACCCCATTTCGTGTCGAAGCTCGGCAGTCAGAAACTGACGGGTCGGCGCGTGTTCTTTGCGAGAACAGAAAATCAATCAGTAAAAAAGTCGTCTAGAAAAATCCCAAGGCCCATCGACGTCCCGAGAATTCGCATCTGGCCCTCGGGCAAAATCAATCATTCTCGATCTGACAAATTCAGATTGTTCGACGAGAGAGTCAAGAAATTCCTAATCGATACGAGATCTCATTATTAAATCTATGATTTGCCACATGCGGTTAAGTAGGTGTCACTAAAAATAGATCTTGGATCGGTATGGATTTGGCAGATTAGACTGAACGAAGTACATGGTATACTTTAGAGCCAAGGATGGGAAGAAAATTAACCGGGTAATCGAATTTTGAGCCCCTATAAGATTTTCGGTGGGAAGATAGTCTCTTGGTAAACAACAGAGAACACCGGGTTGGAGATCGTAGAGCATCAGGCTTCAAGGTTTGTATGCCTGACTAAATCCCTTTTTGCAAGCGTAACTCGTATTTTGTTTCAACAAATTTTTTTAGGCATAAGATATTATGAATATCTGGGGCGTTAAAACCGGGTGTCAACAGTGCAGCAGTGCTAAATTGGGTATCAGAGGTTGATCAATAAGGCCCCGCATTAGGACAATCGGGTGTCAGAGGTTATCAATCAGGCCTCGCATTAGGACAATCGGGTGTCAGAGGTGATCAGTCATGCCACCATCAGGATAATTGGGTGTCAGAGGTGATCAGTCATGCCACCATCAGGACATATGGGTGTCAGAGGTTATCAATCAGGCTTCGCATTAAGACAATTGGGTGTCATAGGTGCCAAATTGCGTCAGACGCAAAAAACGCAAAATCTGAAGTACAGACGAACAGAAAAATGCTCATCCAAACTTTATCTTACCAGAGATGAAGTCAGCCAGCAGCCAATCCCGGATGTTGTAGCGCTTGAGAATGCCGATAAATGGCAGAAAGCCTAGAAGCTGCGTCTTTGCTCTGCTGCAATTGTGGCCACTTTCGCCATCTCCATCATCGCTACGGCCGGAGCCGGCGCCGCACGTCATCAACTTCTTGGCGCTGTCCCGCAGTCTGGCCAGCAGTGGTCTCCGGACTAATCGACCGCCGTGCTTCTCGTCGAACTGCTGCTGAGTGTACACCGGCCGGATGACTCGGAAACTCCGCTCCGTGTCCACGTCGCTGTCCGAGCTGCTGCTTTCATTGAAGTCGTTCAGCAGATCTTCGTCGCGGCCGCCTTCAAAAACTGCGCCAGCTGCGTCGCCGCCGCTTGAGAGCAGCGGCCGGTGACTCGAGGAACCGCCGCGATTTCGACGACGTTTGCGCTGCTGACGTCGCTGCTGAATGCGGCTCTCGGAGTCTTCTGCGGCCACCAGCGATGAAGAGGCAGTCTGGTCCGCCTGCTGAAGCGATACTGGAAAAATAGAAATTTGATGAGGCCTACTCCACTGCTGACGATGATGAAAGAATTATAAACCGTGAGGTTTGGTCATTCGACAAGGTGGTGATGACCGAATCATGACTTGGTACAAGTTCGATTCCACTGGCCATTGAAAGGCGATAGTAACTAAGGGTGACAATACCTTTGCCCATACAGTTCCTGACAGAAAAGCTTTCCAAGGTAGTGACGACGCCTTTGACAAAAAGTGACAATACCTACGTCATAGACAAGGTTCTTACCTGCCACGTGTTGACTCTTCTCCTCAGCTGAAGCATTCGATGTCGCAGGCTCCATTTGTTTGAGAGTCTGGCAAAGGTCTGCGCGTCAAATATAAGTTCAAGAGTGAGTGAATCGGTTGCTTTTGGAACAAAGTGTACGTCGTGTATCTCTGTCTGCGTGTTTATTTAGCTTCACTTTGAAGAGTATAAAGTGCCTACAGTGTCCATACAAAGCATATTCGATTCGATTTGAGAAACTATTTAGAGAACGCACAGCCAGTGCAGCAACATGTATCGTAAGATATGCAAGAGCTTGTTTCTGTTAAAAATAGGAACATGCGTAAGTTCTTACCAAAATGACACTGACGACTTACTTTTAAGCACAGCAGTAGAATAGGAGCTTCCAGAGTTTTTCCAGATGTTACCCTGAAAGCACAAGAGAGCTGTGCTTTCAGTTTGGCTTGAGCAAAGGCTGCTTTTTATGGATGGCCCAGATAATTTCTCACCCTTCTCACGTCTGGCAATGGCAGGATCCCAAGGCTTGCCACCAATGAGGTGTCACCTTCTATCCCGGTTTTTGGGAAGGGAAATCGATGGAGGGTAAAAGATGGGAAATAGGGAGACTGGTTTTGCACTGGAAGGGAATGACAGGAGAGAAGTCAGGGGCAGAATGTATGCATAAGAAATTCGAGCAAGCATTGGGCATTTGTTCAGTTTACAAAGTGCAGAACGCAAAATCAACAGTGTTATGGACGTTTCAAAGTTTAAGTTGAAATAAGTCATTAAACGAATGTTAAAAGGTTTGCTTGAGATAAAGGCAAAAAGATGGATGATCACTGAGATTTGGAAGTATATGAGATACGCCTGGCAAGAGACAGAGACAGCGACAAAGGGAGACAGAGAGGTTGACAGTGATAGAGACAGGGAGGGTAACAGTGATAGAGGCAGGGAGGGTGACAGTGAAAGAGACAGAGAGGGTGACAGTGATAGAGACAGGGAGGGTGACAGTGATAGAGACAGGGAGGGTGACAGTGATAGAGACAGAGGGTGACAGCGAAAAGGACAGAGAGGGTGACAGTGATAGAGACAGGGAGGGTGACAGTGATAGAGACAGGGAGGGTGACAGTGATAGAGACAGGGAGGGTGACAGCGAAAGAGACAGAAAGGGTGACAGTGATAGAGACAGGGAGGGTGACAGTGATAGAGACAGAGAGGGTGACAGTGATAGAGACAGAGAGGGTGACAGCTAAAGAGACAGGGAGGGTGACAGTGATAGAGACAGGGAGGGTGACAGTGATAGAGACAGGGAGGGTGACATTGATAGAGACAGGGAGGGTGACAATTATAGAGACAGGGAGGGTGACAGTGATAGAGACAGGGAGGGTGACATTGATAGAGACAGGGAGGGTGACATTGATAGAAACAGGGAGGGTGACAGTTATAGAGACAGGGAGGGTGACAGTGATAGAGACAGGGAGGGTGACAGTGATAGAGACAGGGAGGGTGACAGTGATAGAGACAGGGAGGGTGACAGTGATAGAGACAGAGAGGGTGACAGTGATAGAGACAGAGAGGGTGACAGCTAAAGAGACAGGGAGGGTGACAGTGATAGAGACAGGGAGGGTGACAGTGATAGAGACAGAAAGGGTGACAGTGATAGAGACAGAGGGTGACAGCGAAAGAGACAGAGAGGGTGAGAGTGATAGAGACAGGGAGGGTGACAGTGATAGAGACAGGGAGGGTGACAGTGATAGAGACAGGGAGGGTGACAGTGATAGAGACAGGGAGGGTGACAGTTATAGAGACAGGGAGGGTGACAGTGATAGAGACAGGGAGGGTGACAGTGATAGAAACAGGGAGGGTGACAGTGATAGAAACAGGGAAGGTGACAGTGATAGAAACAGGGAGGGTGACAGTTATAGAGACAGGGAGGGTGACAGTGATAGAGACAGGGAGGGTGACATTGATAGAGACAGGGAGGGTGACAGTTATAGAGACAGGGAGGGTGACAGTGATAGAGACAGGGAGGGTGACAGTGATAGAGACAGGGAGGGTGACAGTGATAGAGACAGGGAGGGTGACAGCTAAAGAGACAGGGAGGGTGACAGCTAAAGAGACAGGGAGGGTGACAGTGATAGAGACAGGGAGGGTGACAGTGATAGAGACAGAAAGGGTGACAGTGATAGAGACAGGGAGGGTGACATTGATAGAGACAGGGAGGGTGACAGTTATAGAGACAGGGAGGGTGACAGTGAAAGAGACAGAGAGGGTGACAGTGATAGAGACAGGGAGGGTGACAGTGATAGAGACAGGGAGGGTGACAGTGATAGAGACAGAGGGTGACAGTTATAGAGACAGGGAGGGTGACAGTGATAGAGACAGGGAGGGTGACAGCGAAAGAGACAGAAAGGGTGACAGTGATAGAGACAGGGAGGGTGACAGTGATAGAGACAGAGAGGGTGACAGTGATAGAGACAGAGAGGGTGACAGCTAAAGAGACAGGGAGGGTGACAGTGATAGAGACAGGGAGGGTGACAGTGATAGAGACAGGGAGGGTGACATTGATAGAGACAGGGAGGGTGACAATTATAGAGACAGGGAGGGTGACAGTGATAGAGACAGGGAGGGTGACATTGATAGAGACAGGGAGGGTGACAGTGATAGAGACAGGGAGGGTGACAGTGATAGAGACAGAAAGGGTGACAGTGATAGAGACAGAGGGTGACAGCGAAAGAGACAGAGAGGGTGAGAGTGATAGAGACAGGGAGGGTGACAGTGATAGAGACAGGGAGGGTGACAGTGATAGAGACAGGGAGGGTGACAGTGATAGAGACAGGGAGGGTGACAGTGATAGAGACAGAGAGGGTGACAGTGATAGAGACAGGGAGGGTGACAGTGATAGAAACAGGGAGGGTGACAGTGATAGAAACAGGGAAGGTGACAGTGATAGAAACAGGGAGGGTGACAGTTATAGAGACAGGGAGGGTGACAGTGATAGAGACAGGGAGGGTGACAGTGATAGAGACAGGGAGGGTGACAGTGATAGAGACAGAGAGGGTGACAGTGATAGAGACAGAGAGGGTGACAGCTAAAGAGACAGGGAGGGTGACAGTGATAGAGACAGGGAGGGTGACAGTGATAGAGACAGAAAGGGTGACAGTGATAGAGACAGAGGGTGACAGCGAAAGAGACAGAGAGGGTGAGAGTGATAGAGACAGGGAGGGTGACAGTGATAGAGACAGGGAGGGTGACAGTGATAGAGACAGGGAGGGTGACAGTGATAGAGACAGGGAGGGTGACAGTTATAGAGACAGGGAGGGTGACAGTGATAGAGACAGGGAGGGTGACAGTGATAGAAACAGGGAGGGTGACAGTGATAGAAACAGGGAAGGTGACAGTGATAGAAACAGGGAGGGTGACAGTGATAGAGACAGGGAGGGTGACAGTGATAGAAACAGGGAGGGTGACAGTGATAGAGACAGGGAGGGTGACAGTGATAGAGACAGGGAGGGTGACAGTGATAGAGACAGAGAGTGCTACAGTGAGAGAGACAGGGGGTGACAGCGGTACAGACAGAGAGTGCTACAGTGAGAGAGACAGGGGGTGACAGTGGTACAGACAGAGAGTGCTACAGTGAGAGAGACAGGGGGTGACAGTGGTACAGACAGAGAGTGCTACAGTGAGAGAGACAGGGGTGACAGCGGTACAGACAGAGAGTGCTACAGTGAGAGAGACAGGGGGTGACAGTGGTACAGACAGAGAGTGCTACAGTGAGAGAGACAGGGGGTGACAGTGGTACAGACAGAGAGTGCTACAGTGAGAGAGACAGGGGTGACAGTGGTACAGACAGAGAGTGCTACAGTGAGAGAGACAGGGGGTGACAGTGGTACAGACAGAGAGTGCTACAGTGAGAGAGACAGGGGGTGACAGTGGTACAGACAGAGAATGCTACAGTGAGAGAGACAGGGGGTGACAGTGGTACAGACAGAGAGTGCTACAGTGAGAGAGACAGGGGGTGACAGTGGTACAGACAGAGAGTGCTACAGTGAGAGAGACAGGGGGTGACAGTGGTACAGACAGAGAGTGCTACAGTGAGAGAGACAGGGGGTGACAGTGGTACAGACAGAGAGTGCTACAGTGAGAGAGACAGGGGGTGACAGTGGTACAGACAGAGAATGCTACAGTGAGAGAGACAGGGGGTGACAGTGGTACAGACAGAGAGTGCTACAGTGAGAGAGACAGGGGGTGACAGCGGTACAGACAGAGAGTGCTACAGTGAGAGAGACAGGGGGTGACAGTGGTACAGACAGAGAGTGCTACAGTGAGAGAGACAGGGGGTGACAGTGGTACAGACAGAGAGTGCTACAGTGAGAGAGACAGGGGGTGACAGTGGTACAGACAGAGAGTGCTACAGTGAGAGAGACAGGGGGTGACAGCGGTACAGACAGAGAGTGCTACAGTGAGAGAGACAGGGGGTGACAGTGGTACAGACAGAGAGTGCTACAGTGAGAGAGACAGGGGTGACAGTGGTACAGACAGAGAGTGCTACAGTGAGAGAGACAGGGGGTGACAGTGGTACAGACAGAGAGTGCTACAGTGAGAGAGACAGGGGTGACAGTGGTACAGACAGAGAGTGCTACAGTGAGAGAGACAGGGGGTGACAGTGGTACAGACAGAGAGTGCTACAGTGAGAGAGACAGGGGGTGACAGCGGTACAGACAGAGAGTGCTACAGTGAGAGAGACAGGGGGTGACAGTGGTACAGACAGAGAGTGCTACAGTGAGAGAGACAGGGGGTGACAGTGGTACAGACAGAGAGTGCTACAGTGAGAGAGACAGGGGGTGACAGCGGTACAGACAGAGAGTGCTACAGTGAGAGAGACAGGGGTGACAGTGGTACAGACAGAGAGTGCTACAGTGAGAGAGACAGGGGGTGACAGTGGTACAGACAGAGAGTGCTACAGTGAGAGAGACAGGGGGTGACAGTGGTACAGACAGAGAGTGCTACAGTGAGAGAGACAGGGGGTGACAGTGGTACAGACAGAGAGTGCTACAGTGAGAGAGACAGGGGGTGACAGTGGTACAGACAGAGAGTGCTACAGTGAGAGAGACAGGGGGTGACAGTGGTACAGACAGAGAGTGCTACAGTGAGAGAGACAGGGGGTGACAGTGGTACAGACAGAGAGTGCTACAGTGAGAGAGACAGGGGGTGACAGTGGTACAGACAGAGAGTGCTACAGTGAGAGAGACAGGGGGTGACAGTGGTACAGACAGAGAGTGCTACAGTGAGAGAGACAGGGGGTGACAGCGGTACAGACAGAGAGTGCTACAGTGAGAGAGACAGGGGGTGACAGTGGTACAGACAGAGAGTGCTACAGTGAGAGAGACAGGGGGTGACAGTGGTACAGACAGAGAGTGCTACAGTGAGAGAGACAGGGGGTGACAGCGGTACAGACAGAGAGTGCTACAGTGAGAGAGACAGGGGGTGACAGTGGTACAGACAGAGAGTGCTACAGTGAGAGAGACAGGGGGTGACAGTGGTACAGACAGAGAGTGCTACAGTGAGAGAGACAGGGGGTGACAGTGGTACAGACAGAGAGTGCTACAGTGAGAGAGACAGGGGGTGACAGTGGTACAGACAGAGAGTGCTACAGTGAGAGAGACAGGGGTGACAGTGGTACAGACAGAGAGTGCTACAGTGAGAGAGACAGGGGGTGACAGTGGTACAGACAGAGAGTGCTACAGTGAGAGAGACAGGGGGTGACAGCGGTACAGACAGAGAGTGCTACAGTGAGAGAGACAGGGGGTGACAGTGGTACAGACAGAGAGTGCTACAGTGAGAGAGACAGGGGGTGACAGTGGTACAGACAGAGAGTGCTACAGTGAGAGAGACAGGGGGTGACAGCGGTACAGACAGAGAGTGCTACAGTGAGAGAGACAGGGGGTGACAGTGGTACAGACAGAGAGTGCTACAGTGAGAGAGACAGGGGGTGACAGCGGTACAGACAGAGAGTGCTACAGTGAGAGAGACAGGGGGTGACAGCGGTACAGACAGAGAGTGCTACAGTGAGAGAGACAGGGGGTGACAGTGGTACAGACAGAGAGTGCTACAGTGAGAGAGACAGGGGGTGACAGTGGTACAGACAGAGAGTGCTACAGTGAGAGAGACAGGGGGTGACAGCGGTACAGACAGAGAGTGCTACAGTGAGAGACAGGAGTTGACAGTGACTCAGAGTGTTAGAGGCATAGCAAGAAAATAAACTTAAACATAGCCGGATATTGAGCAAGAATCTTGAGCATTCTGCACAGGCATATCAACTATCCATGTACTAAGCGGTATGAATTTTCACACAATTTTACTTACTTATCCTACTCAAGTGTTTGTGATTCCAAATTTGTCAATAAATTCGTCGCAGCAGTCGGTCACTGCCAAGTGCACAAACCAGGTCAGATTCACAATCTGAACGCTGGACGCTGACGGCGCGCTTCCAACGATGTGGCGGTTCCAGCTGCTTTGCCTAAAGCACAGCCTTGCAGATGCTCCCTCTCCCTCCTGCCTTCCTTCTCTGCCCCCCCTCTCTGTATCCGAATGTACAATAGCATGGCTGTACGCACTGGGTACGCTGAAAATAGCTCACTCAGTGTACGGGGTGCACCCGCGTCCCCTGGTGGGTAAATTATGCAGAATTTTGGATAGAGGCAAGAGAAGACACTTGAGAAGCATAGTAAGAAAAGTGTTTTTTTATTCAGCTCGATTTTTTTCTCCTCTCTTCCTTTTTGTTTTCTTTTCTATGTGTTCCGACACTGCATATGTAGCCATGTGACAAAACAGACACGTGTTTCCTCTGAGTGTTTGCTGTGTGCACTGGCTGTGCTGTATGAGTAGATATGCAGATTGGCGTTCATTTTTTAAGATATACTCAGCAACAGTCAAAAGTTCCACCCTTCAAACGAGATGAATTTTTCTCACTTATTGCGGGTGACACAACTTACAGCATGCGCGAATCTTACTGCCACTTGGGGTTGTCCAGGGTGACAACGCGCCACCACACCAAGCCGATGCCGTCAGTCAACTGAAGGAACAGCTACAGCTGCGCACTCTGCGCTGGCCTTCCCGGTCCCCAGACATGAATCCCATTGAGCATGTCTGGGACTTCCTACAACGCAGCATTCGAAAAGAGAATCCACCACAGAATGTTGCGGAGCTGCGTCATGCCATTGAAAACGTTTGGAAGCAGCTTCCCCAGGACTTTTTACGACGCCTCATCCCGGGGATGCCCCGCAGAGTCGCCGCACTTCTGCGTGCGAGGGGATCCCCCACACGGGTTATCGCGATTCTAGCTGCATATTGCATAAAAATATATTTGTTATGATTTTGTGCGACTGACGTTTATTATTGATTCAATCAACTTTCCCTTCCTCGCGGCGGCTTAGTTGCGTAACTTGAGGGTTGAATTGTGAGTGAGAAGTTGTCGCAATAAGTGAGAAAGATGTTCATATCGCTTGCAGGGTGGAACTTTTGACTGTTGCTGAGTATAGTATCAACCATCGAAGAGATTTTTCCGGTTAGTGACAGTATTTTTGTAAAGCAAATGGTAGCTATTTGCTTTATACACATGATGCTCGATTACATAATGATTACATAATGATATTATTATGGTGTCAAGGGGGTCGGCTGACCCCCCCCCCCTAGGAGAAATGATAAATCCTCGATTCGCAACTGAGGGGAACTCCTCGAGGTCCACATAGATCTGCGGCCTCCGTCAGAACGACCTGTTGCGCCGTCGGCGACTCCAGCTGGCAGGCTACATCATCCGCGCCGAGTTGTACTGTCCACTGCAGGTGCAGGAGGTTCTAGCGTTGTACTTCTGTACCAAATTCTAATTGTCTTTTTAAACCAATGGAAAAAGATTATCAGAATCTAACCTCTGAAATTTTTTAAATGCATCACGTACCTTTGAATGGGCTTGTAGCCCTAGTGGTTGGAGCGTCGGACTCACGACTAAAAGGTGTCCGTAAGCGATCTGTGTCCTTGAGCAAGACACTTAACTCTGCATTGCTTCAGTTCACCCAGCTGTAAATGAGTGCCAGCATTAGCTGGGGTAATTGGGGGTGTGTGGCGACCCCCCCCCCCCCCCCAGTCCTTGACTGAACAGCCGTACGCAGCCTTCAGGCTGAGCTGTCGGTTGCACATCTAGCCTTGTCTTGGGGCAGGTGTAATCAATTATTATTAACCATCATGCTTCATGGTAAAAAAATGCAGGCCCAACTCTCGTCTATGGCCAGCGCATAAGAGTTTCTTTCCAGGAAATCCCTGAGAGCTTTTTAGCATATCCTACTTTCAGTAGCGACGACGGACATTTCTACAACGATTATAAAGTCGCGATAATTTTTGCCTTGCTTTACACTCCAATATCAAGTTTTGGACAAACAATTTAGAAATAAACGTGTCAGTTCCCTTAATCTCAATCTCGCAGGTGAGCTACGGAAGCAGAAAGCAATAACCTTCTCATCTTTGCTACAGGCGCACTGCCTCATTAGTAATATAGTCATCATAGCTGCACCATGGACAACAGCGATAGAAAAAATGTTAAATTTGAGTTTTTCTCTCGCGTTTTAAACAGATTAAAAATAAAGCTATTCACCTGTAATATGCGTTTCACCTGTCGCAGAGAGGAGAGAGAATCGTGAAGTGCCCTAGCGACGGTGGAGCTGAGCTGAAATGCAAAACGGTAAGAGGATGCAGCGCTTGAAAGGTTGGTCTCATTGTTTTCCCACGCAAAATAAATCCTCACTTTTATACACTGGCAGCACTGCTGTTGTCTCTGCAAAAGTGAAGTGAATTGTTTCGCCTGAGGGAATTTTAGCCTGTTAGCATTGAGCACAGACAGTTCAATGCTAATTCTCGAGTTCGGAAGCTGCTTCTTAAAGAGATGGCAATTGTCGAACACTTTTATCAATACCGACCAAGACCAATGATTAACAAGGATCAACTCAAGTGCCTCAGGGCAGCTTTGCCAAGCCTCCAAATTTCATCAGCACGTCGACCACACGAGTCTATATTAGCTCAGCCTTCGTTGGTCACTGGCCTTCACCCAGACGCACATTCAACAGGTGGTACCAGCTCACTACGAACTCCCTACGAGCGTATGGCAAATTTCTCCAGTTTCGCTCATCAAGCCTTGACTGTGGGCAAACCTCAACGGCTAAATGCTTGCTATCTGCAGGATGCTTGCTATGTGGGCGATGCTTGCTATCTGCAGGATGCTTGCTATGTGGGCGATGCTTGCTATCTGGGGGATGCTTGCTATCTGGGGGATGCTTGCTATCTGGGGGATGCTTGCTATCTGGGGGATGCTTGCTATCTGGGGGATGCTTGCTATCTGGGGGATGCTTGCTATCTGGGGGATGCTTGCTATCTGGGGGATGCTTGCTATCTGGGGGATGCTTGCTATCTGGGGGATGCTTGCTATCTGGGGGATGCTTGCTATCTGGGAGATGCTTGCTATCTGGGAGATGCTTGCTATCTGGGGGATGCTTGCTATCTGGGGGATGCTTGCTATCTGGGGGATGCTTGCTATCTGGGGGATGCTTGCTATCTGGGGGATGCTTGCTATCTGGGGGATGCTTGCTATCTGGGGGATGCTTGCTATCTGGGGGATGCTTGCTATCTGGGGGATGCTTGCTATCTGGGGGATGCTTGCTATCTGCAGGATGCTTGCTATGTGGGCGATGCTTGCTATCTGGGGGATGCTTGCTATCTGGGGGATGCTTGCTATCTGGGAGATGCTTGCTATCTGGGGGATGCTTGCTATCTGGGGGATGCTTGCTATCTGGGGGATGCTTGCTATCTGCAGGATGCTTGCTATGTGGGCGATGCTTGCTATCTGGGGGATGCTTGCTATCTGGGGGATGCTTGCTATCTGGGAGATGCTTGCTATCTGGGAGATGCTTGCTATCTGGGAGATGCTTGCTATCTGGGAGATGCTTGCTATCTGGGAGATGCTTGCTATCTGGGGGATGCTTGCTTTCTGGGAGATGCTTGCTATCTGGGAGATGCTTGCTATCTGGGGGATGCTTGCTATTGGAGGATGCTTGCTACGAGTATTTTGGGGGATGCTTGCGGTCTGGGGGATTCTTTCGATTTAGGGGGAATGCCTGTTATCTTTGTGATGGCTTCATTTTGTTGTGTCCTTTTGTTACTTTTAGAATCAAGAGATTCGTAGGAAGCATCTTTGTCCGTGACAATTTTACTCGAATAAGGTGATTTATAAAACTGAAGAAGGAATTGGTTCTTCAGAAAATGTGCACTTTTAATGGATTTGCATGAATAAGTTTTGCTCCTTGCTTATTGGGCGCACTGAAGGGGGGCACTAGTTTGCTAGTCCTCAGCTAGTCTCTTAAGCATTCCGTCATCTTCGCGATGAGACTGATAAATAAATTTATTATTTCGCATTTGTGTTGCCTTCAGGGTTCAAGGAGATCTTCATCAGCTTTCTGGATTAGCTGTACTCTTGTGAGAAAGAATAATAAGTTGATTCGAGTGCTACACAGAATGACAAGTCATAATTCACAGCAATGTCTTTTTGCATTCTCTATCAGATAAAAGTTTTTTTTCAATCTCATTGACCCTTCAGCTCTACTGTCCAGAAAAGGTCAACTGTTTTTTTATTTACCGACTTCACAAGCACAGCATGGTTGTCATTGGTCTCTACGAAAACTGAAGTCGCGATGTTTTGATGTTTTAACAGCAAATCAGCTATTTTTGAGAAAAAATGTTTTTTTGTTGTAATGTACAGGGTTGCTTTTGTAAGCAGGGGTTAATTTCAACCATAAGAGTGAGAGCGCCACAATATACACTAGAGAGGCGCCACAATATACACTAGAAAGAAGCGCCACAATATACACTAGAGAGGCGCCATAATATACACTAGATAGAAGCGCCACAATATACACTAGAGAGGCGCCACAATATACACTAGAGAGGCGCCACAATATACACTAGAGAGGGCCACAATATACACTAGAGAGGCGCCACAATATACACTAGAGAGGCGCCACAATATACACTAGAGAGGCGCCACAATATACACTAGAGAGGCGCCACAATATACACTAGAGAGGGCCACAATATACACTAGAGAGGCGCCACAATATACACTAGAGAGGCGCCACAATATACACTAGAGAGGCGCCATAATACACAAGAGAGGCGCCATAATATACACTAGAGAGGCGCCACAATAAACACTAGAGAGGCGCCACAATATACACTAGAGAGGCGCCACAATATTTACTAGAGAGGCGCCACAATATACACTAGAGAGACGCCACAATATACGCTAGAGAGGCGCCACAATATACACTAGAGAGGCGCCATAATATACACTAGAGAGGCGCCACAATATACACTAGATAGAAGCGCGACAATATGCACTAGAGAGGCGCCACAATATACACTAGAGAGGCGCCACAATATACACTAGAGAGGCGCCACAATATACACTAGAGAGGCGCAATAATATACACTAGATAGAAGCGGCACAATATACACTAGAGAGGCGCCAGAATATACACTAGAGAGGCGCCATAATATACACTAGAGAGGCGCCATAATATACACTAGATAGAAGCGCCACAATATACACTAGAGAGGCGCCACAATATACACTAGAGAGGCGCCACAATATACGCTAGAGAGGCGCCATAATATACACTAGATAGAAGCGCCACAATATACACTAGAGAGGCGCCACAATATACACTAGAGAGGCGCCATAATATACACTAGATAGAAGCGGCACAATATACACTAGAGAGGCGCCACAATATACACTAGAGAGGCGCCATAATATACACTAGAGAGGCGCCATAATATACACTAGATAGAAGCGCCACAATATACACTAGAGAGGCGCCACAATATACACTAGAGAGGCGCCACAATATACGCTAGAGAGGCGCCATAATATACACTAGATAGAAGCGCCACAATATACACTAGAGAGGCGCCACAATATACACTAGAGAGGCGCCACAATATACACTAGAGAGGCGCCACAATATACACTAGAGAGGCGCCACAATATACGCTAGAGAGGCGCCACAATATACACTAGATAGAAGCGCGACAACATGCACTAGAGAGGCGCCACAATATACACTAGATAGAAGCGCCAGAATATACACTAGAGAGGCGCCACAATATACACTAGAGAGGCGCCACAATATACACTAGAGAGGCGCCACAATATACACTAGAGAGGCGCCACAATATACACTAGAGAGGCGCCACAATATACACTAGAGAGGCGCCACAATATACACTAGAGAGGCGCCATAATATACACTAGAGAGGCGCCATAATATACACTAGATAGAAGCGCCACAATATACACGAGAGGGGCGCCACAATATACACGAGAGGGGCGCCACAATATACACGACAGGGGCGCCACAATATGCACTAGAAGGGTGTCATAACATACACTAGAGAGGCACCATAATATGTACTAGAGAGGCGCCACAATATACGCTAGAGAGGCGCCACAATATACACTAGAGAGGCGCCACAATATACACTAGAGAGGCGCCATAATATACATTACTGAACTGACTTGTTCCATCAAACATGATTAATACTGTAGCTATCCCTGCTTTTATGCCCCGCAGTCCTTACAACGTGCAAGGCAAAAAAGGTTAAATAGGCGTTCGACTCGATCAGTTTACTTCAACAAAAGCTGAGTTCGTTGCAGTATCGAATTCGTACTGAGCCTTAACACTGATAAAGAGATTCGCAGGAATTTGTTGGAAGAAAACAGCTCGCTTCATTTGGAAGGTATTAAGGCGTTATGACCGCTACTCATTTAATGTATTCAAGTCATGAATACATCTGTTACCTAGGTTGTCTCGGATGTCAACTATTGAGAGATATGCAGTGTCCCAGCACTATTAAGGACATCTAAATGGAAAATGATAACATTCCCCGGCGCTTTTCTATGCAGTCTGAATCAGCCAGCTGCTAATGACAAATTGAGTGAAGGCTGGGATTTTTTATCTCCGAAACTAGGTGGCTTCCCTAGCAGCGTCATAACTGGAATGCCAGATGAGTTTGACTTCAGCCAGCTGTCTGTCTGCTGCACTAAACAGCTTGTTTCAGCTCAATATCGCTCCATTTTTAGGACACAAAAAACTATACGTTTTGATTTCGGATCAAAAAATCTTTTAATTTTGTTTTAAACGTGTATACGAATAATACATGAACTCATGTTTCAATGCTTAGCAGTCACTGCAGCCATATAACAGTCACCTTTGGGAGACCTTAAAAATTCGAAAAGGAAATCATCAAAGCTTGATTTAATGGACAACGTGTTGTACTTGTCACAGGAAGACAACCTGAACTCCTGGTGACACCTGAGTATAATTAGCCAGGTGCATGTAAAGTACAAGAGTACATGACACCTGGGCTAATATTCCTGCTTAGTTTATCATATTTTTATTTTCACTAAGGCCCAGTTTACATCCATCAAGTTTCCGGTTCCGTTAAGGTTTCTTCCTTCTCGAATCGCATCCTTAACCGCGTCTCGTATGGATTTGAACGCGTTCTCAGTGAAACAGGAGGCAAGACGGAAGAGCCTGGCAAAAGCGAAACCGGACCTGAACCAGATGAGAGTCACATGATTATAAATCCAGCATAAGTTAAGCATCTACACTTGCTAGAGACTCGTAAGCCAATTAGCCACTATTTTGAACAGATTTGAACAGGCTGCACTGCTCAGTGTCGTCAAAAACGAATCATTAATCAAAGCAGTTATACTGTAGTGGCAAAATTGAATTCGATATTATTCAGTGGGTTAGTTAGTGAGTCCCAGAGGTCCAGCGCGGCGCTCTGGTGTGCCAGCGGCCCAGGCTCGATTCCAATCGGGGCTAAACTGGAATCTCGGCTTGGCTCTGCTCGTGCAATTAACGCGCTTGAAGGTCAACCCCCAAGGCACAGTGAAGTGTACATGCCCAACGATAAATAAAGTTAGGGCCACTTTAGGATCAGTTGTGCGTATGACTGCACAATGTCGCTTAAAGCGCGCCAGGGTGCACACAGGCCCTTGCCTCTACTAAATTTGCATGTAGGTTTGCTGACAGGGTACGTACGTACAGCCACAGGGGTGTGGATGATGGAATGTGAAATTCACGGTCTGTGAAAGCACTCCGCCTTCGTGACAGGCTTCGTGAATAGCGCGACAAACATCGCAGTCCCAGCATAATAATAATAATAATAATAATAATAATAATAATAATAATAATAATAATAATAATAATAATAATAATATTTACGCCCCACGCCAGCCACGGGAGTGGCCAAGAGGGGGGAGCGTCAAATCGCGCGTTTCAGAGCTAGGTCTCTAACGTGCTTCACACCGGCCGCCTGGCTGGGTGCTCGCGCGTCTTCAAAAAGGCGGTCGACGTAGCGGGCTGATCGTCCCTGGCCACGCCTGCGCGGTTCCTGTGGGGTCCACAGCAGAACGTCCTGCAGCGGCTCTGGGCAGTAGGCTTCGGCCCGGATGACATGTCCGGCAAGCCGCTGACTCAGCAGGGCAGAAGGCCGCGTCAGGCCTGTGCGCTTGTACAGGGACTCGATTGTCTCTCTACCAGGGCCGCGGCGGGCGCCGAAAGCAGCGCGGACTAGGGCCGCATGCGCCGCGTCGAGCTGCGCCTCAAGCGCCCCGGTCAGCGTCCAGGTCTCAGCATTGTACAGCAGGGCGGTCTCAACAACCGCCTGGAACAGCTGGGACCTGGCGCCGTCGGACAAGGCCTCGGAGAGCAGCACCGCCCGCACAGATCGGAAGGCAGCCCAGGCCTTGCAGCGCCGTCTCGGTAGGTCGTCGCCGACGTCAGGTCCCAGCATGGTTCATGTTGCTGTCACGCACGGAATCCAATTAATGCACCTGTTTCAAGATACCAGACAGACAAAATTGTCAATTGATGCAGTTAAGCATTCAGTAGAGCACAACAAAAAAGGGTCAATATTTTTTTAGCGAAACTGGGTGGAATGCAGGGGCCTTCTGAGCATAGGATGAATGAAGAGAATCGAGACGGACTCAGAGAAAACTAGGACCTCTAAAGCGAACGCCAAAACCTATAGATGGCAGTAGTCATTGGCTGGAGTGGCACTCGGCTGTGGAAGAGGGAGACAGAGTGGGAAACCTGCGTGGGTTGTAGCTGGCTATAAAATCCCAACGGATTCTGGGGCTATAGGAGCCCTCGCTTTTCCTTCCCATTATCAGTCTACCAGTTTCGGCGTTGAAAAATTTCTCCTCTGAATAGCTCTAGATTTCACTCAGGTAACCAGAAGCTCCACAAAAGGAAACAGGTAGGCAGCGACCGGCTCTTGCCGTCTGGTAAGTATTCGTTCAGCAAAATTATTAAAATTGTTGGAGTGAGTTAGTGAGCACTTCTCAGTCACTGAGCCATTGTCGACTCGGGAATGCATCTGCACTAGCTGAACTTCCGACTGTCAAATGTCGGTCAGTGAAATGAAAATATTTATCCAGTTCTTTGATAAAAGATCTCGTATTGATTTTGACTTCTGCCTCTGCTGCATACGCAAGCATTTTTGCCTGCATTCACGGGCTGCGAAAAGCTGCATTCCCGTCATGATTTACCGAACTGCTGCCACTTAGCATTCCCATCAGTTGCTAGGATCGCTCTCTCGGCATAGCAACTAAACAAAATCCACTGTCACCAACTGTGTATCTGGGGATTAAGGCGGCCGCATAGCCACTGTTGCATGGCAATTCGATTCAACGCGCTGCCTCTCAGTCTGCCGCTATGTGACTGGGTACCGGTTTGGGACACATTGCAATAGGGGAATCCTATGTAAACACAGCATTTGCATATCAACGCTGGATAGAAAACTTTGTCTGTTGCGCCTGAAGTACATGGAGTGGTGGAGTGGTCAGAAACGAAACTGACGCAAAACGGCAGCATTGTAATTAATTTATAATTAAATAATTTTGTCAAGTAGATTATCCTGTTTTTTTCGCAGAGTTTTAACGCCAGGCCAAGACCAACGGGATGTCGACAACAAACCTGAACTCGTCAGTAGAGGATGGGTCAGCTACGGAGGCAGTCAATGACATCAATGCCACCAAGCCTGAATGCTTCAACTACTCCATGTACCAACCGGAAATAGGAGCCATGGACAAGACGCACATCAGCCTGCAGTGCACAGTGTTTCTGCTAGGCCTGAGCGGCAATCTCATTCTCATCTTCATCATTGCCAGTAACAAACGTTTGAGAACCACGCCGAATCTGTTTATAACAAATTTAGCCGCGGCTGACTGCGTCTACCTGATGCTGTTCATTCCGTGCGATATAATTAGCAAATTTGGCGTCCAGCTGCCGGTCTTCCTGTGCAAGACGATCTATTTCTGCCGGTTTCTAACCGTGGGAGTCTCCGTATACACCCTGGTTGCTCTGTCGATCGACAGGTTTGCGCTTCGATTCAAATGCTGACACGTTTTTGAAATATGAAACAGATCATACCAATTCAACTGTAAAGTCTGACAGGGAACTGATAATGAAAAGAGGAAATAATTTTATTGTAAGATACCAAGTCAAATCTTAGCCACTCAATAAATAACCTGACAACGTCTCCCTGACGCAGAGAGATGTAGCTATTAGATAAAACAGAACAATGCCAAAAAGACTTATCTGCAAAGTAGAATTCAGCCTTAAGCTGGCGTATAATTAGGTTTGAATTGGTGAAGCCCTTTGTGGCGCACAGTATGCTCATTACCGTTGAGCCAATTTGTCAAATTGAATATCCGTTTGAATTACCCACCCTGAAACCTCGCTGAACAGTGAAATAGAGTGATGCGAACTGGCGGGGTGAACCGGATGAAGCCAAACAAACCAACGCATGTTATTTAAACTAGTTCTGCCGGAAAATAAGGGTCAGCCAGGTGGAAAAAGCTGATCTAGATCCCGCGCTCGTGCGCCTGATTAACTTCTTCTGCAGTCCAAGGTGGAAGGAGCATCTGCTCTTAAAAACACGGGGTCTTCAATTTCCGCCCTCACGACTGTTGCTCCAGAGCGGCTGCCGAAGAAAATTGTTTCCGATTTGGCTATCAAATTATTATGAGCTTTGGAGTTCACTTTTCCCGAATCTCCGAGGAGTGACGAATTCTCACGACAGCTGCTCAAGACACTCCTCCTCTTGGCTTCTGCTGTTTGCTTTGCGGGATCTGAGGGAAAGTCACTTTCTAGAAGCAAATATTGAAGCAATCAATCATGAAATGCAGGACACTGTCTGGAAACTTTCTTTTCTTTGTTAGTTTTCAGAACGTAAGCAACAACTTATGATAGCGCTCAGTGATGCACTTTCAGTACATATGATTTTGGGTTGCACTACTCACTTCAGTAATAACTAACGAATACAAACTCACCCAAACTGCTGTACAGGTGCCTTGCCATCACCAGGCCGATGTCGAATTTGAAATCTTCGAGGCCAGGTTTTGTTACCAAACTGGGCCTTGGGATCATCTGGATTGCTGCTGGTGAGTGGCGACAGCATAGTGAGAAAGAGTTTTAGATAAAAGCGTAATATACAAAGGTACAAACCACAGAATGCACTGTATTCTGTGGTACAAACGTTACATAAAGGTACAACCTGTTACAGAATAGTTCAAATGCTTATAAAATGGTAAAATGGTTACAGAACGGTGCAAATAGTTACAGAATGGTACAATTGGTTACAGAATGGTACAATTGGTTACAGAAGGATACAATTGGTTACAGAATGGTACAATTGGTTACAGAATGGTACAATTGGTTACAGAAGGATACAATTGGTTACAGAATGGTACAATTGGTTACAGAAGGATACAATTGGTTACAGAATGGTACAATTGGTTACAGAATGGTACAATTGGTTACAGAAGGATACAATTGGTTACAGAATGGTACAATTGGTTACAGAATGGTACAATTGGTTACAGAATGGTACAATTGGTTACAGAATGGTACAATTGGTTACAGAATGGTACAATTGGTTACAGAATGGTACAATTGGTTACAGAATGATACAATTGGTTACAGAATAGTACAATTGGTTACAGAAGGGTACAATTGGTTACAGAATGGTACAATTGGTTACAGAATGGTACAAATGGTTACAGAATGATAAAAATGATACAAATGTTACAGAATGCACAATCAGTACAAAATGCTACACAACGACGCAAAACCCTTCCACCAATCGCAGTGGTCCTAGCCATACCCTACGCCGTGAGCGCGGACATTGAAGAGAAGCGACACCGTTGCTTGTTGATCAAGCACTGCTACCCGTTCCCAGCCAGCTGGGGGTCAACCTATCGCACAACCATGGTACTGCTCAAGCTAGCTCTCTACTACCTGCTCCCAGGCGCTCTGATTGCCGTATTCTACGGCCTGATGGCTGGCAAGCTGATGAAAACTGCCCGAGCTCACGAGCGAGCCGCGGCCGCTTCCGAGCGAGCCAACGTTTCCGCCGCCAATCAGATTGAGAGTAGGAAAAAACTGGCCAAGCTGGTGCTGTGCCTGGCTGCCGTGTTCTTTGTCGCCTGGGCACTCGACTACATAACCATGCTGCACTTCTTCCTGTCCAAGCAGGTGAGTGGGGAAGGTTGGTGAGCTTTGTCACCAACGTGGTACATTAGGACGTACGAGTTATTAGGACGTACCTTCTTAGGACTCTTGGATCTATAACCTAATTATCACCATCGGCAGGTAACCGAGGCATTTGTCTGGATCAAGATGATCGCCAAGCTGCTGCCGTCGGCCTACTCAGCCAGCAACCCGATCACCCTGTGCATCATCAGCAAGCGATTCCGAGCTCATTTCCTGCAGGTGGTGTCCCGATGCTGCCGCTGTTGGCGAGCCGCTGGCGATAGCGGCGCCAGCGCTAGCGGCCTGGGCGGTGGCGCCAGGCGCGGACTAGGCGGCGTCGACGATACGCAAGGCCGTGAACTTCGCGGCAGAAGACGTCGCGGTGAGGAGGTGAACGTTGACTTGCAGGTTTTGCCGTCCGGCGGTGCAGCTGCTGGAAGAGTTCGCGGCGTCCCGGCGATCGGCAGAGATGGTATTGATGAAGGCAACTTCGTGGCTGGAAGCTTCGAACACTGCCAAGGCAGCAGCAGCGTCCACATGACTCACCTGGCTGGGCAGGACGTTCGGCAGGAGACTCAGCCAATGCTGGCAGTGTGCCAGCTGTGAACTGCTTGAATTTGTCATGGACAATTTGTCATGGACCATTGAGACTACGGATTAGAAGATTTCTATGTCATCTTTACTAATTCTTGTTACTCTTTAGGGCAGTGATGAAGGCGTTTTTTGAGCTAAAAATTCTGTCAGTTGTCACTTGGGGTACGTTCTATAATCTAGTTCAGCTTCTGTCAGTTGTAAATATTTTAATACTTTTTGTCAATTGTAAATTTAGCCAGCTGTAGTAGTCAGTAGTTCCTGTTGTCAGTTGCTAATAGCGTCTGTCTCTCCTGTCAGTAGCTTCTGTCAGGTGTCAGTAGCTTCTGGCAGGTGTCAGTAGCTTCTGGCAGGTGTCAGTAGCTTCTGTCAGATGTCAGTAGCTTCTGGCAGGTGTCAGTAGCATCTGGCAGGTGTCAGTAGCTTCTGGCAGGTGTCAGTAGCTTCTGGCAGGTGTCAGTAGCTTCTGGCAGGTGTCAGTAGCTTCTGGCAGGTGTCAGTAGCTTCTGGCAGGTGTCAGTAGCTTCTGGCAGGTGTCAGTAGCTTCTGGCAGGTGTCAGTAGCTTCTGGCAGGTGTCAGTAGCTTCTGGCAGGTGTCAGTAGCTTCTGGCAGGTGTCAGTAGCTTCTGGCAGGTGTCAGTAGCTTCTGGCAGGTGTCAGTAGCTTCTGGCCCCGAAATTGATATAACTACTATGATATTATATACCTACGCTATTGTCCATGGCGGAGGTATTTGTTGTTAGAAATGCTTAATTATCATTAAAAAATCCCTATTTTATTGTGTTTAATTTTTCTCATTTTAGAAATTTCCCCCGCCACCTTAAGCACCAGTTTTTCTACAGACATTATATTTTCATTTTTTTGTTTCAGTCAGTTTTAATGAAAATTACGATAATGTTGTTACAAAAATTTAGCGCAAAAAGCTGAAATAGCCGTTTTTGTAACTGAAACAGCTTAAATATTTATTTAGTAATTTATTAAATACAAAACACTAAATAATGTCGTGTTATAAAATTTAAAATCAGCCCACATTCAATTTTAACACTGCTGGCGAATTCTCTGAGACCCGGATTTGTGTCAGAACCCGACCTCGGATTTGTGTCAGAACCCGACCTCGGATTTGTGTCAGAATTCCCAACCTCGGATTTGTGTCAGAATTCCCAACCTCGGATTTGTGTCAGAATTCCCAACCTCGGATTTGTGTCAGAATTCCCAACCTCGGATTTGTGTCAGAATTCCCAACCTCGGATTTGTGTCAGAATTCCCAACCTCGGATTTGTGTCAGAATTCCCAACCTCGGATTTGTGTCAGAATTCCCAACCTCGGATTTGTGTCAGAATTCCCAACCTCGGATTTGTGTCAGAATTCCCAACCTCGGATTTGTGTCAGAATTCCCAACCTCGGATTTGTGTCAGAATTCCCAACCTCGGATTTGTGTCAGAAGCCGACCTCAGATTTATGTCAGAAGCCTGCCTGCACAAAATCCCTGGATCAACTAACTTAAGATTATTGCATAGAAGGTAACAAAAGGGCAACGTAGCGAGACTAAAGCCTGTAGTCAATTCATAGAATTTGTGCGTCACTGACACAGCTGTATAGTGATGTGCAGGCTACGGTATGTGTTCATAATAAGACAGAACGAACAAACTAACTAGGTACCAAGATTTTTGCACTATGCTTCTGAGACTATTATAAAAAAGCAGGACTTACACTTCGTCTTTTGTTAGGACCTTTTAGACATTTCTTTGAAAGATACCAAAGATGAGACCGCTCGGAGAAGGTTATTCTCATAATCACACTGCTGCCATTCAACTACCCAAGCAATTTTGTGACAGCAGAACCTGTCAAAAAAGTTTTCGTTGGCATTGACATTGACGCGTCCAATTTAAGGTAAGTCAAAGTGTAGGTTTTGAACCTTCAATATTTTAATGCGTTTAACACTTTAATCACTTTAACGGATTGAAATTTTAGCAAGCGATATATCTGTTACTCACATGAATCTAAAGCTCAAAAAAGTACTCATTGTCTGATTTCGAGCTCTCGAAACTTTCATATCTTAGTTTGATGCTTTGATGATGGTGTGGGTGCTTGAGGAGCTTGGCTATCCCGGATGTAAAAATTGCAACTGTACCTAAAAAAACTCTTTACCACAATAGTGCTGTACTCGGACTTCAGCGAACGGCAGTTCCTTACAGTTTTTACAGTTCCTTACAGTTCCTTACAGTTCCTTACAGTTCCTTGCAGTTCCTTACAGTTCCTTACAGTTCCTTACAGTTTCTTACAGTTTCTTACAGTTCCTTACAGTTTCTTACAGTTTCTTACAGTTCCTTACAGTTCCTTACAGTTCCTTACAGTTCCTTACAGTTCCTTACAGTTTCTTACAGTTCCTTACAGTTCCTTTTACAGTTCCCTACTCTTCTCTTCGTCACCGATTCCAGAGCCGCCTTCATTCGCAACGGCACAGTAGAACTGTTGAAGAACGACCAGGGTAGCCACCGCACGCCCGCCTACGTCGCCTTCACTGCCGATGGTCGCATGCTGATCGGGGACGATGCCAAATGCCAGACAGTCGCCAACCCTACAGGCACCGCGTACTCGATACTACCGCTGCTGGACAGCGTCAATTTTGACAGCGAACCGGTGCAGCGGCAGATTCAACGCGTCCCATATGCGGTGCTCCGCGAGATGCGCAACGACAGCAACGATACAGTGGTGACGTTTCAATCTGACAGTTTTAAAAAGTCTTTGTTGCCAGTTGAAATTCTGGCACTGCTGCTGAGAAGACAACGCCAGCTGGTTGAAGAAACTCTGGGCGAGAAAGTGACCAGCGCCGTGATCAGCGTACCGAGTTGCCTTGGTTACGCGCGACTCCGAGCTATTCGAGACGCAGGTAGAATAGCCGGTTTCACAGACGAAGTGGTCGTCATTGAAGCCACTGTAGCTGCAGGAGTTGCCTACCAATTTCTTACCGGGGCAAGGAATAAGCAAATTCTGGTGATTAACGCTGGCGATGCCTCAGTTGGAGTTGGAGCAGTTGAATTCTCAAGCAAAGGTGATGTGAGCATGATGGCGCAAAGCTGCTCAACCGAGGCTGGCGGTGACGAGATTCACCAGTCGCTAGTCGAGCACCTGCTGAATTCTATAGAGAAAAAATTGGGCAAACGGTTTGTGAAAATGCTTCATCAAGATGCATCCGCCATGGAGAAGCTGCGCAGAGAAGTTGAGAGGGCAATTGGGACTCTGTCCTCACGCGATGAAGCACAGGTTGAGATCGAGTCAATTTACAACGACCAGGACTTCAACGAGCTTATAACTCGGTCTCAGTTTAAGACCGCGATTGCCGCACAACTTCTAAGATTGCAAAAGCTAATTAAAACCGTTCAGAATGATCCCGTCATAAAGGGCGGTAAAATCAGTCAGGCGGTGATTCTTGGATCAGTTGCTAACATCCCGGAAGTTCGAGAGCTGAGCCAAAGTCTGATCAGCGATTCGGAAGTCAGCAGCTTAGACACGGATGCTGGCTTGTGGGCAGTGATGGGGGCTGCTGTACAGGCCAGTTACCTCATGTCTGGAGACAGCGCACCTGCTGTGGTGACACTCTGCCCTGGCACCTTCGGCTACTGGACTTCTAACAGCGGATTTGTGGCGATGCTTGAACAGGGGGAGCCGGTTGTGAGCACGAATTCGAGAGCCGCTTTGGTGCAAAGCACTGACAGGGAGGTTACTAAGTTCGCTGTCGACGTCTATGAAGAGTACGTTCTGGACGGAAAAGAGAAGCACTTCTTTATTGAAAGAGTTGTGACAGAGATAACACCAACGAAGAAGCCCGATCTTTGGATCACGTTCTCCATGGAAAAGCACAACAAATTACAGGTGAAAATGTTTTGGTGAATTGTTCAATTTAAAGCGGGTAGCACAGAATGCTCAGATTAGAGTAGCAGCAACCCACAGAATGCTCAGATTAGAGTAGCAGCAACCCACAGAATGCTCAGATTAGAGTAGCAGCAACCCACAGAATGCTCAGATTAGAGTAGCAGCAACCCACAGAATGCTCAGATTAGAGTAGCAGCAGCCCACAGAATGCTCAGATTAGAGTAGCAGCAGCCCACAGAATGCTCAGATTAGAGTAGCAGCAACCCACAGAATGATCAGATTAGAGTAGCAGCAACCCACAGAATGATCAGATTAGAGTAGCAGCAGCCCACAGAATGCTCAGCTTAGAGTAGCAGCAGCCCACAGAATGCTCAGATTAGAGTAGCAGCAGCCCACAGAATGCTCAGATTAGAGTAGCAGCAGCCCACAGAATGCTCAGATTAGAGTAGCAGCAACCCACAGAATGCTCAGATTAGAGTAGCAGCAACCCACAGAATGCTCAGATTAGAGTAGCAGCAGCCCACAGAATGCTCAGATTAGAGTAGCAGCAGCCCACAGAATGCTCAGATTAGAGTAGTAGCAGCCCACAGAATGCTCAGATTAGAGTAGCAGCAACCCACAGAATGCTCAGATTAGAGTAGCAGCAGCCCACAGAATGCTCAGATTAGAGTAGCAGCAACCCACAGAATGATCAGAGGAGAGTAACAGCAACCCACAGAATGATCAGAGGAGAGCATCAACAACCCAAAAATGGTCACAGCTGATTTTCCTAAGCTTAAATAATGAAAAAAAACCTCTAAACAACCTATATCATTTTTTACAGGTCAGCGTTTTGGAGATTCAAACGGACACAGAGAAGTTTGTTGAACTCACAAACCATTTGCGACCCTTCCGATTGCAAGAGTTGGCTCGAATATCGAAGGCGCTGTTTGAGCAAAACTTTGCCCATGATCAAAAGCCTGAGGCATCAAAGGACAAACAGGAGTTGTGACTTCGATTTGAAAAGAAAATTTGCTGCGCTTTCCATATTGGCTATAAGTATCATTTCTAGTATAACACGAGCTAGATCTTATGATGTAAACTATCCTTATTACTCAGGAATGACTTTATAATACTAACTGGTACTCTTTCGTGAGACTTGGATAGGAAAAATAATAGATTTAATAGATGAGATTCTCAGCTGCTAATTGTAGGGCTTTGAAATAAAACTCTCAGGTGGGAATCTAAGATGAGACTCTCAGGTGGGAATCTAAGATGAGACTCTCAGTTGGGAATCTAAGATGAGACTCTCAGTTGGGAATCTAAGATGAGACTCTCAGGTGGGAATCTAAGATGAGACTCTCAGTTGGGAATCTAAGATGAGACTCTCAGGTTGGAATCTAAGATGAGACTCTCGGGTGGGAATCTAAGTTGAGACTCTCAGGTGGGAATCTAAGATAAGACTCTCAATTGGGAATCTAAGATGAGACTCTCAGGTTGGAATCTAAGATGAGACTCTCGGGTGGGAATCTAAGATGAGACTCTCGGGTGGGAATCTAAGATGAGACTCTCGGGTGGGAATCTAAGTTGAGACTCTCAGTTGGGAATCTAAGATGAGACTCTCAGGTGGAAATCTAAGATGAGACTCTCAGGTGGGAATCTAAGATGAGACTCTCAGGTGGAAATCTTAGATGAGACTCTCAGGTGGGAATCTAAGATGAGACTCTCAGGTGGAAATCTTAGATCAGACTCTCAGGTGGGAATCTAAGATGAGACTCTCAGGTGGAAATCTTAGATGAGACTCTCAGGTGGGAATCTAAGATGAGACTCTCAGGTGGAAATCTTAGATCAGACTCTCAGGTGGAAATCTAATATGAGAATCTGAGTTTGGAATCTACGCTTGTAGGTTGAGACTCTCTGGTGTGAATAAATGTGATTCTCTTAGAGAGAAGCTTAAACATCGTCCAATGTATTTTTTAATCGGAGCGAAATAATATTTGCCTTAAGTGTTCAAGTGTTTATATATTTTGTTTTAACGCATAGAAGCACAGTTTAAAACTGGACTGGATAATGAGTACCAAATTTCTATCGCTGTTCTCATTCCAGTTGGTTCTCAATGGCTACTCAAGCCAGAATCAGTACAGTTCGATATATAAAAGAAATAAATATCATGTATAAACTGCTAACATAGCAATGCTTTCCGTAAGGCATTCGAGAAGCGAAAACATTCTAAATAAAAGCAAAAAAGCTAATACAAAAAGCAATTACATGTATTTGAGTTGAAGCGATTCAACGCAGTATCTAAAAAAGGTTTTGTCCTTTCGATTAGAAAATAAGTTTGATATGAAAATTTTTCGATAAAATAATTTCATTAATTAAAAACGAAAAGTACGCTTGTAAAGTCCATTTTTAGAAACCAGAAGCCTGTCAATTTGCAGTGATTTTGTTAAAAATATTCCAGATGCACTTTAATACATTTTTGGTTCTGTTGCAATGAAAATTTAAAACATTTTAACTTGTAGTTTGCTTGTAAATGGTCGGAGAAGGTTACACAAAGTAATTAATTAGCTAGGTATTTTTATGAAGTTCATTTTTACAATAGATTAAGCAAACTTTCAGACCCCACCTCAGGCTACCCGTCAGACTCTACCTACCTGTCAGACTCCACCTCAGGCTACCTGTCAGACTCTATCCCAAGCTTCATGTCAGACTCCACCTCAGGCTACCTGTCAGACTCCACCTACCTGTCAGACTCCACCTACCTGTCAGACTCCACCTACCTGTCAGACTCCACCTACCTGTCAGACTCCACCTACCTGTCAGACTACACCTCAGGCTACCTGTCAGACTCTACCTCAAGCTTCATGTCAGACTCCACCTCAGGCTACCTGTCAGATTCCTCAGGCTCAATCACTTGTCAGAACGTTCCGAGGTCGCCCGTCAGTAGGCCAGCACCACAATGCAGAGGATGCAGGCCACGGCCGCGGCTACAACACCATGCAGCGACATCAGGAACACCCTGAGGCATCGCCCTCGTGGCAGCGGCTCGAGCGGTCGAGACCGAGGCTGCAGCGACACCGGGTTGGTCTTAGCGGCATTGTACTCTTCCAGCTCGAGTCTGTAGGCCTGCCACAACTTCTTGTTTCGCTTCCAATGGTACAGGGTGTGGATTTCCAGTATGATTTCGACAATAAACTGGAAGAGCACAAAGAAGATGAGCAGCCAGATGTGATAATTGATGCTGCTGAGATCGCCAGCACGTTCGAGCCGGAGGCCAAGGAAGAGATTCAGCACGGCGAGCACGTAGGCGATGGTGCCCACTAGCCAGTGGATCCAGTTGAAGCAGGGCCGGTTCTCGTGGCTCGGGTCGCAGCGGCACAGAGCGATTAGCGGGTTCATGAAGGTCAGAATCGTGACAATGATGCCGAGGATCGGATGCAGCAGCTCGGGGAAACTGTCTAATCCGCTGTAGCCGCGCAGATCGATGAAGATTAAAATGAAGCTGAGCAGCGTCAGGCAGCATGTGAAGCCCATGAGAATGCGGTGAAGCTGGAACCAGAAGGCCTCGCGACCGAGCAGCCGGCCAGGCCACTGCAGCTTGTAGTACCTGCGGGTTCGGGTTGGAGGGGGAATTCAACATTAGGACAGTTTTAATCAATAGATACTAAAACCAATTGAAAAAGTTTGTAAATCAGGCACTTATATTTGCAGTTTTATTTATAGCATTTAAAAACCATCGGGATCAAGGATGTAGGACTTGTATCAAGGACGTAGGACTTGTATCAAGGACGTAGGACTTGTATCAAGGATGTAGGACTTGTATCAAGGACGTAGGACTTGGTCAAGGACGTAGTTCTTGGATCAAAAGCTTATGACTTGCATCGAAAACGTAGGACTTAAAATTAATGAAGTAGGCATTGGGTCTAGGGATCAAGGATGTAGGACTTGGGTCAAGGATTTAGGACTTGGGTCAATGATGTAGGACTTGGGTCAAGGAGGTAAGACTTGGGTCAAGGATGTAGGACTTGGGTCAAGGATGTAGGACTTGGGTCAAGGACATAGGACCTTCCACTGCTGAGGCATAATAATGCAAAACACTACTTAAAACAATGAAGCTCTACTGTCAGTCGCACGCCAAGTACCTGGCTATCAAAGTGCCGATAGAGGCGCACAGGACCCAGGCCAGGATCATGAAACAGCCGTGCGCTTTGGCCAATCCGCTTCTTGGCTGACTGGCTCGGACGCCAACGACCGAAAGCTTCCTGGCCGGGGTGGTGTAGGTCCACGTCGGCTTGTCCAGACCCTCGCCAGAGGGGAAGGCGGCTCCGTGCCCAGCGATGCCGTCATGTACACCTTGAGCACGATTAGAGGTGGCTTTTATAGTAATGGAATAAAGACAGGGAACAAAAAAACAGGTAGATAAAACAGAGACAATGTTCAGGGAGCAAGTGAGCAGGATAACAAACAGGGGACAAGCAATTGAAACCGGGACAAGGGAACAGGGAGCAGGGATAGGGAACATTGGAAAGGGCAGGCAACAGGGACGGGGAACAGGGAGCAGGGATAGAGAACATGTGACAGGACAGGCATCAGGGACGGGGAACAGGGAGCAGGGATAGAGAACATGTGACAGGACAGGCATCAGGGACGGGGAACAGGGAGCAGGGATAGAGAACATGTGACAGAACAGGCAGCAGGGACGTGGAACAGGGGAGAGGACAGGCAACAGGGACCGTTACCAGGTAGCAGGGATAGGGACAAAAATATGAAAACAGAAACTGGGAAATAAGGACCAAAGAACAACACATTTAGCAGGAAATTTTGGACAAAGTTGACCGGCAAATACCATTGCCTGTCACAAAAAACAAAACAAACAAACAAACCGAAGGATCCCTCGGCCGTTTCAGAAAGTTCAACCGGGCATCAGACGACGCCGACAGTCGCAGCCGAGCCCGGCACTCGATAACTGAGTAGCCCAGCTTGGGCAGGGCGTAGTAGAAGCCGCCCACCTGCGGTTGATCAGGCTCAAAGTGCGGCACGCTGTCCGCCTCGGTCAGGACGCTGGGCAGCGCGAGAAGCTCAGTCAGGTCGCCAGATCGGTAAGCGGCCAGCTGAACCGCAACGTTGGAACTCTTGGAGGATTTGAAGCAGGCCAAAGCCAGGCCGCTGCTGGCCTTCTTATCGGGCGAGAATCCGAGAGCGACGAAGCCGCCGTTCAGTCCAATTTGGCCGCTGATTTCTACCTCGAGGTCGCCGCCGACGTAGCGCCAAGCGGCCACGTAATTGCACTGCTGCTCGTCGATAGTTGAAGAGCCGACGCCGCGATAGACGCTGCGACAATTCAACGGAGACTTGATGCAGCCCTCGCGTGCCGGGTCGCACAGCACGGGATAGAGCGGCGCGTCGGCTTTTTGACCTTGAGCCGAGCATCCCGGATTGAAGATTGTCAGAGTGGAGGCTAGCGCTAAGCTTAGCAGCAACAGTTTACTAGTGGAAGCCATAATGGCGATAAGTTTAATAACTGTTTCTCTAGCTTTGGTCTGCGTTTCTTCGTTTGTTATAGCAGCGGCAGTGGGTGCTTATAAGAGCTACCATGACCCAGAGAGGAAGGGGTTGACTCTGGGAAAGAAAAATTAGTTGGCGCTCCTCTCTCTCTCCCTCTCCTCTTACTTCTTTCCCAGAACCCTGGCCTTGTGCAGCCTTTCCCTTCCTTCCCGCAATCGACCATGGAGAGGGGGGGTTGTCCCTGTACTGACGGATGCGCGCGACGTGGGACGTAGGGGGCAGAAGGAGTACTAAATTATAGAAGCTGGAGTTTGGAATGCAATTGCGTTTGTATGCTTGCTAAATTCTCGAACGTAAGCATTGCTCTATGAAAAGCTTCTAATTTAGAGCATTAATTTGGTAAAATGAGAGTCAGAGGCCGCTAAAATGAGAGTCAGAGGCCACTAAAGTGAGAGTCTGAGATCCGCTAAAGTGAGAGTCAGAGGTCGCTAAAGTGAGAGTCTGGAACCCGCTAAAGTGAGAGTCTGAGACCCGCTAATGTAAAAGTCTGAGACCCGCTAAAGTGAGAGTCAGAGGCCGCTAAAGTGAGAGTCAGAGGCCGCTAAAGTGAGAGTCAGAGGCCGCTGAAGTGAGAGTCAGAGGCCGCTGAAGTGAAAGTCAGTGGCCGCTAAAATGCGAGTCAGAGGCCGCTAAAGTGACAGTCAGAGGCCGCTAAAGTGACAGTCAGTGGCCGCTAAAATGCGAGTCAGAGGCCGCTAAAGTGACAGTCAGAGGCCGCTAAAGTGACAGTCAGTGGCCGCTAAAATGAGAGTCAGAGGTCCGCTAAAATAATGCATTTGTTTGACAAAAAAAGTTGCGCAAATCCAGAATCTGAATTTAGAACTCCTTAAGCCCAGCCACGATGAAGGGTTGGAATAGAACCGTTTTTACGATCTTGGGAGCCGCGGCACTGTACATAGGTAATGTTTCCAGTGGCGCATCGCCATGAATGGCATTTCGCTTTTACTTGCACTCGTAGCTACGTCCTCAGTGTGACTAATCCGCCCAGAGGAGTTTCATCCCAATATTGGCATCCTAGTCGAGGAAGCGTAGGTGTTTTCGTAGACAGAAGTTGAACGAAACGCGGACCACCAGAAGCTCCTATCAGTAAAGTTTTTCCACCATCTTCGCCCCACTTCGATCAATGAACCGAATACGGACGGGGTAGAATGTACGTAGCCTGGGTGTACATCCAAGACGATCAGTTTTCCAACTGCGCAAGTTAACCAACTTTGGCTACTGTTGCGTTAGTTTGCGTTAGGCTTCTGTATTTTTTAGTTTTGTTCGGGTGCAAGACAATATTAATTAGCATCACAGTCTGGCCTGGTTTATTATTAATAAAAAAGCTACATGTCGCACGCAAAAATGATCATTTTGAGAAACAAAGTGGACGGAAAAGACAACAGGTCAGCGCTGCTACTGAGCCGAGTCAAAGTTCAGTAGACTTGAAGAGCATAGGCACTATTTTTTAGCGAGACTGAAAAAAATTGTGCTTACGCGAGGGTTTTAAAGATGTTTTACACATTTCGTCTCATTAATATGGGGCTAAATTGGAAATTTAACTTGGTACAATTAACGCCTTTGAGGGCCAACCCCCCACCCCCCGGGCACAGTGAGGTGTACATGCCTAACGATAAATAAAGTTAGGGCCGCTGTACACTCCTGCGTGAGTGTGTGCCTGTGCGTGTGACTGCGTACGTATCCTTGCGCTTGTGTGCCTGCTCAGGGGAGTCGGCGGAATGCTCAGTAATGCCTCTCGCCGGTTTGTGTGACAATGTCGCTTAAAGTGCACACAGTCTCATGTCTCTAATAAACAGTTCGGAAACAAGCATTCTTTAATTATATGTATTGTCAGTTTTCCAGCCATCGTTCACTACATGTGCATACTGTAAGTACGACGTATTGTACTTTAAGCTTTGGACGCAGTCGATGAGCCCTTGCGACTCTTGGTAGTCGAAGGTTGATGCTCGGAGGCTGGCTGCTGCTGCTGCGGCGGCTGCTGCTCACCTTCGGGCGTCTCGGAGCCGCGCGGCCTGACCAGAGGCGGACTGAGCTGCTCCCACTGGCTCAGCAGGTCGGCAGCCCGCAGCTCCTCGCCGATCTCCGCCAGCCGCTGCAGCTTGTCGATGCGCTCGGCTCGAACCGGCGCGCCCAGCTTCAGGTACCTGGCGCCCATGGCAACCGCCAGATCGACAATTGTCGTGTCGCCATTGTCGCTCGGTCCGACGGCGACCACGACAACCTGGCCGGAGCTGCGCATCCGCTTGGCGCAGTCGAACAGCTCCGTGACGGTGTTCCTCTGCTGCAGCCGAGCGACCCAGGCAGAGGTCAGAAGCGGCTGCTGCTGCTGCTGCTGCTGCTGAGTGCCTTCCTCAGCCGGCGGCTGCTCAGTCTCAGCCTCCTCCGCCTCCATCTGCTGCAGCTCAGCTAGCAGCCTTCCCGGCCGATGCTGAGTCGCGTCACCAACGATGAGACACCGTTGCGAGGCCTTCTGGCACAGCCGCAGCCAGGCGTCGCGCTCGACGCGTCTCAACGGATCGATCAGCGCCACCAGCGAGGCCTGCTTAGCGCTGAGGTCGTCCAGAAAGTCGGCAGTCTCGTCCGGCGACTTCTGCGCGCCCTGAGCCAGGTCATATTTTCCCTTCTCGTAGTCGAACAGCTCGTGCCCGGCGATGTTCGCTGCCAGATCGAACGAGTCCGTCAGTTCCAGCGCCTTCAGCGCGTCATTGATGAGGTCGAACCCGGCTTCCGGCCGGTCAATGACGGTGTTCAACGCGCCAGCATCGTTGGTGAACCGAGCCGCCGGGCCGCCTTTGACGCTCAGCGTCTTGGCCACCTGCTGGTAGACGGCGACCGAGTCGCGAAGCACCCGGTCGAAGGGCAGTCCCGGCCTGGGCACGATCATGTACTCCTTGACGCAGTTGCTCTTGCCGGGGCTGGCCTTGCCGCCGCTCAGGATGGTCAGCATCGGCAGCGGCAGGCGCCAGTCTTTGTCCGCGCAGTCTTTGTGGGACTCGTCAGCCAGCAGCTGCTGACGAAGGTGTCGATAGAGTGGCACTCCGGCAGCGCTGGCGCCAGCGGCGGCGCAGGCTGCGGAGAGGCAACTGAGCGCCAGGCAGCCCGGGAAGAGGCCTTCGCGGGGCTCGTCGGGCACGATGACGATCTGGTACCAGCGTACGAGTATGGGATGACGATTGAGTTTACATGTAGGTTGGACTTCCGCTTCCTACTTTACCTACTCAAAGCTTCCGCTACCTACCCTACCTACTCAAAGCTTCCGCTACCTACTCTACCTACTCAAAGCTTCCGCTACCTACTCTACCTACTCAAGCTTCCGCTACCCTACACTACCACTGAGAGCTTCCGCTACCTGTGGCTACCCTACCGCTGCTATACACAGCTGAAAATGTCCCAGGGAAAAATATCCCTAAACCAGCATCCCATCCGAACCTCTTTGCCCCCTTTGCCGCCTCCGCGTTTCTTCGCGCTGCCACCGGCTTTGCCGCCAGCCGCAGCCGCCGGCTGATGCTGCGGCGACGCGTTCTCGTCAGCGCCCGAACCCTCCGCTCCGGAGGCCGCGCCGGCTTCGTCCAGCTCGCGCTGCAGCTCCGCCTTGACGCGGTCCTCCTCGGCCTGCAGCTGCATCAGAAGGAACTCGTCGATGGCGCGCTGATCTCTCGGATCGAATCCCTGCTCGGCGAACTGCTTCAACGGGCCTTCGTTCACCAGAGTCAGCGCGGCCTCCACGTGGTGGCGAAGCTCCTGAGCTTCCCTTTCGCGCTCCTCCGGCTTGTCGTGCTCGCCGACGGTCACCTGGAGCGAGGCACGACTTCTACCGGCGACTCGGTCTTCGTTCCGGTGCCGGCAGGTCACCTCGGCGGCCAGGGTCTCCCAGCCGCGAGCGTCGAAGCTCTTGTGACAGCGGACACCGCTCAGCACCGGCGGCAGAGCGAGCTGCTCAAAGTAATTAGACAGGTAGCCGAACACGCAGTCGGGCCGGTCGCGGAACATCTGGTTGAGCGCGTCCTCCATTTTCAACGGGACACCGTTGGATTGATAATAGACAATGGCCTCCTTCTTCAGCTGGTGCAGCTGGTGGGCGCGCATCGCTTGAACTTTGGCGTCCTCCATCTGGACTGTTCAGCTGCTGGCTTGACTTCGGCGTTCAGAACTCGGCTCAAGATGATAAAAGCTTCGCTAGATTGAGCCGAAAACGTTCAAATAGAACGGCTTATTTAAAAGCCGCTCAGCCAACTGAACTGAACGTTGTGGCCCAGAGAACAGTAACTTTGAGACAGAGGTTGGGGCGCCCTTAGCAACGCAGTCTGTCTCTCTCCCCTCGTACATTCTTCTGAGTGTACCTCGCGTCTCTCACTCCATTACTCCGTTTTTTCTCTCTCTTTCTCTCTCTAGCCTTCGCTCCGCCAGTCTCTCCCCAACTGCAACCATGACAACTAAAAGCCAAGTGTACGCGGTGTCAGTACAGCCCCTGCCCAAAAGCTTGAATGCGCAGCGGAGCAGGAGTAGAAAAGCAAGCTAGAGACAGGCGATAATATAATGAGCGCGTAGCTGCTAAAAGTTTCGCATTCCACAGAAGCGAAGCTCTTGCCACATCACAGACTCAACACGCAGCTAAAGAGACTTCGGCAAGATGCAGGACGAGCCAGTGGCCACAGAGCAGCCTCAGCAGCAGCAGCAACAGCAACAGCAACAGCAGAAGGAAGGCGAGGAGGTTGCAAACACCTACGTGATTCGGCCCAACTTCGAGAGCAAATTCCGTCCGCTGTTGGCCAAGCCAGTCATTCACGAAGTGCTCGTGGAGCGGCTAACGGACAAGGCCTACGATAAGGAGGCCACGAGTGGACTGTGCAAGGAGCTCACAGACGAAATCAAGGCCCGGCTGAGGGCCAACGGATTCGAGCGGTACAAATTCGTTGTCCAAGTGGCCATTGGCGAGCAGAGGGGCCAGGGAGTCAAGATGGCCTGCCGGTGTCTGTGGGACAGCGACAGCGACAACTATGTTCAGGACATCTTCATGAACGACAGCCTGTTCTGCGTGGCGGTGGCATTCGGGGTATTTCACTACTGAGAGCTGACAACTCGTGACAATGCCTCTGCGAGTTTATTCATGTGCTTGTACAAACACCAGACACATTGTATGGCTAGTATAATATAAACATTTGTGATTTACCTATATGATGCCAAAGTTCGAACATCAGAGTTTGTTTATACATTCCTTCCTTGATGCATTAGTACAGACTAAGGTAAACTAATTGACATATAATGCGCGCAGCATTTCGAAACATTCCAACCATAAGGTTAAGAACGACGAAACCCAAACCCAAACTCTAAATACGTGCGTAGTTCACATTACTAGACACTCGTTCTGATGGTGCCTTTTCTTTGTCCATTGTCAATCCGTTTGTTTGACAGGGGACTGTGGGAGAGTAGGAACAGGGGAGTGTGGGAGAGTGGGGACAGGGGAGTGTGGGAGAGTGGGGACAGGGGAGTGTGGGAGAGTGGGGACAGGGGAGTGTGGGAGAGTAGGAACAGGGGAGTGTGGGAGAGTAGGAACAGGGGACTGTGGGAGAGTAGGAACAGGGGAGTGTGGGAGAGTGGGGACAGGGGAGTGTGGGAGAGTGGGGACAGGGGAGTGTGGGAGAGTGGGGACAGGGGAGTGTGGGAGAGTGGGGACAGGGAGTGTGGGAGTGGGGACAGGGGAGTGTGGGAGAGTGGGGACAGGGGAGTGTGGGAGAGTGGGGACAGGGGAGTGTGCGAGAGTGGGGACAGGGGAGTGTGGGAGAGTGGGGACAGGGAGTGTGGGAGTGGGGACAGGGGAGTGTGGGAGAGTGGGGACAGGGGAGTGTGGGAGAGTGGGGACAGGGAGTGTGGGAGAGTGGGGACAGGGGAGTGTGGGAGAGTGGGGACAGGGAGTGTGGGAGAGTGGGGACAGGGGAGTGTGGGAGAGTGGGGACAGGGGAGTGGGGGAGTGGGGTCAGATGAGTGGGGGAGAGTTAAGGCCCTGATTCAAACAGAGATAAAAAACACAAGAAAAAACAAAAGCCAGTGAAGTTTGCAAAAAACAAAACATTTACAAAACGAATTACAGAATGTGGGAAAAGCAACAAGGGTTTAAAAATGTTTGGTTAAATTTATTTCATATTTCGCAACAGGTGGAAGATTAGTCTTTGGAACTCGTCAAACAACACACCGGAACTTTGAACTCTACATAATGAAATTGGGGTAGGGAGATTATTCAGGGCGCAGAATAGAAATTGTAGATCAAAATTGACCCGTTCACAGATTACAGAAAATTTATTGCAAAAATAAGAAGCTGGCCACTTTAAAAGTGCAATTTAAAGTACAGACAAATAGTTAAACAAAAAAGAAACAAATTAATCAATCGATATTAAAGATGATTGACAAGCCGTAACAGATTGTAAAATACAAAATCATAATTGAAATAAATAAGTAATATAGTAATAAAAAAGCCAGACTTATACTTGTAAGTAGAATGATATGAAAGTAGAATTTGATATTATAATAGAGAAACAAAAAACTTTATAAAAATAGAGCTTGGAGCACAGATACTAGAATAACTAGATAGGCCACTCAGCACATTTGCGTGTAAACTACTTTCAGTTCAGTAGTAAGTTAAACAGAAGCATTTTAACGTATTTTTAAAGCTAAGGCTCATTCATTGGCCCCCAGCTTAAACCCTCCAACCGCGCTTTCCACTCTACCCCCGCGCCCCGCCCCAATTTTTATTGCCTTTCTCGGAATTTCAGCCTAAAGCTGCCATGTACATTTCAGTGGACTGGCCAATGTACATTATTGATGAAACAATTAGCAAAGTTGTTCACGCCTGCGAGCTTTGGGCTTCTAAACTTATCAAAGTCAATTCAGCTGCCTTTATTTAAAAAAATAGCTCATTTACTCTTCTTTGCTAATAAACTGATAGTAGAAAGCTGGTTTACTAAGTATATATGCCTGAATGGCCTATCTAGTTATTTTAGCATCTGTGGTTTGGAGTAAATATTAGACAGGAAAACTCCGGCTATACTACTTATAGCTTGTCTGGTTTTGCATAGCTGAATTTATAAATTGTTTAGAAGATTCTAATCAATGTTTTTTTAAGATTTACGAGCTTTGATCCTGACCAATGTTCTTTTGAAAACGCGTAAAACCAGCCAATTGTTAATTTTGGAGCCATATTTTTTTACAATAATTCTTCTTAGGTAGGTAATAGTAAAATAAGCAATTACAGTCAAATAGCAAAAAATAAAGCATTTTCGCGTCAGGCTACTAGTTAAGCTCTGGATAAGTAGTAATCAAAGCGTCAGATAATGTTCACAACAGACTATTCCCGATGAAAACGTTATCTAGGCCAAAAAGCGCCCAGTGGTTGCAGAGTCAGGTAAAATAGAAAAGAAGTCACTCTAGATGACTCTAAAACGACCAGATGTCATCACAATACTAGTCACCAAAAGAGTCAATTTGTGGGTTTTTACTGTCGACTCCGGGGCCGTTGAGTCGCATCTGAGGCCTGTCAGAGTCGCTGTAGAATCAATGAGTTGCGCCTAAAGCGCATCTGCGTCACTATGAATCAGAATCGCATTTCACATTTATAACAACTCTATTAGTTTACTTGATTGAGTCAGTAGAAAGTAAAGAGCCAACACGACTCCGGGATGACATTTTAGTGACTCTTTAAAAATTCTGCAACTTCACCGGAGCTGTTTGCAGTGACTCTTTGTCACGGTAACGTTTTCAACGGAACTAGTCAAGAGCTGGATAAATAGAAAACAAAAAATCGAGAAAGTCCGCATCGGACTACTACGAGCATTTAGGCAATAGATAAGTAGCAATTAAAGCGTTAAAAACATTTGCATAACACTACTGCTGCTAGTCCCAAGTCAGTAGTAAAAATCGCGGCTAGTTCAGGCCCGCGAGCCCTCCAGCGCGAAGACGGCCATCCAGATGGCGGCCGAGTGCTTGCACAACAGTCGCTCGTCCCAGCCGTCGAAGACGCCCTCATAGTCGGTGTACAGGTCGCCAATCTCCGACAGCGGCAGGTCCAGCAGATCCGGCCGGCTCGCCAGCTCCAGCCTCATCAGGCTGTGCAGCTTCTCCAGCAGGAGGCTGCGCCGGTTGCGGAGGTCACGCGGGGGCAACAGCTCGCGGAGCGGCTCCTCTAGCGGTGCGGCCTCGAGGCCGCGGCAGTCGCGGAACGGCTCGAAGCCGTCGTCGGCGAGCTGCTGGCAGCGCAGGCGGTCCAGCGACAGCCACAGCAGGCGGACGTGGTCGATGGTGACGCAGCGGTTGAGCGGCTCCGGCAGCCCCTGCGGCATCCGCAGCGATTTCGTCATGAAGTCGTGCAGCAGCTGCGACGACTCCTTCGGGGCCAGCGAGGTCAGGAAGCTCACGGCTGGTGGCAGCAGCTCCTCCAGCAGTGACGTAATGACGGGCGGGCTGCTGGGCAGCTCGGAGCTCAGCGCGTGGCTCACCGAGGAGCTGCTGGGAGAGCGGCACTGCGGCACCGCCTGAGGACGGGATTTTGAGGGCGAGAGTGTGGCTGATTGTAAACTAGCTGTAATTTGGCTGTAAACAGAATCCAAACTAGCTGTAATCTGGCTGTAAACAGAATCCAAACTAGCTGTAATTTGGCTGTAAACAGAATGAAAACTAGCTGTAATTTGGCTGTAAACAGAATCCAAACTAGCTGTAATTTGGCTGTAAACAGAATCCAAACTAGCTGTAATTTGGCTGTAAACATAATGCAAACTAGCTGTAATTTGGCTGTAAACATAATCAAAACTAGCTGTAATTTGGCTGTAAACAGAATCCAAACTAGCTGTAATTTGGCTGTAAACATAATGCAAACTAGCTGTAATTTGGCTGTAAACATAATCAAAACTAGCTGTAATTTGGCTGTAAACATAATCAAAACTAGCTGTAATTTGGCTGTCACCAAAAGCCTCCAGTTTCCCCAAATATATCAAAGCAACATGCCTGGTCGAGCAACAGGAACTGCTCCATCAAGTTGAACTCCTCCTTGTACAGCATCTGCGGCAGGTGGCCAGTCAGCCTCAGTCTGCCCCGGACCAGAAGCTCGGCGAGCTGCTGCTGCAGGCCGGCAAAGTTGTAGGCCACCTGGCAGCCCCTGCCGGGCCGCAGGGAGTAGGCGCTGTTGGCCAGCAGGGCGGGCAGCAGGTCCGAGTCCGGGTCGTACGAGATCATCGAGGCCGCGTCAGCCTAGGAAACAGATTGATTCATTATAGTGATAAAACTCACAACTAGCCTACTGATAGCAGTGTAGTGATTGGATAGACTATAATATATCCAAGCCAATGTCTGTGTCTGTCTGTCTGTCTGCATGTCTGTCTGTCTGTCTGTCTGTCTGCATGTCTGTCTGTCTGTCTGTCTGTCTGCATGTCTGTCTGTCTGTCTGTCTGCATGTCTGTCTGTCTGTCTGCATGTCTGTCTGTCTGTCTGTCTGCATGTCTGTCTGTCTGTCTGCATGTCTGTCTTACTGTCCATCTGTCCGTCTGTCTGTCTGTCTGTCTGTCTGTCTGTCTGTCTGTCTGTCTGTCTGTCTGTCTGTCTGTCTGTCTGTCTGTCTGTCTGTCCTTTCGAGCTGGCACCCACCTGGCAGATGTCAATCTCGTCGCAGTGAACCCCGCTAGCGTCCAGCACGGCGTTCTGAGCCTCCATGAGCAGCTGCACCAGGCCCACGATGCAGCGGCCCCAGACTCCGTTGTGAGGCAGCAGCGCGGCCAGCCGCATCTCATCGGCCGGGTGGGCGTGCAGGGTGATGGGGAAAATTGCGTCGGGGAACCTGGCGCCCCTGGTGGCCAGGTAGCCGCTGAGGGCACGCCAGGTCTCGACAAACTCGCGAATGCCGGCCTCCCACCTGGTGATTGAATGGAAATGATACCTGGCTGTGACTGTGGGTTCGATTCCGTATGCAGCCACTTCATTTGGGGCTTGTTGTCCCATTCAAATTAATGAGGGCCAACCCCAAGGCACAGAGTGTACATGCCGGACGATTAGAAAGTCAAAAAGCCGCTGTACAGCCTGTGTGAGCGTGTGCACGAGTGCGTGTCTCCCAGTGGGGGTGCCGGGCCCAAGGGAGTATATTTAAGGCATATAATTAGTGGGGGGTGGGTGTAGATAAGACAATGAAGGGCGGAGTGCGCGACGAAGGAAAGGGGCGAGAGAGAAGAGCCAATCAGAAGGCAGCGAGGGAGAGAGAGATAAGAATAGCAAGACTGGGCTAGACAGAGGAGAGAAAACAGAAACAAGTGCAGGGCAGTGGCGTAGCCAGGAATTTCAATTGGGGGGGGGGGTTGGCCTGGATGGCCATGCCTTATAGCCATTGTCACTTTTGGCGCCGCAGGCACTCATTTTGGCGCCGCAGGCACTCACTTTTGGTGCCGTAGGCACTCATTTTGGCGCCGCAGGCACTCATTTTGCGCTGCAGGCACTCATTTTGGCGCCGCAGGCACTCAATTGCCTCATGGTTTTTGGTACCCGCGCGCCCAACCCCACCCCCAGGCGATTGGGGGGGGGGGCCCTGGCTACGCCACTGGTGCAGGGGCCCGTACTATAGAATACTCGTCTATCCTTAAGAGTGTCCTAAGTCCTAGCTCCTGCCTCCTAGATGGCTTTTCTGTGCTATAGAATCAAGAGTAAATTTTAAGAGCTAGGAGGCTCCTTTAAGCACGTAGGACTCCTTGCTGAATTTAGGAGACCTCATTAAGGTTTGTCGCGTGCTATAGAATAAGAAGCGGGGAGTAGGAGCTAGAAGCTAAGAGTTGCCGTTTACGAGTGAATTTTAGGAGTGCGTGTCCTATAGATATACAGGCAATTTAAGCAAAGGACAAGCTTTTTCGAAGAATTTCGTACTGTCACAATTTCGGATCAATGAGAATCAACGCCAATTTCATCAAACATATGTTGCATCTTAAAACATCACAAATCTTAGATATTGACATGTACATGTACTATTGTCTGTGCCGTGAACGGGTACGTGCCGCACGTATTGCTGAGTACAATAATGACCAATTTTATGGTCTCTGATAGCACCCTTCCTACACGATATTTCTTATACGAGTGTTAGTTGTTTATATCAAATGGGAGCAATTAACTACGATAGCAGTTAAACCATTTTCTATTGACTTGTCTATCAACTTAATTAAATTCGTAGGCTTGTAGCCTAAAATGGTTTTATTGCTTTACGTGCTCGTATCTCACGCCAGCCGCTTTTCACAGGGTAATAAAACTTGTTGTTTTTGAATTACGACTAGAATTACTCTTATTTAGGAGTTTAATATAAGCACACAGATTGGCAGACTCCGTAGCCAATCACCTTACACTCCTTAGAGCTCCTCCTCACTCCTACCCTTGGAACAACTCCTAGCTCCTAACTCTTGATTCTTGAACTCTATAGCACACGAAATTGATTCACTACTTGCTAGGAGCACTCCTGACTCCTAACTCCTTACTCCTTAGTCTTACATATATAGCACGGGCTCCAGATTAACTAAGAAATGACTAAGAAAGTCGCAACAGCAGACAATGCCTACCTCTCATTCCTGCCAACCACACGCAGGAGTTGCTGCTTAGCTTTATCCATGCTCAAATTCAGCTTCCAAGCGGCCACCAGGTCCTTCACCAGCTGCAGCAGAGCCGGCAGAGACCGCAGGTGCCTCAGCGCGAACTCCCAGCGAGTGACGGCCTCGATGAGGGCGTGCCGCCTCTGTTCCTCGACGCCCAGCTCCCGGAAGGTCTGCACCGCGTGCTCCACGGAGATGACCTGCCTGTAGCGCCACAGCTGGCCCTCGTGCGCCTGCCGCCTGTCGAGCTCCGAGGTCTCCTGCACCAGGCGGACGATCTCCGATGTCCTGCCGAGGTCGTCCTGCCCGACGATTCGGTTGGACTCCTGCAGCCAGTCGCTCAGGTTGTCCAGCAGCGGCCGGAGCAGGCGCGTCTCCAAGCGGTTCTCGAACTCGCGACGTCCATCGTTGTTGAGCAGGTTGAAGGCGGTGGCGGGCGCGGGTGCTGACAGGCCGCGCAGCAGCAGCAGGTGGAGCGCCTGCGCCGCGTCCTCCTGACTGCGACCCGTGGCGCGGCTGAACAACGCCAGGCCGGTGTGGAACTCCTCAGCGAATCGGCGCCTGTCGCCTCCAGCGGCGCCGCCCAGCAGCAGCGCCAGCGCCTGTAGTGACCGCAGGAGTGCCGCTGCGCCGGCAGACAGCTGACGGACCGGTTCTGGCCGGTTCTGGTCGGCGACCGGCACGAACCCGCGCTGGGTTCGGTCCGCGGCTTGGTAGCCCGCGTTGCCCGCCACCAGCTGGTGGTTCTGGCCGCCGATGGCGCTGCCGCAGTCCGGGCAGCGGGAGAGCTGCATCGCCTGGCCACACTGGGAGGATAGGAGAGTCGGAGAGTTGGATGAGAGGGCTCCGGATACTGATAGATAGCTAGAGAAAGTTTGCAGGCAAAGTACTCGTAGAAAGAAAGGGTTTGTCATTTGTCCACGAATTTTGTGACCAGCCCTATCGAATATCATTTTATCGCTTTTTCTTTGTGACTGCGGTTGCAGTTCTCTCTGGCTTGGCTATCAACTGCCACTGTTGGGTTATTTCTATCTAGCTAGTAGTTGCTCTATTTCTCTTCCCTCCTCTTCATATCTCTCTGACCCCACCCGCCTCTGCTCCTCCTTGTCTCTCCGACCCTCACTTTGCGCCTCCACCTTTCTCTCCAGAAGGGGGTCGCCATCATAAGCTCAAAAAACCACATCGTCAAAAAGCAACCACCAGCACAAGGTTGAAAAGGCACAAGCTCTAACCCCAACCCCAAGGCACTAACCCTAACCCTAAGGCACCAGTACCCTAACCTAACCCTAAACTCTAACTCTAAAGGCACAAGTTCTAACCCCAACCCTAACATAACCCTAAACCCTACTCTAAGGCACAAGCACTAGCCCTAACCCTATTCGAGCTTGTGATGGTGGTTGCTAACCTTTTCGACGATGTGACTTTTCGAGCTTATGATGGTGGTTTCTAAATCAGTTTTGGACGATGTGACTTTTCGAGCTTATGATGGTGGTTTCTAAATCAGTTTTCGACGATGTAATTTTTCGAGCTTATGACATTTCGAGCTTGTGATGGTGGATGCTTTTCGACGATGTGATTTTTCGAGCTTGTGATGGGCCCCCTCTCCAGTCCCACTTTGCGCCTCCACCGCTCCCTTTCTCGCCAGCCCCCGCTTTGCACCCCACCCTCTTATCTCTCCGATCCCCACTTTGCGATTCCACCCCCACTCATCTGCCAACAACATACAAAAGACTTACATTGGCAATGTAGTACGGGTGGCCGTTGGGGCAAGCTGAAATGAGTCAACAGTCAGTGAAACAGTTAAAATCCATAGTCTTGCAGACTAATTGAAGAGTCCCAAGCGAGCTCACCATAGGCGCGGGTGCCCCCGATTCCCTGAGCCGTGAAAGCTTCGAACAGCTCGTCATGCCGCATGCCAGGCAGCAGCCAGTTGTTGAAGTTGTTCGGCAGTTGAGTGAGAAAGTTGACAATGTCAGACTGGCAGGTTGCCAACACGAAGGCCAGGTGAATCTGCAGCAGACAAAGCTGATGATTGCCGTCCGTGGCCCCGGCCAGAGGCTCCAGTCGCCTGTACAGCTCCTGGGCTGCGGGCGTCATCCAGCTGAGCATCAAGTTGATGCAGGCGGTCAGCTGCTGCTCATCGCACCTGCCTTGCATGTGGCGAAGGCGGTAGGCAGCGACGAGGGCAACCAGAGCCACCACAGGACTCTCGGCTGGTGGGAAATCCGGTCTCTGAAACAGGAAAGTCTTATGCTGTAAAATGTGTGCTGTGGGGTGGCTGCTTCTCACTCAGTGCCCTGTGTACACTGTGTGCTGTGGGGTGGCTGCTTCTCACTCAGTGCCCTGTGTACACTGTGTGCTGTGGGGTGGCTGCTTCTCACTCAGTGCCCTGTGTACACTGTGTGCTGTGGGGTGGCTGCTTCTCACTCAGTGCCCTGTGTACACTGTGTGCTGTGGGGTGGCTGCTTCTCACTCAGTGCCCTGTGTACACTGTGTGCTGTGGGGTGGCTGCTTCTCACTCAGTGCCCTGTGTACACTGTGTGCTGTGGGGTGGCTGCTTCTCACTCAGTGCCCTGTGTACACGGTGTGCTGTGGGGTGGCTGCTTCTCACTCAGTGCCCTGTGTACACTGTGTGCTGTGGGGTCGCTGCTCCTCACTCAGTGCCCTGTGTACACTGTGTGCTGTGGGGTCGCTGCTCCTCACTCAGTGCCCTGTGTACACTGTGTGCTGTGGGGTGGCTGCTCCTCACTCAGTGCCCTGTGTACACTGTGTGCTGTGGGGTGGCTGATCTTCACTCAGTGCCCTGTGTACACTGCGTGCTGTGGGGTCGCTGCTCCTCACTCAGTGCCCTGTGTACACTGCGTGCTGTGGGGTCGCTGCTCCTCACTCAGTGCCCTGTGTACACTGTGTGCTGTGGGGTGGCTGCTTCTCACTCAGTGCCCTTTGTAGGGTCTACGACGTTTGCCTGCGGGACGTTTGCCAGCCGACGTTTGCCAGCCGAAGTTTGCCTGCGAGACGTTTGCCTGCGAGACGTTTGCCAGCCGACGACGTTTGCCAGTCGACGTTTGCCAGCGGGACGTTTGCCAGCCGAAGTTTGCCTGCGAGACGTTTGCCAGCCGACGTTTGCCTGTCGGAAGTTTGCCAGCTAAAATTTGCTAGCCAATATATAAAGCCAGTCAGTGAAAAATTTGATACTGAAATATTCGCAGTTTAGCGGTTTGACAAAAACCGTTTTTACCCCAACTTTTTGACGCTTATTCGCATGTACAAGTTCGAAAGCAAAATCTATATATAAATTATGCAATTTATTAGTCTAACATCTAATATCTAGTTTAACAACGATTTTCTTTGAATGTGAAAATAGTTTACTTTTGACAATTGTGTATCGTTTTTCCCAGTTTGAGATGTTTGATTTTTGATGTGCAAAATCTTCACGCAGATTAAAACGGGAATCTCCAGCGATTTAAGTTATGAAGAAAATTAGCACTAGTAGGATAGCAAGCGCTAGACACTACGTATGCAAAGCTTAGTCAAACCAAGGACTACTTAAGTAGAAGGACGCAGAACTCGAAATCTTTGAAAAATGTTTTAAGGCCATAGGGAGATAGGAAGTTTTCCTCTTTTCAGCACAACATTTGTTACTGCTTTCATAAGAGGAAAACCCAAATGTTCTTCTTTTGATATGTTGTGCCAAAATCTTTGTTAAACTAGATATTAGATGTTAGACTGATGAACTGCATAATTTATATATAGATTTTGCTTTCGAACTTGTACATGCGAATAAGCGTCAAAAAGTTGGGGTAAAAACGGTTTTTGTCAAACCGCTAAACTGCGAATATTTCAGTATCAAATTTTTCACTGACTGGCTTTATATATTGGCTAGCAAATTTTAGCTGGCAAACTTCCGACAGGCAAACGTCGGCTGGCAAACGTCCCGCAGGCAAACGTCCGGCAGGCAAACCTCGGCTGGCAAACGTCCCGCTGGCAAATGTCGGCTGGCAAACGTCGGCTGGCAAATGTCGGTTGGCAAACGTCGGCTGGCAAACGTCCCGCTGGCAAACGTCGGCCGGCAAATGTCGGTTGGCAAATGTCGGCTGGCAAATGTCGGCTGGCAAATGTCGGTTGGCAAACTTTGGCTGGCAAGCGTCCCGCAGGCAAACGTCGGCTGGCAAACGTCCCGCAGGCAAACGTCGCTATCTCCCCCTTTATACACTGTGTGCTGTGGGGTGGCTGCTCCTCACTTTCTCCACCTTAACATCCAATTCATAACCAACACTGGCAGCTAATCATCATACCTGCTGGTTGAGCTCTGCAGTGAGGTAGGTCTGATACAGACACCTGCGCACATTTCTATACAGCTCGGAATGGCACAGCAGGATGTCCGGCAATTCCACCTGGCCCTCAATCAGCTGCATCTCCTCGCGGAACACCCTGGCCAAGTATTCATCTGCTCGGAGTCGCTCAAGCGCTGCGCAGGTGCCGCCGAAGCGGCTGAGGCAGCGCAGGAAGTACACCCGGGACCACTGGTGCTGCAGCAGCGAGCGGGCCAGTCGCTCTCGACGTCGACCGTCCTGCAGCGGCGGCAAGTCGACGCTTCGCGCTCCGTCAGGCAGGGCGGCGATGCTGGAGGCCAGCAGCGACAGGGCGACTCGCCAGTCGGCCACCTGGCGGAGGCGTCGCAGATCCAGCGGGTTGGCATCGTGAGGTGTGATGCTTGGAGGTTCCGTGCCGACCACCTGGCTGACAGCTCGGAGCAGCCGCTGCTCGATGGGGTGTCCAGCAAGTCTGGAAATCGACAGGTCCTGGATGGGGAAGGGAATTTTTTGGATTCAGTGCATTTAATTAGATTGAATGTTTGCAGTGGCTCGCTGCAATGTACACAGCTTATTACGTGCTTTAGGGGTGGTTGTTGCCTCTCTACCTCTGTCTCGCACCAATGCACATTGTTGAGGGCATATTTTTAACCATTTTTAAACATCGTGAACTGATCGTGAACATCGTCTCACCTCCAGACAGTGCACCACAATAAGCGCCAGATGATCAGGTGAGTCGATAATACGGTTAGCCGCTCTCAGATGCTCATCTAGCTGACCAAGAACCTGCTCCTCTTTATAAGCCAGCAGCTGCTGTAGTATGAATGAACGGAACACCGGACTTCTGCCTTCTTCGCCATCGTCGCCATTGTTGCTTTCCACGTCAAAGCAGGCGACAGCGGCCACGTCGTGCCGGCCGCTCCGGGTGACGAAACCGAGCAGACGGTCGCACAGGTCGCTGGTTGGAGGCTGGCCGCCCTGGCCACCGCGGCGGAAGCAGAGCTTGGTGACCAGCTCCATGAGGAATGCGTTGCACCGAGCCTTAAACTGGTCTAGCGCCGCAACTCTGGGGTTAACTATAATCGCTGACGGGTCGAACGGAGCCTGGCAGTGAGTGCAAGTGTTGCCAGCAGATGCGTTTTGCAAATTGGCGTGACAATTGCGGCAGAGCGGATGGCCGCAGGGCAGCCGCAGCAGCTGGTCGGAAGCGATTTCGCAAGTGGAACAAGCGTTCGCGCTGGAAATGATGAGAGAGCGAGTATGTATTTGTTACCCTAAAGTTTTCCATCCTATTCTGAAGGTTTATCCAACCAATTAGCCCCTGAGCAAGCAAAGATGAGAAAGCGACCATCGCTTCATACGTCAGATCGAACTTTAAGTATAAGTACCGAACCGAACCGAATAAGTACCGATGCGGAGTGCTGTGTACCGAATAAGTACCGATGTGGAGTACTGTACCAAATTACCAAATTGACGTTAGGGTACCCCTAGAGGACAGAAGGGATCCAGATACTACAGGAAGTAATGGAATAAGTATGGAATAAAATCAATTTTATCAAATTAACATACATGTCGTTCTATTAGTTGAGTTATGATTTTAACAAATATATAAATCCTCAACTCACCCGAGCAGTTTGACTGTCAAGTCCTCCTTCATTTTGTTCAAGAAGTCTTCAACCAATCGAAGTCCGGATACGTCGCTGAAGTTGGCACTCGGATTTTTGCCCAGAGACTAAAACACCAAAGATTAAAGTAAACTTAGTATTTTAAAGTTCGTATTTTAATGAAAAAAGTACAAAAAAGTTTAATTACAGTCCATAGCTGAATAGGCTTAATAGAACTCTCTCCATTCTCTTGACTCGCATCGAACGGTGCGGTGACGTTCTTCAGAAACAGGTAGACACATACAATGCGCTGCCAATGCGAGTCCATGGCAGGCTTGCCGAAATTGCTCAACAGGCTGTCAATCACCGACTGGGCCCGTTCCACCCTGTTCAGCCAGACGGCTCGCTTCTCGGCCGTGTTCAGGTCGCGCTTGTTCGTCTCGAAGTACTCGTAAAATGCGTCAAACAGGGCCTGAAATGCAACACGTTTTTGGTGGCCTCATCAGGCGACATGGAGTATGACTTTAAACGTGACTTTTAAGTATCGGAAAATTCATTGGCCCATTGCCCGAGCATCCAAGAACTGAAGATATTATACCATTTGCCCAGAAAATTTAGAATGAATCAAGACTACCTTGATTTTGCGACCGTGACTAAAGCGCTCCAGCAAACTACAATACATGCACATGTAACTATAAACCATCTTAAATAAACATCGAACTTGATTGAGTGCTATTCCAAAGCCAAAAACCGAGGTTGCTAGCCATTTATATAAGTACCCAAGTTGAATATTACTTCATTCAAATATTGAAAAGTTAAGTACCTATTCGAGGAGCTGGTATCACTTCATTTCATGTGAAGACACATGGCAACTGTTCTGTTGGAAGCGATCAAACTTACCTCGGGTAGTTCTTCGAGCCTGTCAATCCTGTCCACTTGCAGCGCCAGGCCCGGAACCTTCTTTATCAGCCTGGTCACCAGCGTCATCTGCTGGCTGAACTCTTTGAACAGCCAGAAGCTCTCGAACACCGCGGCGCCCAGACAAGTCTCGGCTCTGCCGCTGAGTCCTCGCAGCATCACGGGAACCAGCACCTGCAGCATTTCCTCGGTTACTCCTGCGATGCGAATTCGCACAAGGTCATGACAGAAGCCGCCAACCAGATCCGGGATGGCCTCTTCATCTTGGAGAACTTGGCCGATCGGGGTGCTGTTCAAGAACAGCTCCATTAAGCGCTCCGCCTCTCTCTGCTGCTCTTTGTTGCAGATTCGCTCCAGCCGCTCCACCACCGCCCAGGAGAACGGAAATCGGCACGCGAACCGGCGACCGTCGCATGAGGACGAAGCGACTTCAATCCTCTGGAAGTCGCCTGTGGTTCCCTTCACCAGGTTCTCCGTGATCTGGTCGAGACCGGATGACGGCTCCACCATGCGCAGCCACAGGCCTCGCAGGCCATCGCGTCGGTAGCAGTTGAGGTTCTGGTCTCGGTCGGAGAATGCCAGGAAGCAGGCGATGGCAGGAGCCACTTTTTGTCTCAAAACGCGCCACGTGCTCTCGCTATAGATTACATGGAAAAAAGAAACTACAAGTAATTGCATAATACTTTAAAAAATAATTGCTTAACTCTATCTTAACTTACATGAAGGTACCAGCGTTTAGAACATTCAAGTCTCGAGCAGCTTCTCGACTGAGCCACTCGTTAGGACTGTACATAGCAAGTGAGCTCTCGTCTTTCCACGTAAGTACATTAACAACGAACTTGCACATGCATTCGAAAAATTTTTGGCCCCCTGACTGGTCATCTCTCAACGCGCCACTCAGAATCTCTTGTCTCTCCATCAGGCGGCTGTCAGTCTCGTTGGAATCGCGATCGCCGCCATCTCTAAGCATGCTCATTGCCTGATGCAAAGACTGCTCAATTAGAAGACGCAAGTCGATAGGAATACCCAGATCTCTGTCGAGCAAGAGAGACTGATCAATTTCCATAGCAAATTCGTTGGCATCAGCAGGGAAGGCCTCATAGCTAAGTTTTACAGCAGCGGAAACTGGCATAGTGTCCAACAAACGAATGTTCACCCTGCCGGACGGCACCAACTCCTCAATGTGCACAGACTGCCAAGTCCCCGAGTCAAATCCAGTGAATGGATTGGCATGCGATCGGACAAGCTTGATAAACAGCATTACTCGCTTATTCTGATAAACATTTGGACTCTTCTCAGCCAGCTCTTTAAACTGTTCTTCTATCAGATACTTGGCACACGCGAGAAGGTTTTGATAGTTCAGTCTGAGACCTTCAAACTGCAAAATGAGTGTCGTCATATCATCCATACTAAGGAAGCGCCTAATGAACTCCATAAATTGCGTTTCACTTTCGAACTTGCTCAGATTTGCGGAAGTTACGCTTCCTGGAATTAGTCTCGAAAGCTCGTCAACTTGCCTGGTAGCCAGAAGACGATCGAATGTTGTTACCTGAAGAAATGGCTTTGAAAAGCTGTAGTTAGCCAAAAAAGCTTTTATGCTTTGCAGACAGTGCCTGTCGTAATGTTCATTCAGATAGTCACTTTTCAGATCACGCAGTCGGGTTTGATTCAGTCTCACAAGACTGTCTGGAGGAGCGACAAGCAGAATACTTCTCTTCACAGCCTCTTCATCGGATCCGAACTCTAGCGCAAGAGATGAAATCACATCATCGTGGTAGCCGACAAACACATTGCTGGGATTTTCGCCCTTTGCCAGTTGTCCTTGAAGGTAGAAAGACTTCACCCAACTATTGAGCTTGCTAACAAACTCTTGTTGCTCCGCTACCAGAACTGCAGATGTCGTGAGCTTATGCTTCTCAAGCCGATTGATCAATGGAATTGGAAATCGCTCTCTCACTGTTGTCTGCTCAGCAACGACAATCATGCGGAAGTTCCGGTTCACCTTGCATTTGAGCCGGTGGGTGCCAAGTCCAAGATCGACAAAGCGATCGTCACCGCACTGCTCATAGTACTGGTTTAAAACATCGTAAAGACTCTCATACAGAGCGTCCATGTTCAGCAGGACAACAGTGCTGCCTCGCTCCATGCTGATCTTAATACGATTGATGTCCAGGCAGATTTTCGAGTAGTCCTGGTCCTTTGGAAAGCTGCTGCCAAAGATGATGCTCACTTGCTGATCATGCTCTTGGTCCTCTAGCAGTCGAGGCAAAATCTTAAAGCCTGAATAGTTTTCCGTGATAAGCAGCAGGTATCGCTGCTCCTCACCAGTGGATCGCAGAGCATCTCTGATGGCTGAATAATTTCCCAAGTCGATTTCTCTCCCAACAATTTCTTTAGCAAAGAAGTCCACTGGATCCAAGTCGCCGAATCCGCTGAAGTTTCTCTTTATGCACTGAGCCACAGTCCTAAGATTCAGGGTAGACTTTGAGGCCAAATGCTTTACCAAACTAAAGTAGTCACGAAGGCCAAAAAACTCTCTCTCCTTCTGCGTGTGGTCGTATATTTTCTCGTAAAACTTAGTTACAGGCTCCAGGTGTAATCGAACGCGCTCTTTTCGAACCTGATTTTGGCAGATACCCTTTGCCGTATCCAGTAGATCCTCGTGCGTGGGCACGTCTCGCAACAAGTACAGTCCGCGGTTCATTTTGGCCGGGTCCAAAGCCCAGTTCGAGATACCGATGAAGCCAACTTTGCTATGCTTTCTGTTTTGAGCTGTTTGCAAGGAGTCAGTAAAGTAGCCTTCCTCAAGAAGCGGGTGAAGTGCCTTCAGAGGCATCTTGGGACTGTCTTCTGCCAAACCGACTTCGTCAAGAATAACCACGGAGACGAACTTATCGAGGTCTTTTTCTTTCTGCAGTTGAGAGCACTGTTCGAACGTCTTGATGATTCCCTCAGAAGTTGACCATGGGGAACACTGGAACGACAGCATCTGCGTATTTGGAAGCTGGCGAAATATTTCGCCTTGTGAGTTCGTTCCCAACATGTTGCTCTTCACAATCGACTTTCCGAGCGACTTGGAACTTCCAGGCTTTCCGACGACAAACAATGGGATTCGAAGTGTGATGCAAAGCACCATCATGAAGACATTTTCTCTAAGAGCTTCGTTCTTGGCAATTGACTTGGGCAGATGCTCCGAAATGTCATTCAAAAGTCTTTGATGACACTGGGTGATGATTTGCATAATGTCATGAGGACTCAGACCTGCATTCAGAACGCGGGACAGCAATTCGAGATAGTCATTTTTGTTCTCTTTTGGCAGGCGACTCAGATAGCACGAAGCTAAAGCCATAATTTCGATTAGAGTTTCCTCATTGCATTCAGAATCTTCGTCATCCCGAGCGTCCAACTGTGCTAGCAATCCATTTGAAAGCCACTGGAACACGACTATGACCTTCTCGACTTCTCTCAGTGAAACATACTTTGTTTCATCATCCGTAGTGCGCATGAAATTTTGTGATGCTGCAACTAGCTCTACAAGGCGTGCCTTCTGCGCTGGAGAGGTCCGAAGTCTGGACTCAACCATTCTGGTGATGTACTTCCTTTCAGAATCATCAGAGAGACTGCCAAAGTCCCACAAAACGCTGATCAAGGAGAGGGGCAGCGGCTTCACACGATAAACCAAATGTCGCATCGGAACATTTCCGAATTTATCCTGAGTGTCCTCTTTTCTCACTCTGTATCCAAGTCCACTGTTCTCCAGTCTCTTGATTGTCGATTCGGGATGCTTGCGGTAAGGATTGCAAGCGGCAATGCATCTCAGTCCATAGGCAAAGCTTATCCTCTCACCATTGATTCTGCCGTCAATCATGATTTCCTTAATCAGACCGACAGCACTGGTAGTGTTTACTTCATCAAAGAATAGAATTGTGTAACGAGTCACTGCGTGGTTCTGACGTGACAACTCAACAGCGTCCTGGACTGCCTTCACCACATCGGCAGTTGTTACAGCACCGTGGACCTTCAGAATTCGCATGTTGCAAATGTCGGATTGAGCTGGCAGCATGATTCGAGCCAGAAACTCGACAAGCTTAGTCTTTCCACAGCCCGTTTCGCCCATCAGAACGACAGGAATCTCGCTCCTGAACCGCATGTAGATAGCCAGCATCTTCTTGACGTTGTCCATAGTCAGCTCATAGGACGGATCGGGGTCCGGGAAATTAGTGTCAGAGTGACCGAAGACCATTCTCATTCTCTCAATTTTATTCTGCCGACTCAGATCCTCGAACCGCTCTTGAAGACGAACACGTTGTGCGATGAGGCTCTGGTAAAGCTGCGGACTCATGATGCCTTCCTGTACAACAGCGTTGGTCGCGCTGTCCAAGAGATTACCTTGTTGACTCACTGTGAAGCCGACGAATGTAAAGGTCGTGCCGTCTTGATTGAACAGCAGATAGGGGTGAGAGGTGTGCTCCCAACGACGGCGGACTTCAAAGTTCTCAATCAGTGGACGATCATTCTCTGCATTTGGCTGTGCAGCTTCGCTCTCATCAGCGATGTTCAATGAGCGACTTGAAAAATCTTTGGACATGAGCAAAAGACAGGAAAGCACAAATCTTCTGAAGCCAGGTAGGTCTTGCTCGGCTACTGGCCCACAGAAAGGTGATCGCTCAAAGTCAACAAGCTGTCCGTTGAAAAATCTGGCGAAGTTGTTCAGCTCAAGCCACGATGGATCATCAATGCCGCAATTTTCTAAAAGCAGACGCACGATTTCAATTGAGGGAATTTGCGCTTCTAGGTCACAGTGAGCAGCATTTCTATTGCCTAGGGATGCCAGGTACACTGCAGGTCGCTTGCACACAGCGCTTTGGAGACGCGAATCGCTGAGCAGTGGTTGCCAGTCTGATGCCATTTCACCTGCTTCGAGCTGCCTCAAAGCGTCGCTTGGCGAAACACAAGTGATTGACGGCAGGTATTGAAGTACGAAGAACTCTGTTTTAAATAGAAAATTTCTCGAATGTTCCAGCAAGTACAGGTCTTCTCTTCTTCTGCGCCAAATTCGTCCACTTGAGTCTGTGATGGCTCCAAAAATTGCAAGCTGAGTGAAAGCATTTTCAAAGCCTGTCTGTACTTCACGAGCAATATCCAGGTGAAATGTCTGGGGCCGCCTGTCTTCGTCTTCTGCTTTGGCAAAGAAATCATACAGCTTGTCGACATCCAGGTGCGAATCACTGCAGCTGAATACGTGAGGAACTTTTCTTGATCGGACCTTAGCAATCTCATTACACTGGTGCGATTTCCCCATTCCTGAACGATCGGAAGTAATCCAAAGAAAGCTGCTTTGAGCTGGACCTGCTTCCCTTCTCATGAACTGTGCAACCCAATTAATAATTTTCTTCTGGCTGGGCTTGGTAGGTAAATCTTTCTGAAACAGACTGAGAGCGTTGCAGAATGGATATTGCTTTTGGCTTTCAGATGATGAAAGTGCAAAAAGATAGGAGTTTGTTCGGCTGTTGACACGGTCTAGAAGTGCGCTAAAGTTTTCTTCAGCAACCACTGACAGATCATACGTCAATTTATCTGCATTCATGATCACATAAAGAGAGTTCGGGCTCTTGTCTAAAATAGCGCGGTGTAAGAACACTGAAATTTCTTCTTCGTTAGTCTCTTCGCTACAAATTAACACCTCCTCAAAATGAGGAAGAGAATCGTATGCCTGCTGAAATAGGTGCAACGCTACTAGCAACTGGTCGCTCGGTTCAAGAGTCAGCGACATCGGTTTTCCGGGTGGAAAATGATCTCGAAAACTTTTTCGCAGCTTCCGTTGAGATCTATGACTCGATCTTTGACTTCCAATATGATTTAGAAACAGTGAAACATCTTTGAAGCTAAGGAAGTCTTTATGGGAAGTATCAATATTTTTTATATAAATCTTCCAAAGTCGACTGAAAGCATCATGCGCCGATAGGTTACCAACTTCTGCAGCAATCAACTCCTGATCTGCAGTTTTCCATTCCTTTCTGGGCTGCTTGTCAGCCTGTGTGACGGTGTTTCTCTCTACTTTGTAAGCCAAATCTGTGGCCTGCTCTTGCAGCTCTTCGACTGTGGGCAGATCATCCAAATCAGTGTTTCGAAAGAGGATGCGCGCAGTCTGCTTGATGATATCCTCGCTAAATCCTTCGTCGCGAAGATGCTCAGTTATTATCGAATGAGTGTCGTCACTTTGCGCTTGCTTGCGAGAGCTTTGAGCTCTTTGAACAACAACATCGTCCACAGTCTTGTTAATATCCTCAACGGAGCAGTTCGGACTTAAATAGCCCAGAAGGTGCAGCAATACTCGACCAACTTTGTCAGTAGCATCGGCTGTACAGAACAATGGGGCTAATTCGGTCTGGAGAATTCTTATTTGCTTTAAGTTAAAAAAGTTTAGTGAATGATTCGATGCTCTTGCTTCTTTAACAATGTTCTTCCAATCATCGAGGCAGTCTTGAAAAATATTTGAAAGATTTTTCAGCCCATCCGTAATATTCTCGTAGGAGTATTTAATCACCTTAGGTGGATTGCAATAGCGAAGCTCTATAACGGCATTGTTCCTTTTGCCCATCCGCAGATTAAACTTCATGAATACTTGTTCACACAAGACACAGCAGTGCAATTTAAATTCTTTGTAGACGTCTATTAATCTGAAAATGCTAGAAGTCAAGCTCACAAAGCGCTCCAGAAGCTCTCGATTTTCATACGACTGCCCAGCGATAAGCATGAGCTTTGATTGGAGGTCTTTAACGTCTTCAAGGCTGAATTGTGACATTTCTGCTGATTCGGATTCTAGCTCACTCGTGGAACAAGCTTTTAGAAGAAAAGCCTCGTCATTTTTTTCTAGACAGCCAACTAAAACAAATCCGGTAGCAACTATAGCCTCAATTTTCTTTATTGTCGATCTCTCTACAGAGCCTTGGTTTTCTTTCACAGCCTTAATCCAGTCTAAACGAGCACTTGTGTCTCTTAATTCGCTAATCAAGTTGGGACTTTCTTTCACTTTAACGAGAATTCTACCACATTGCTGCAGAAAACTAGCAAGATTTGATCCCGGCCCTTGGGCAACGCCAAGATTGTAAATTATTTCATCGAATTCTGTAACAACATGATTGAATGTCTCTATTTTTTTCTGCTCCAAGTCACCTGAATCTCCCAAGTAAATCATTGCAAGGTCGAAGAAAGTCTTCAAATCTTGTTTCTGCACGTTGCCTCGAACCCATACACAAAACTCGTGGCTCCGATGGATGGCACTCATCATCGGCACAAAGTATTCTTCCTTAGAAAACTCATCGAGATAGTCAAACTGGTCAAGATCGGCAGTTTGAATGCTCTGCAATGGAGTATCCATACTTCTTTCACCCATCTGCAGTACCTTTCGCAGCATTGCCAGCTCATCTGTCATTTGAAATGCTTCTAGAACGTGTATTATTGCTGCCGCCGCATTTGAGTAACTCGAGATCTTTCGGGCGAACAAAAGTTTCCTGAGGTAGTCGTCCCAAAGTTGCGGACTTTCGTCGCACTGGAAGCATTGGAACTCGGAGACCAAGTAGGCTTGATTTTCTTCGTTAAGCAAATCGCCCAAGAAAACTTGGACGTTCCTCAAAGTTGCATCAGGCGCTCTGAGATTTCGTACCTTTTCATCCCAATCAGTAACGGCGTTAGCAAGACAAGGAATCAATTGGTCAATCTGAAGTCTCTGATCTCGATTGCTTTTAAACTGTTTCCGAACAGCAGTTTCGAGTGTTTTTGCAAATGTTCGACTTCGTGACAGGCTATCAAAGCGAACTAATACTGACTGAATTACTTGATTGAAACCCCGAAGTTTCTCAAAAGCCTTCAACTGCAAAGCGTTTTCCGGAAGCTTAGAATCTACCAAAAATCCTATGGGTGTTCTTTTCAGCTTGCTTCCCTCTAATAGACTTCGAAAGCTCTCCAGGTCCACTGAAAAAACAGTTTTAGGAGTAAAATGCTTTCTGGTAAACTGAGAGTAAACAAAAATAATATTACTTACCATGAGAACTGTCCATTGTCTGTTGCATAAAGCTCAACAAGTCATTTAGAGCGTCAAGGGTTCGGTCAAAGTGTTGCTTCTGTTTCAGTGCATCATCAAGGCGCTGGGTAAGGTTCACTTCATGCTTAAGAGCACTGCATAGAGTCTCCAGAGCGTTTTGGGATTTGACAAGATAATCGATGTTTTCAAAAGGTATGAACGCTGTGGAAACTGCGATTTGGCGAAGAAAACCGAGGCTTGTGTTCAAACTTTCCGTTAGAATATCTAATGCCTGTTTAGAAAATCGATCAGACAATTTCTTGCGATCTAAAATTGAATAAGTACACAATAAGAAACTTAAACATAGTGAGAATAATAAGTTGTTTTAATTCACAATTTGAGTTTGTGGAACCAGAGGTTGAAAAAGGACAGCAAAAAATACTTAAAATGATTACGAAGTTTGTATTATAAAAAACCTTGCATTGCGGCTTGGAATTAATTTTTGAACTAAATACTCGTACTCTGCTACAATACAACCTACTAGTCATACAAGTAAAAATAACATCAAAACAGCACTACCCGTTGATCCAATTGATATTAGCAGGAACCTAAAATCTCCAAATCTATCTAATTCATTGAATTGAAAGGGAGAAAAAAACGTTGGTACGTACGAAGTTCAGCAATCAGATGGCTTGCAATAGGCCACTCAAGTACCATCACAAGGCTACGATCAACACTGTGAGGTAACTCCGACTTTTGAAACTTTGTATGCATAGTCACGATCATGCTTGAAATCACTTCGCAGACGCGCTTAGAGTAGGAGCTCTTAGGATCCACTAAAGAGCGAAGTTTCTTCCAGGCCATTTGCTGAAAATAGTTGGTTGAAGGTTTTGTCATTTGAATTAACTAGATAATTCCCTTATCAAGTATCCAATAGTAGATAATATCTAATAGAAACACATACACCTGACTGGTTGCAAGGGGGACGTGTGGCAGCCAATGGTACAGGTAGCAGAAGCTACTGCGCGATGCATCCAAGGGCTGTGTACAGCTTGTGCAGTGCTGGCCCTGCTGAGGGTCGCAACTCCCACCCTGCATTTCTACAGTAGCTGAGAGCATATTATATTAAAAATATGCAATATTTGGGAAAGCTTTCCTATTCTCAAGCAGAAGACAACCATCATTAAAATCTTTCAAGTTTTACTGAAATAACAAAACTAAGGCTGCTAATGAATTTACAAAAAACCGTACACTTACGACGTTCTCCCGAATTTCAGCAAATGGTCCTCTGTGGTATCCGCCTTCTAATTTTTCAAGAATAATCTCGAGAATCGTTCCAGTCATTGGTAGCTCGAGTAGTGTTATTACATTCCCTTCGTTAAATATTGACATTAGAACATTCTAAAAAGCGAAAAAAGACAAACGCCAATACAAATACAAACGAATACTAAAAATGTCTACACATGTAAAACGATTCTAATACACAGCAGCACAAACCTTATCCGCAAACTCTAACAGTTTTCGAAGCATTTCAGTGCAGAATTGACTGAGGTCTATTGCATCGACTGACTCGTACACTCGAAGCGAAACATAGAATTGATTAAAACTCTGTCAATTGTCGAATGCGAGAATAAGTAATGATTTAAAAAACAAATGTTTATTTAAATGAGCTTAACATACCTGAATAGTTGCTAATAAAGACTGAACAGTCTTCTCTAGTCGATAATGGGTGACCAATCTATCAGCAAGTTCTTTAAAGCGATATGTAGCTTGAGCCTCTTGTTCGTTAGAGAAAAAGTCAACCAGAGATGCGTCAATCTGCTTGCGTCTCTTAGTCTCCAGAAGGCAGCGGAGAGCGAAATCAACCGACCGAAACTGCAACATTAAAGTCATTTCACTCCTGCCATGCGAGTAGAGCGTCTTCTGTTGGACAGCATGCGCCAAGTCGAGTCCAACGAATTGGCAAATGCTTAACGATGCCGGTGCTAGTTCAGAGACCGGACTGGCTTCCAAAAGGTTCTAAAAAATTAATAAGACAAGACACCAAAGAATGGAGGTAAAGTATGCCGATTTAATTTTTATATAAAATCAAAAGAAGAACTAACTTCAGGCTGGGTTTTTTTCATCCAAAATCCAGTTGCCAAATGGCAACTGGAGCTCAAAATCTAGTTGCCAATTGCCATCCTCAGTTGCCAACTGGCAACTGACCTATTTCAGCGTCCCACTTTATAAAGTTGTTTTTGCAACAATTTTCACGCATTGACGAAAAAATAATATGCTCGAATCAGCTCAGGTTTCAGGTTTTCAGCCAAGCCAATCTTAGCAGTAATAAAATGTGACAGACTATTTTATCATTGGCAACTGCCTTGGTTCAAGTTGGTTGCCAGATTGGCCTCTGATGCCACAAATCCAGTTGCCAATGGCTTTTTTGGGTAGCCGGTGGCTACCGTATGGCCTAAAAAAACCCAGACTTCAGGAGGATGAGCTTCATGTTTTCAATTTTATAAGACCGAAATTTCACAACGCCGAAATGGTCCTTCACAAGACCGACACTTCATAAAACAAAATTTCAATCGTAGAAAACTTAATACAACATGTACGATGTACCATGCAGAATTTTCGGCGTTGTGAAATTCCGGTCTTATCAAGCCCTCTTTGCAATGAAAGATTGAAAAAAACTACATAGAGAAATCACATTTAAAAAATCTCAAATGCTGTCATCAATTATAAAAAACTAAATCCTGTTAAGTATATAATGAGTATTTAACGCTACGGCAAGTACAGAGTAACAAGTAACGATATGTTAAAAGAAAACTACTAACCATTAGTTGCGCATGAAATCGTTGAAGTCCCGACGGACTCGTGCGCACAAAGTAAACAGCAGTAGCCAGTTTAACTTCGCCAGGCATATGTTTAAGCTCAAATAGTTGAGGCAGATTATCTTCTCTGACAACTGTTGCACAGAATCGGCATAATAATGGATCTACAGCTCCGTACTTCTCAATGAGCAAATCTAACCACTTGAAGTCGATTCTGAAATACGTAAATACACATTTTTTAAATTTCTTTGTAAAGTGCTACTGAGAGATATACAGACTCTCTTTGTAAAAATACGGCTGCTTCTTGGATGGGTTTTGTAGGGTGCATCGAGCTGACATCTTTTACTTTTTAACAATTCACATAAAGAACCATCTCTCACTGAGAAAATCCTCACTGAAAATAAACTATTGGTAAAATGTTATAACTATAGAATAATAATTGATGAATCGCATGACTAACTTGACTTTTCTTAAGTTGTCGTCAAACTGGCGCAGTTTGTAACAAGTTCCCCACCAAACCGGTTCACTATTGTCGTGTTTCCAACCGTAGGTCGCAAATACCACATCTTCGGTTAGCGGGCTCACGTTCCAAGCTAACAAGTGTATGGCGGGCACCAGAAACAACAGCTCAGGATAGAAATCGCTACCGTTAAATACGATAACATCAATTGCATCTCGAAATTGTTTCAGAACTTCGCTGGAAAATGTAAATGTGACAAATTTTTAAACAATTTAATTAGAGACGTATGGATAAGGAATTGAGAGTATGAGCATGTAAATTGAATTAGACAATAGTATACCTGCTTAAATTCAGTGGATTCCTTCCGCTAGCAGACACAGGCGGAAGAATCGAAGTCAGTAAAGCCTTTGCACTGGCCTGCTTCAACTGGAAAGACGCACCGTGCTTAATAAAGGGAAACAGTCGGCGGTTGGCGCCTAAAATGAACAAGCTGATATTTGCGAGCCACTGTTCCCAGCTTTTGTCTTCGGCAGTAGAGAACCCGTAGGCATCGGGGGTGTCCGCGATTTTTTCAAGAATCAGCTTCAGCATCTGAAAAGGAAAAAACTCATTAGGATTTGAAGCTAACTTCTCATGTTTTAATCGTAGTGATGTAACCACGCTATGGTCGCGGGATTGTGGGGGGGGGGAATTTTTCTCCTACTGGGCAGAGCTGTCGAGACTGGGCCGGTCCCTGATGAGGCCAACTGACTCCCACCCTGCTGCATTCCCTGCTGTCTCTGTCCCGTCTCCCACTTAGCCACACTTGCCTTTCCGGAGCCCCCTATGTGCACTTCGCCTGCCTCCCAATTTCTCATGCGCCCCCATCCGATTTATCATGTACGTCTCATGTTTCTCATCTTTTCTCATCATGTTTTAGCTCGTTTTTCCTGCGCTGTCCCCTCCTCATCCCGTGGCTACTTACAGTATTGTTTGTACTCACCATTGCCTCATCTCGTTTTAGAATCCCAAACGGTGACGCGAGGCTTCTGACCCCTCCTTCACCCCGATGACTCATCACCCTACTCTTGCGCAACTTTTCTCATGCTATTGTTCTCTTCTCAAGATTTCTCATGCGGCACCCACCCCTCTGCTCCTATTGTTCTCGTTTTTTATTTTGTTCTCTTTTCGCACCTAATTATGACATTTTCCCAGATTTTCTCGTTCCATTTTTCTTCTTTTCGCACCCAATTAGCACCTTTTTCTCAATGTTTACTTTTCTATTGTTCTCGGTTCTCCCCAATTATCCCCGATTTCCATTTTCTTTGTTCTCGGTCTGGATCCCATTGTTCTCAATGTTTGCTTGCGCAACACTTCTTCGACCCCCGCTGTGCTCATTATCCCCCACCCCTCCTCCGGATTGCGCAATTCTCCCATTTCTCGTGTTGCTATGCCATTCTCATGCTTCTCATCATGACTCATTCTGACGTCACTCGCCCGGCAGCCAATCAGAGAGAGGGAGTCATGAAAACGACCTTAGAGCGGCGGCCGTGACGACTATTTAAGGAAGTGATTTTCGGCGTGAGAACCTCCACTTGTCTTCCCTCTCGTTCTATCTTGGAACCTGCCGTCAGACGCCGATCTGACTCCCCATTCGTCTATAGGACGAACCTCTGCCGGCGCGCGGTCTGATACCGCCTAGATTCCTCAGCTCCCCAAGTGAGCTCATCTGCCGGCCCGCGGTCTGATACCGCCCAGCATCCTCAGCATCACCTGAGCTACATCAGCGCATCGGCGCTTCAGCGCATCGGCGCTTCAGCGCATCGGCGCTTCAGCGCATCGTCGCTTCGCTATCTGCCTGCCCGCAGTCCACAGTCGTCCTCGGTCACTCCATCGCTCTCTCTCTCTCTCGAACTGAGCCAATCGTGTACCGTACTTTGCTGTATTTTACTCAATAGTGAAGCCGCCTAATTGCCTGATTATTTCGCCTAAGGGCATAATTATTAACCATTAGTATACTAAACTCCTCATTATTCACACCTTCACCATCATTTCACTCATGGCTTGCTAAGCCTTTCTCCCTGGGTGGCAAAGCATAAGGAAGTTTGGGTAAGCTAATGGCCTCTCCTCGTGCAAAGCCCACCTGTGTGCGTGCAGTAGAGGGAGTTATTGAGTCATGGCACAGAATGGCAGTAGGAAGGTTGCAACACCCTGTTTACGCGTCCCTTCGCCCTGAGAAATCTAAACTTTAGCTAGTACATGTTCAACTCACACTACTCTTAGTAATTGGAGCCGCAAGTCCACCTCGTTCACAGCCACAAAAGATCCCCTGTCGAGAAATCCTCCAGATTGATCTTAGAGTTCCCGAATATGCCCCAAAGCAGGGTCCCTGTACTCAGCTACATGCGTCTCCCCTGTTAGACTAAATCCCCTGGTAACCAATCCAGGCGGGGCTCTAGCCTCGAAAGGTCTGGTGGTAAGATCCAGGTGCGCCAGGTCACATAGAGTGATGGCAGCCATTCGGTCATACTATGACCGAGTGATCAATTATTGCACCTTGGCTACAGGTGGGGTCCATGTGGGTTATTGGCCCTCTGGTCACGAAAGCGCTACCAAAGCTATCAATCATGTGGGCGGGACAGTCTGGTGCTGGAGGTCCGTCAGGTCATTGCCCGGTCATAGGCAGCCTACGGTCATTGCCCCCTATGGTCATACGCTCTCCTCCCTGCGGAGCGGACGGCCATCAAGGGCGGTTATATCAGTAGTAACATTAAAAAAGTAATAAACACCTTTGGCGGCAATTCCTTGATCTTGTAATCATGAGGATCCATTAGCGTTCTGGTTCGCTCAAGCATGGCCTCAATTTGATTAACTACAGTTTCTGGCGGGACTTTCTTATCACGCAACTCCAACAGCATGCTGCTCGCAACAAAGCGAAACTGCGTCTCAGGATTGTGCGCTGAGCGAGTACCCGAACTCACAGGCTGGTCAGGGCCACGAATGAGCCCGTCAAAAACCATGATCTGCTGATCTTGCTGATTGCAGTCCATCAGTCGGATTTTTATAAGTTCATCTTGCCAAGTAGGTTCATTTAAGTTGGACTTAACAGAATATTTGTAGGCAACGCCGTTTAAAAGTAGCTGTTTTGGTAGATCAAAAGAAGCACAAATCTGGCTAATTTTACCGAAACTTTCATTTATGTTCTCGTTCTCTGGTTCAAATGGCTTCACACAATCTTGCCTAACAACAAAAGGACTGTGCACTGCACTTCCATTGCCAAGTTTGGGATCCTTAAGCACTAGCAATATGCTGTCTCGTTCCGGTTTGAATTTAAACGAATCATAGTGGATAAAAAATCTCAGCTTAACTTCAACCAGCGACTGATTAGGAAACTCTTTCATCACGAAACGAGTAGAGTGATCGACACAGTCTATTTCTGCAGATGAATTCCTGTTCGTTTGAAACTCTCGCACAGCTGATGGTTGTGCTACATTATCGCTAGTTGACTGTTTGGCGGAGTCATCAGTCATTTGAAGCTCACCCATTTTCGCGTCCAAGTTCTGTACAGCTTTATTCTTAGACTCAGACGAGGAGTTACCAGACTCCGTATTCTGACTTCTAACAGAGCTTTCATTATCATCTGTGTCCATTGGTTCACAGTGTTGACCACTTTTTGGTGCTTGACTTTTTAAAGTGTCTTCTGCGGTACTAGCAGAGCCACTTTTCTTTTTTGTTGAAGCTTGACTTTTACCAGAGTCAGGGATTATTTTAGACTTAACACCTGGTTTAGACTGTTCTTGGTCAGTTGATTCAGTTGTCTTCGGTGACTGCACAGCTTGGCTGCTACTCTGACTATTTTCCGATTGGCACGTGTTCGCGTCATCAGTTTGAGCACTAATTTTGTCATGGGGATTACAGTCACCTGCGCCACCGACCGAGTCAGTTAGACTGCCTCTGATACCTGAGACACTGTCCCTGTCAGTCTCGGTCGTCTGCTTCTTATTTGTGTCTAGATCGCAATCAACAGACTCGCGGGAAGCGTCGTCAAGCTTCTGACGTTTTGTGTCATCGGCGCTTGTGTTGCTCGTCGAAGCAATCATTGTAGAAGTATCAGACTTCATGCCGTCATTAGAATTGACTGGCGTCTCAACAGCTGCGCTTAGTCGCTTTCTCTGGTGATCTGTCAGCGGTGATAAAACTTCTGAGCCCTGGTCGGACACGCTAGAAGGCACTGAGTTACCAGCTTCATGTGTAAGTTCACCTGCTCCCTGAGGACGCTGACTGGATGAACTCTCAGTCAGTTGCTGGACTTGGTTCTGGTTTGATGGACTGGCAGACATCTGAGCTGGTTGCTGCTGGACTTGATTCTGGTCAGACGGACTGGCAGACATCTGAGCTGGTTGCTGCTGGACTTGATTCTGGTCAGATGGACTGGCAGACATCTGAGCTGGTTGCTGCTGGACTTGATTCTGGTCAGATGGACTGGCAGACATCTGAGCTGGTAGCTGCTGGACTTGGTTCTGGTCAGATGGACTGACAGACATCTGAGCTGGTAGCTGCTGGACTTGGCTCTGCTCAGACAGACTGGCAGATGCCTGGGTGTCTAGATGCTGCTGCAGCTGCTGATCAGACGGACTGGTAGACATCCCAGTGCCTAGTTGGAGCTGCTGGTCAGACGGACTGACGGACATCCCAGCGCCTGGTTGGAGCTGCTGGCTAAAAAGACTGGCAGACATCCCAGTGTCCAGTTGGTGCTGCTGCTGGTAGACCGATGGACTGGAAGACAAAGGACCAAACAACATGGCAGATGTGTGTGACTGGGCTGGCTGCTCCGAAGTTGAGGCGACCGGATTATGCCCAGCAGTATCAGGCTGAGATTGCCCATGCTCTGAGCTGCTACCACGAGTCATTGGCCTATCAGATGTAGCACCGAATCCAGTCTCCTGTTGGAGCAGCTCTAGATGATAAAGTTGCACCTGAGTCAGCGATGTGCAGCTGCTATTTTCAGGCAAAGATGGAGGGACAAGACTGGCTTGCTCTGGTGGCAGCGGCAATGAAGAAGCTGACTGGCTGTTTGAAGGCAGACTGGCATTGGCAACTTGTTGGCCATTGCAGCAACTGCAGAAGACCTGAAAAGAACTTTCAGCGCCGCATTCTGAGCAGAATTTGCTGCCAAGATTTTCTGCAATCTCATTGCAGTCCTTTTTAGAGCAGCGTTTCTGCCAGTTGGCAATCGAATGTGGGCAGTGCAACACAGTGCCACTGATGCACTGGGCGCAGAAATATTCAAATGACTCGCGAGCTCGGCATTCTGAGCAGAACTTGCCATGCAGCTTGGATGTCACAATGCTGCAGGCTGTGCATCGCTTGCGCAGCTGATTGGGTGGATGATTGCAACTTGACATGCTAATTACTACATGCTGAAGTAGTTATCATGAATATAATGACAGGTGGTTTCTATTTTTCTATTCAGTTTTTTTTTCCATTACCAGTCTATCTAATGAGTCACCAACAATAATTAAGCACCATGTAACTAACAGCAGTATGAATAATCGCAAAAATACATTTATATTGCCTACAACTAATGAATGGGATTTTACAGTTTGCTGAGGGGTCCATGGCTTTTGTCTATGGTTTTTGTCTATGATTTTTATCTATGATTTTTATCCATGACACAAATGCATCTATGTAAAACTTTATTAAGGAGCAGTGAAAAAGCAATAAATATTGATTTGAAAATTTAGCTAAGTTAAATGTCATGCAAAGTCATACCCATGACAATTTTGGCACCAATATCCTATTTTCCTATATAAAAAATGTAAACTTCAAAATTATGATAGAAATATCTTAGGAAAAGCTTTAAAATGCTCACAACTTTTTGCAAGCAAATTGTATTATTGTGAAACTTAATATTTCAATAAAATAAATTAAAAGAAAATATAGATAAAAATTTCTATTCATTTAAGCAACCCTATACATAATAACTATATATAATAAACAGTCTAAAAACTTTTATAAAATCCCTTATATTATATGCTTATATATTTTTAATATAAATAAATTACTTTAAAAAATCTAACAAAAACATAAATTAAGCAAAATAAAAATGTTAATATAATTATATTATTTATCTATTATGCCTTTTTATTAGAACTAATTCACTATGATTATCTAGCTTTATAAGATTCATTATAATACCATAATGTAAAAATTCTATTAGACAATAATTTTATTTTTAAAAAGATTTATACTAATAAAATTAAATTTTTTTAATCGTCAATAAGAACAACTAAAATATAATGCACTTATATTTCACTATCTTTTAACTAATATCATATAAATTAGGTATAAAATAACATTTCCTCTTATTTAAAGTTTTCATTTTTTATTTTTTAGAATTAGCCAATTATATAGCATTTTGCCTCCTTCGTTTACTATTAAACTTTTTTGTAATATTTTTTAATTCTCCCAATAATAATTTGTTTTTCAAAAAGAATATAATACTATAATAATAAATAAATTGAAAACAAAATTTGCAAATTTAACTCAATCTATAATATTATTCTAAGACTAACTAAGCTATTTCATATACTCTATGCCAATGATGCCATTCTTCTAATAATGATTTTTTTCATTATTATATAATATACTACTCATAAACATAGTCAGCAAGATGGCCTTTTTTATGGAAAATTCTGGCATAAAAAGGGGTTGGACATGTGCCACGCCAGAGCATTTTGGTGTAACAGTAGGCAAGGAAGAAAAATCTGGCATAGTACAACACAAGACAAAAAAAATATTATTTATTTTTATTAGCACTTTTCTTTTTGTTTTCTGGTAGGCCTATATTGACAGCTTTTATTTATGTTAACATTGAATTTTCAATGAAACAGATTCAAATACAAGTTTTACCAGTATTTTTCAATTAGAAAATTATTAATTTTTGAATTTTTTTCAAAAGTTTTAGTACACAGTGTGATCAAACTTTTTTTATAGGAATTGTTCTGGTGCACAATGCAAGCAAACCTCTTTGATAGGATTTGTTCTGGCGCATGGCACAATCTAACTTTTTTGATAGAATTTATTCTAGCGCAAGCATGCCATGATCTTGACTATAGTATACTACTACTACTAACACAACTAATATTGGATTTGTATTTGTATATTGCATGTTATATACAGGGGCATAGCGAGGGAGGTATTGGTATATTGGCTAATACCCCCAAATTTCCAAAGCAACATTTTTTTCCTTTTTTCAGTTGCAATTGTGACCGTTAAAGAAGAGAAAGGTATCCAAATCAAAAGAATAACAATTAACAAACAAATAGAGTAATTATATGTATTATGCACTAGAAATACATTAAGGGGATATGTGGATCTCAAGCCCTTGCTTTCTGATAACAGCTAACCGATACCCCCAAAAAAAAATCCTGGCTACGCCCCTGGTTATATATTTATAAAAGTTGGAATCAATTTTCAGTTTAAAAGTATAACCAGAAACTAGACACAGAAATACATTTAGGCTTAGGCCTTAGGGTGGCCTAAAAAAGTCTAGATCTTCCCTACCCTACCCTTGCACAAAGAAGACAAAAATCATTTATTATTACTTAAATTTTTAGTTTATAGTCATTTTGTCACATAATGCCGACACAAATACTATACATAAATTAGTAAATCAATAGAATCAAGTAACAAGTTTACTCGTTACAAGTTTACTGTTGACATGCAAATTGTTGGCTTTTAACATATAATTCACGTCATAATGAACAACATATTTTATATTTAAAATGTAAAAGTTAGGCCTATATTAAATTGAAGAAATACAATACAAAAAAAGGACTCAAAACGCGAAAATGACATTTCTGCTAGGAACATTTTAAACAAGGAACTAAACCATTGACAACGGTGGTAATTTGAGAAAACGAAAACTGATGTCTTGGAATCAAGACTTTTTAAAATATTTTAATATTTCTAGAGTAACAAAAGTTAATCAAAGCAAAAGAAAACTGTGCATTTTTTACCAAAAAGATTTAACGCCATTGGCCTAGGCTCGAATCCAAGTGCAGTAGCATTGTCACATTAATTTAAGGCTAAATTGAAATCTTAGCTTTGGTCCGCTCGTACAATCAACTCGGGCCTTGCTAGAGGCCACTTTTCGCCAAAAATACACTAACGGAGACAGGAAGTTTTTCATTTTTAGCACAAAAATGTTATTGCTTTTCCTCATACCCGCAATGTTCATCTTTTGATATGTTGTGCCTTCCTATAGCTCTATTGATAATTCATAAAGCTTTTCGTTCAGAAAATTAGGATTCTGTACGTGTTAACTTCTAAATTCACTTAATTTGAATACAGTTAAAAAATTTACCTGAAAACAATTGTATATTTTTACGACTTGGATATACTACATAAAAGTATACTGACGATATAGTTCGCTGTATATTTTTTGTTCATTATTAGTTTTGATAAATAAATTAAATGAACATTTTTTGTTGTGAGACAACGCAGAAGTGTACCTATCGAAACGTTTTTTATAACGAGCTAGAATCAATAAATACAACAAAATAGTGAAAACTTCTCGTAATAATAATTACCAACAGCTACGTCAATATGAGTTAAACTAAGGCTATGATCGGGAAAAAGAAGTTCGAGAAGCTTAAATGTACGAATAATTAGCAATAAAATGAAGCTCGAATCTATATATATATATATATATATATATATATATATATATATATATATATTGACTACTGATTTTTCTAGAAGCAAAACATGTTGATTGTTAATCGAATAAAACTGACTGTGGGATAGCTGTATGCCTAGACAACAAGTAAACGGATGGTGCATGACAATGGAGCGTTTTGTTTTAAGCCATGGTAAAAAAAAAACTTCAACTTCAGTGAAATCCGTACGTTTGCGTAAGTTATGATGAAAAGCATCATACATATATCAAATCAGTCTTCGGCTATGTCTTCCAAGCGAGTCTTCACAGCCAGAAAGTTGTGATAGTAGGGCAGGTTCCTCTCAATGCTGAGCATCACATAGTCCGGCAGATCAATAGACGGTTGTCGTTTCCTAGCCAGAGGCTTAACAAACGACGTTGTACCAAGGACGCCTTCGAACCAGCCGGCCCATTCGTCCTTTGCAGCGATCGAATCCCGAGCGGCGTCCCATTTCAGCATGCTGGGCTCGTAGGGCAGGCCGATACGGCTGCAGTAGGCCTTGAAATAGTCCTCTGCGGGCGGCGATTCAAGTCAACATTTAGTTGTATACTGTAACTATACTTTTGTCATGCGACCACCGATTAGAGTTAGGATGTTAGATTCTTTTAAAATTTGAAATTGGTTTTCGGTCATGGTATGTCGCTGTTCGTACGTGAATAAAACAATTCTGAGTTTTTTTGTAACTGCATGTTAACATGCTAAGCCTTCTAAATTCTACACAGAAGCTTCCACCTTCTACACCGAAGCTTCTACCTTACACAGAAGCCTCCACATTATATACAGAAGCCTCTACATTCTACACAGAAGCTTCCACATTCTACACAGAAGCTTCCACATTCTACACAGAAGCTTGCACATTATATACAGAAGCCTCCACATTCTACACAGAAGCTTCCACATTCTACACAGAAGCTTCCACATTCTACACAGAAGCTTGCACATTATATACAGAAGCCTCCACATTCTACACAGAAGCCTCCACATTCTACACAGAAGCCTCCACATTCTACACAGAAGCCTCCACATTCTACACAGAAGCTTCCACATTCTACACAGAAGCTTCCACATTCTACACAGAAGCTTGCACATTCTACACAGAAGCTTCCATATTCTACACAGAAGCTTCCACATTATAGAATCCTGCAGAACATAGAAGCATAGATAGGGTTGCAGCCTAGTGGTTAGAGCGTCGGCCGACTCACGACTTGAAGGTCGAGGGTTCGATTCCCGATCCCACTTGAGCAAGACACTTAACTCTGCATTGCTTCAGTGTTCACCTAGCTGTAAAATGTGTGCCAGCATTAGCTGGGGTGATTGAGGGTGTGTGTGGCGACCCCAGTCCTTGGTCTGAACAGCCGTAAGCAGCTTTGAAAAAAAAACTAAAAACACCAGAGGGATTTGGATCTAAAAAAGTATCGTTGTATGCGCACAACTTTCTACTGAATTTATCATAGGTAAGTAGCATGCAAAGAAAGCATATCATAGACAGACCCGGCTGCTGAAGCAGATCATCAGCGTCGATCACTATTGGCGGCTCATCCTCAATAGTCTGAACGAGTTCGTAGAGAGACCAGAGCTCTTTGAAGCCGATTTCATGCTCGTCAAAGCTGTCCCAGCCTGTAAATTTTAGTTTTTTTATATAGATAAAGCATATCATAGTGGCTGATATTATAGTCTGAGTTGTTAAAAAATTATTTCAGCAAAAACTGCCAACCTGTGAGCTGCGTATTGATTGACATCTTGTACAGAGATTTCACAGTCTTATGAGGGTCTCGCACCAGGAAGGTGTGCCGATAACCGCTAGGCAGGAGCTCCTTCGGCTCGTACTTGTTCCCGTACAGGTAGTAGGCCATGTCCTTGACGAACACCTGCTTGTCGGGGCTGGCCGACCCGGCAGATTCCAGCGTGTTCTTCACGCTGAGAAAGGTGCACTCTTCCTGCACCGGCTGATCGGCGTAGCGGGAGCTGACCCGCTCCGGTCCAAAGTAGTAGGCCTTGGAGTAGGGCTCCAGGTACACCCTAGTGTTCGGGTGGTTCTCCATCGCGCGAAAGAACGCGGTGCTGATGCTGCGCGGCACCGCCCACAGCATGGTCGGTTTACCAACGTTCGACGTTGATGCCATTTTTTCGTGACGGATTTTTCGACTGAATTTCCTGCTGAACTGTCTGTGAGAGAAAGAGAGAGAGAGAGAAGGAAAGATGAGCTGGTGCCAAGAAGAAAGCTTTGTGGCCAAGTCGGGGAGGCAGCCGCGCTGACGCCCGAGGAATGGCCGACGCGAGGTCGTCCAACCGCTCATCTAGGCCCAGCGATTCGCTGCCGCCACCATAACCCGCTGCAGAGTCCGGAGGCCTCCCCCCTCCAGCCCCCCTCCGCCAAAAAACCGCATCTCAAATCACAAGCACTGTCAGCGTCTCATGCGGAACACTCAACTGCTCTAGGCAAGCTTAAGAGAGTTTGCTGATCGTGGAAAAGTTGCAGTGCTTTCACAATCGCGTTGATCAAGTTTGGCCCGAACAATTGTTACCACCGGTAAGTCCAGGAGCTCAATTTCCTTTTGCTTTATTTGCTCATTACCTTATTGTTCCATGCACACAAACTGACAACTTTCTATGAAATCGAACAAGGCCTACTTGTGTTGGAACATAATACCCGATAAAAGCGTAAAAATTCAGTTTGATCAACTTGGAAAAATGTTGCAGAATGAGAACTTGAAAATTAAGATTGAAGGTTGGAACTCAACTTAAATCCAGTGTTCTTTAGGAAGTCGGACAAGTCTCGTTTATTTCGGGCAGAGCTTATAAGCATGTTTGACACTAGCAATCGATTCCAGATTTATGCTCACGCATGACTCGCGACCCTGGCAATCAATAAGCCTACTCTAGTTTTGTCGCAGGAGTTCGCGGTGTGAATTTCCCCGAATCCGAGCCAAATAAGATCTCCTGAGCTTGTATGGGGGATGTTTTATTTTGGGAAGCTCCACATCTGTCCTGTCGACCTTCCGAACATATTTTGGTCTTATTATTTTTCCCTCCCAAGCGAATCTGGTCCCAATAAACATGGTGCTGTGGCTTGTCAACCCGGGCCCAAAGCTCATCATTTCGTCTCCCCTTATAGGTTGTCAAGTGGGGATTGCTGGCGGTCAGGGGAAGTCTCAAGAGTGTCGTGCATCTCCTTGGTTCCTTCATATCTCTCACAGTCCCCCCCCCCTGTCCAAGCGTCTCTTGTCTTTCCAGTTTTGATCCCCGAGATTTACAGTTGATGTCGCCGAGACTTTTTGTACCTGGGACAACTCGAGAGGCCAGAGGGAGAGCAGAGATGAGGCAAAGAAGGCAGACAGCGAGCTCTGGGAGATTGCAGGGGGCCGCAACCTCTCATAAATATTTTATCGATCAACGAGCTTGCATGGCTTGATTTTTGTGTCCGCGCTTTCACAATTCTCCCCTTTTTTCTGGCTCTCTGCGATCTTTATATACGCTGCAGCCATCGGGTTTGGGAACCTTTTAGTCCATCATCGGCAAGAAGGTCAGCTGAAGGAGTTGCCTTGAGTCCGGGATGCAAATTAGCTGTACTGATACCTTACGGTTAGGGTTAAATGCTTGCAACTAGCAGTTCGCTCTAATAAGGACTTTTTGGCATGAGTTACCATTACTAGGTAACGCTCCAGTGTAACTTTCATAATCCCCTTGTCTTCAACTCCGTCTGATCCTAACATTCCATCACTCCCTATCATAATCGAGCCTCATTCGACCATTTTGGACCTTGTGGACATTTTGGATCAGAAGAGTGAGATTGTAGAGGACAAGACTGGGAGAGATGAAAGAGGTGGAGGAATTGAGGTTTGAGAGAGGTAAGTTTGAGTACAGGTTGGGTGAGATTACAGATAAGGTGAGATTGGAGATTGGGTGAGATTAGAGATTGGATGAGATTAGAGATTGGGTGAGATTAGAGATTGGGTGAGATTAGAGATGTCGGTGAGTTTACAGATAGGGTTAGATTACAGATAGGGTGAGATTACAAATGTGGTGAGATTACAGATGGGGGAGATTACAAATGTGGTGAGATTACAGATGGGTGAGATTACAAATGTGGTGAGATTACAGATGGGGTGAAATTACAGTATGGGTGAGATTTGAGATGAAATGAGTTTGGATGAGGTGAGATTACAGTATGATTGAGATTACAGATGGCGGTGAGTTTACAGATAGATTGAGATTATAGTATGGTTGAGATTACAGTATGGTTGAGATTACAGATAGGGTGAGATTACAGTATGGGTGAGATTTGAGATGAAGTGAGTTTGGATGGGGTGAGATTACAGTATGGTTGAGATTACAGATGGCGATGAGATTAGAGATAGGGTGAGATTACAGTTTGGGTGATATTAGAGATAGGGTGAGATTAGAGATAGGGTGAGATTAGAGATAGGGTGAGATTAGAGATAGGGTGAGATTAGAGATTGGATGAGATTAGAGATTGGGTGAGATTAGAGATTTGGTAGGATCAGAGATTGGGTGGGATTAAAATTGGATGAGATTAGAGATTGGGTGGGATTAGAGATTGGGTGGGATTACAGATAGTGTATTATTGCAGAATAAGGGAGATTTTGAGAGTAATATCTAGAAGAGTAAACAATACCAGGTAATACAATTTAAACTGTCGTAAATCGCTTAAGATAGAGAAAGCGGACTCTAACCATTCCCCAGTGCGGGTATCTTCATAAAGCCTTGACAACAAGAAGCCGACCGATACACGCAACTAAGAAGACCAAAGTAAGCCTACTTTCCATAGAAATTGGTGTGTCAGCCGGTCTACAACTGGATTTGCATTGCAGATATCCCGACCAACTGAAACTGACTGACTGATCGGCTTTCATTCATCAGCAACAGGATGCTCGTGTCTGCTTTTAGTAGAAGATTTCGCAAGCTGCCAACCGGCACGCAGGGTTGGCTGATCTGCCTGGCGGTGCTGCTGCTGACTGTCGTTCGCAGCGGCATCACCTACAGCTTTGGGGTGTTCGTGGTGAAGCTGGAGGCTCAGGACAACCACACAGCAATGGCTGTGCAGAGTAAGGAGTCGATCACTCGTGAACTTAAATCAGTCACTCGTGAACTTAAATCAGTCACTCGTGAACTTAAATCAGTCACTCGTGAACTTAAATCAGTCACTCGTGAACTTAAATCAGTCACTCGTGAACTTAAATCAGTCACTCGTGAACTTAAATCAGTCACTCGTGAACTTAAATCAGTCACTCGTGAACTTAAATCAGTCACTCATGAACTTAAATCAGTCACTCGTGATATTCAGTCGGTCACTCGTGAACTTATGAACTCACTCATAAAATTGAGTCAATCACTCATTAAATTGAGTCAGTCACTCATTAAATTGAGTCAGTCACACATTAAATTGAGCCAGTCACTCATTAAATTGAGTCATTCACTCATTAAATTGAGTCAGTCACTCATCAAATTGAGTCATTCACTTATTAAATTGAGTCAGTTACTCATTAAATTGAGTCAGTCACTTATTAAATTGAGTCAGTCACTTATTAAATTGAGTCAGTCACTTATTAAATTGAGTCAGTCACTTATTAAATTGAGTCAGTCACACATTAAATTGAGTCATTCACTTATTAAATTGAGTCAGTCACTCATTAAATTGAGTCATTCACTTATTAAATTGAGTCAGTCACTCATTAAATTGAGTCAGTCACTCATTAAATTGAGTCAGTCACTCATTAAATTGAGCCAGTCACTCATTAAATTGAGTCAGTCACTCATTAAATTGAGTCAGTCACTCATTAAATTGAGTCAGTCACTCATTAAATTGAGTCAGTCACTCATTAAATTAAGTCAGTCACTCATTAAATTGAGTCAGTCACTCATTAAATTAAGTCAGTCACTCATTAAATTGAGTCAGTCACTCATTAAATTGAGTCAGTCACTCATTAAATTGAGCCAGTCACTCATTAAATTGAGTCAGTCACTCATTAAATTGAGCCAGTCACTCATTAAATTGAGCCAGTCACTCATTAAATTGAGTCAGTCACTCATTAAATTGAGTCAGTCACTCATTAAATTGAGTCAGTCACTCATTAAATTGAGTCAGTCACTCATTAAATTGAGTCAGTCACTCATTAAATTGAGTCAGTCACTCATTAAATTGAGCCAGTCACTCATTAAATTGAGTCAGTCACTCATTAAATTAAGTCAGTCACTCATTAAATTGAGTCAGTCACTCATTAAATTGAGTCAGTCACTCATTAAATTGAGCCAGTCACTCATTAAATTGAGTCAGTCACTCATTAAATTGAGCCAGTCACTCATTAAATTGAGTCAGTCACTCATTAAATTGAGTCAGTCACTCATTAAATTGAGCCAGTCACTCATTAAATTGAGTCAGTCACTCATTAAATTGAGTCAGTCACTCATTAAATTGAGTCAGTCACTCATTAAATTGAGTCAGTCACTCATTAAATTAAGTCAGTCACTCATTAAATTGAGTCAGTCACTCATTAAATTAAGTCAGTCACTCATTAAATTGAGTCAGTCACTTATTAAATTGAGTCAGTCACTCATTAAATTGAGCCAGTCACTCATTAAATTGAGTCAGTCACACATTAAATTGAGCCAGTCACTCATTAAATTGAGTCAGTCACTCATTAAATTGAGTCAGTCACTCGTGAACTCACTCATGAAAAAATCCTGAACCTACAAACTCATCAACTCAACACATAAGCTCACTAATGAAGTCACAAGATCCATTATAAATTTAAAAAAGCCGCGATCTCACTCTTATTTCATTCGCCTGCAAGCAACACATTGTTCTGTTTGTCCAGCTCAGTCAACTCCCTCCTTAGCCTAAACGAACTCTGACACTGACAGTGACAAATTGGAGTTCGGAGTTTCCCGGACAAAATGGGATACCAAAAAAGTGGAAGAATAATGCCAGAGCATATAGACATGCAGCTCGATAGTTTCCAGCTGTAGCAGATCTGTCCCCCTACCTGCAGCCGATGCAGGTGAATGCAATGCAGGCTTCGAGCCTCTGCTCGCTTGTCTAAAAGCACTCAGCACTGGCTTTACGTGGGAGGGGGGCAAATGATTGAAAAGGAAAACGCTAAGAGGCCACTAGTGAGTAGAGAGATGCTGGGGATGCAGACCAAGCTCCATCCAACTGATGCAGTTTCACTGGGTGATAGAGCTTGGAGCTTCAGTGATACTATTTAATAAAATGTGTTGCCAAATATATCTTAACAGGCAGTACATAAGGACGACTAAAGTAGCATGTTTTACTTCACGAGTAAGAGTCAGACTCAAGTAAGAGTCAGACTCAAGTAAGAGTCAGACTCAAGTAAGAGTCAGACTCAAGTAAGAGTCAGACTCAAGTAAGAGTCAGACTCAAGTAAGAGTCAGACTCAAGTAAGAGTCAGACTCAAGTAAGAGTCAGACTCAAATAAGAGTCAGACTCAAATAAGAGTCAGACTCAAGTAAGAGTCAGACTCAAATAAGAGTCAGACTCAAATAAGAGTCAGACTCAAATAAGAGTCAGACTCAAGTAAGAGTCAGACTCAAGTAAGAGTCAGACTCAAGTAAAAGTCAGACTCAAGTAAAAGTCAGACTCAAGTAAGAGTCAGACTCAAGTAAAATCAGACTGAAGTAAGAGTCAGACTGAAGTAAGAGTCAGACTCAAGTAAGAGTCAGGCATAATTGCAAGAGTCAGACTCAAGTAAGAGTCAGACTCAAGTAAGAGTCAGACTCAAGTAAGAGTCAGACTCAAGTAAGAGTCAGACTCAAGTAAGAGTCAGGCATAACTGTAAGAGTCAGACTCAAGTAAGAGTCAGGCATAACTGTAAGAGTCAGACTCAAGTAAGAGTCAGGCATATCTGTAAGAGTCAGACTCAAGTAAGAGTCAGACTCAAGTAAGAGTCAGACTCAAGTAAGAGTCAGACTCAAGTAAGAGTCAGGCATAATTGCAAGAGTCAGACTCAAGTAAGAGTCAGGCATAACTGTAAGAGTCAGACTCAAGTAATAGTCAGGCATAATTGAAAGAGTCAGACTCATGTAAGAATCAGACTCAAGTAAGAGTCAGACTCAAGTAAGAGTCAGATACAATCAAGACTCAGAAACAAACGCATTGCCCTGCAGACTGGATCGGCACCCTGTCCTTCACAATCGGCATGGGGATTTCTCCCATATCCGTTCTGCTCATCCGAACCATGGGCCAGAATGGATACCAAATCGCTGCGGTCACAGGTGTGCTGGTCCTGACAACTTCTTGTTTCCTGTCGGCTACCGTTGCTAAAACCAACGAGATGTGGATGTTCCTGACTCACTCCATCCTGTACGGCATCGGATCGTCATTGACCTACATGAGCTCGAGTTTGGTGATCGGGGAGTACTTTGACAAGCAGCACAAACATCACGTGTTGGCTACTAGCAGTTTGCTGTGCGGCTATCCTGTGGGTGAGTAGAACTGAATCTAGTGCTGTGTTATTCTTTTTGTAAAGGCTGCTGTAAGAGTTGAGGTAAAGGGCTGGCGTGTTACTATAGAGTATTGCTTTTTGCAGCTCATTTGAGCTTAAAAAGCATTGACTTGAATCCAATATAAGTTTGCCGAAGTAGTGCAGCTTTTGTCTATGGTAGCAAGGCTGGTACAGCAGGATTTAATTTGGTCCGTAGCGACTATGAAACCTATAATTATGAGTTACAGCTGTGTAATGCTACCATAGACAATTGCTACCATAGACAATTGCTACCATAGACAATTGCTACCATAGACAATTGCTACCATAGACAATTGCTACCATAGACAATTGCTACCATAGACAATTGCTACCATAGACAATTGCTACCATAGACAATTGCTACCATAGACAATTGCTACCATAGACAATTGCTACCATAGACAATTGCTACCATAGACAATTGCTACCATAGACAATTGCTACCATAGACAATTGCTACCATAGACAATTGCTACCATAGACAATTGCTACCATAGACAATTGCTACCATAGACAATTGCTACCATAGACAATTGCTACCATAGACAATTGCTACCATAGACAATTGCTACCATAGACAATTGCTACCATAGACAATTGCTACCATAGACAATTGCTACCATAGACAATTGCTACCATAGACAATTGCTACCATAGACAATTGCTACCATAGACAATTGCTACCATAGAAAATTGCTACCATAGACAATTGCTACCATAGACAATTGCTACCATAGACAATTGCTACCATAGACAATTGCTACCATAGACAATTGCTACCATAGACAATTGCTACCATAGACAATTGCTACCATAGACAATTGCTACCATAGACAATTGCTACCATAGACAATTGCTACCATAGAAAATTGCTACCATAGACAATTGCTACCATAGACAATTGCTACCATAGACAATTGCTACCATAGACAATTGCTACCATAGACAATTGCTACCATAGACAATTGCTACCATAGACAATTGCTACCATAGACAATTGCTACCATAGACAATTGCTACCATAGACAATTGCTACCATAGACAATTGCTACCATAGACAATTGCTACCATAGACAATTGCTACCATAGACAATTGCTACCATAGACAATTGCTACCATAGACAATTGCTACCATAGACAATTGCTACCATAGACAATTGCTACCATAGACAATTGCTACCATAGACAATTGCTACCATAGACAATTGCTACCATAGACAATTGCTACCATAGACAATTGCTACCATAGACAATTGCTACCATAGACAATTGCTACCATAGACAATTGCACAATGCAAACATTTCTTTGATTCAATTCAATGCGTGTAAGCCCAAATGGACTGCAAAAGGCCATATTATAATTTATAATTTAGTAGTTCTATGAAAATCCATGAGTCCATTGGAGCTGCGATGAGGCCAGAGCCTGTAATAAGACAAACACAAGGAGCTAAGCTGTTATTTCAGTGGGGAAGCCGGAAAGAAAGTTTACCGAAAAACGGGTTTTTATTCAGCGGAGGTTAACACGAAACTTGCCATCGTAGCAAACAAACAAAAAGGCCGACGAACACAACCGGTGGGATTATTCCCATATTTGTCTGCAATTTCTGTCACACTGATGTCGCCTGCGATCAATTCCGATTCCCTCCCTGGCCAACTACAAGCACAGCTACGGGTTACTTCCTGACAAACTGCGCTGGGACGCAAAGGGAGAAGGCGTGCATGCAGTGTTGACTCAACTGAGTTGGCGTGGGAGTCGGCTTGCAGTCTGATGTTCAGCTCATTACTGCTGTTTCTGTACCAAATTCTCAGTTATTATTCTCAGTTAGTAAAACTATGAATCATTGCAAACATTGATTCGGTTCGTTGATTTAGACTGAGAATAATGCGACACGGGAACTCAATTTCATTCCGCTCGAGCGTTTAGACAGTAAGATCGAAGTCCCGCTGTTTCAGTCAGTTGGATTGTGTATGCATAAATTCATGAACCTGTTGCTAGGGGAATAAGCTACTTAGTATGTTATGCAGATGCCTTAGAGAACAAGAGCTGCCACTGGTGCCTTGTCTTGCATGCTGGGTATTGCGATGGCCATGTGAATAAGTATAACTGCAATAAATACTGGTGCTGGCATCCCTGGTGTCAAAGCCCTGGTGATAAAGCCCCTGGTGCTAAAGCTCCTGGTGATAAAGCCCCTGGTGATAAAGCCCCTGGTGATAAAGCCCCTGGTGCTAAAGCCCCTGGTGATAAAGCCCCTTGGTGCTAAAGGCCCTGGTGCTAAAGCCCCTGGTGCTAAAGCCCCTGGTGCTAAAGCCCCTGGTGCTAAAGCCCCTGGTGCTAAAGCCCCTGGTGCTAAAGCCCCTGGTGATAAAGCCCCTGGTGATAGAGCCCCTGGTGCTAAAGCCCCTGGTGATAAAGCCCCTGGTGATAAAGCCCCTGGTGCTAAAGCCCCTGGTGATAAAGCTCCTAGAGCTAAAGCCCCCTGGTGCTAAAGCCCCCTGGTGCTAAAGCCCCTGGTGCTAAAGCCCCTTGGTACTAAAGGCCCTGGTGCTAAAGCCCCTGGTGCTAAAGCCCCTTGGTGCTAAAGCCCCTGGTGCTAAACCCCCTTGGTGCTAAAGCTCCTAGAGCTAAAGCCCCTGGTGCTAAAGCCCCTGGTGCTAAAGCCCCTGGTGCTAAAGCCACTGGTACTAAAGCCCCTTGGTACTAAAGGCCCTGGTGCTAAAGCCCCTGGTGCTAAAGCCCCTGGTGATAAAGCCCCTGGTGATAAAGCCCCTGGTGCTAAAGCCCCTGGTGATAAAGCTCCTAGAGCTAAAGCCCCCTGGTGCTAAAGCCCCCTGGTGCTAAAGCCCCTTGGTACTAAAGGCCCTGGTGCTAAAGCCCCTGGTGCTAAAGCCCCTGGTGATAAAGCCCCTTGGTGCTAAAGCCCCTGGTGCTAAACCCCCTTGGTGCTAAAGCCCCTGGTGCTAAAGCCCCTGGTGATAAAGCCCCTGGTGCTAAAGCCCCTGGTGATAAAGCTCCTAGAGCTAAAGCCCCCTGGTGCTAAAGCCCCCTGGTGCTAAAGCCCCTTGGTACTAAAGGCCCTGGTGCTAAAGCCCCTGGTGCTAAAGCCCCTGGTGATAAAGCCCCTGGTGATAAAGCCCCTGGTGCTAAAGCCCCTGGTGCTGAAGCCCCTGGTGCTAAAGCCACTGGTACTAAAGCCCCTTGGTACTAAAGGCCCTGGTGCTAAAGCCCCTGGTGCTAAAGCCCCTGGTGATAAAGCCCCTGGTGATAAAGCCCCTGGTGCTAAAGCCCCTGGTGCTAAAGCCCCTGGTGATAAAGCCCCTGGTGCTAAAGCCCCTGGTGCTAAAGCCCCTGGTGCTAAACCCCCTTGGTGCTAAAGCTCCTAGAGCTAAAGCCCCTGGTGCTAAAGCCCCTGGTGCTAGCGCCCATGGTGCAGAAAACGCAGCAAATGATAATTTAATTAATGGCAGACTAATGAAATGGCAAAATTCTCATTCCATCGAGCGCGGTAGGAAAATTTCCATCATCCATCTAAGAAGCCCTTAAAGATCGCATTAGAGTTCTGTCTATTAATATGCTTTAACGACGGGAGGCCAAAGAAAACAAGAGCAGGGAATGATCAGCACATTACATTGCACTATCTGTTTCTTTAATAGAGGCGTCCCACGCAGACTCATCAAATGGCCTTGAAGCATATTTATGCTTGTTTAATGTCATCTTTTGTATCTGAGTGTCGACCACAGTCTGTGCCAGTCTCTCTTGACACCTCCGCGCTGGATTGATGATGTGTCGATGTTGATGTAAATTATTCAGCAGCTGGGCAGTGGCCCTCCTGACCCGCCTGCTCTATTTGCACCGCCGCTCTCCATTAGCATCTATATGGACTAATTCATTAGCGACCAGCAACGACCTTCGCTTGTTTTTTTGGCCTGAAAAATCTGGAGCTTGACGATCTTTATGGTATGGGAGGCAGTTTTCATTCTGTTTCGTTGGCAACTCAAAATGGATGGAATTGCTGGTTCGGAAGTCGAGGAAGTTTTAAGAAAGTTTACCAGGGGAAATGGATTAAGTAACGAGTGAGCAGATTTTATCTTATTTGGCAGTTGACCCACCGCTGCAGGAAGATAATTACTGTGCCAGCTAAGTGCGTCTCTAAGTGCAGTCAAGTCATCGGAGATTTCCTGGTGACAGCGACTCGGGAAATGCCGCAGGTCACGGGAGGCGGGATGCGCCCTAAAACAGATTATGATGGCAGTCTCGATTGTGCTCAATCAATCTGTATGGAGATTTCGCGGAACCGAGCTTGAGGGATTACAGGAAGGACTCTCTGATCTGAGACATTCGGGCGAGAGAGACATGCTCGGGATCGAAAGAGGATTGGATTGCAGGAGCCATAATTCATGCTAATCAGATATAGAAAATTAAAATTTACAACCCAGCGTCTGGGTTTTACCGGTTATCAGATTGTACCGATGAATAAAGTCCTACAGTTTCCTCCTAGGTGGTGGATACTGAATTATGGTATACCATAATTCCTGGTATAACCCTGGGGTAGATAAACATCACCACATTGAGCAGTGTCTGCTATAGAGAGTCATCACCACATTGAGAAGTGTCTGGTATAGAGAGTCATCACCACATTGAGCAGTGTTTGGTATAGAGTGTCATCACCACATTGAGCAGTGTCTGGTATAGAGAGTCATCACCACATTGAGAAGTGTCTGGTATAGAGAGTCATCACCACATTGAGCAGTGTTTGGTATAGAGTGTCATCACCACATTGAGCAGTGTCTGGTATAGAGAGTCATCACCACATTGAGCAGTGTCTGGTATAGAGTGTCATCACCACATTGAGCAGTGCCTGCATGTTTTAGGCACCGTTTACTCAGTGAAGGCACTGAGAACCGCTCCGATCCTTATAACTCGCTAGAGCCTACACCCGAACCGCAGGAAGTCTGCTCTTCAACCCCATCAACGGGTGGCTCGTAGATTTTTACGGCGTCGAAGTGGCCTTTCGCGTCACCGGCTGTCTAATCTTGATCGTCGGCCTGCCCTGCTGTCTGCCGTTTCTCTCCCGACTGGAGACGGACACCAACGATCCCATAGACTATGGGGATTTCAAACGGCGCATGGGCTCCTGTTGCAATCCTAAGCAGTGCATGGTTCGACCAGAGATTGGCATGTGGCTGCTTGGCAACATGATGTCCTTCATCGGGTTTTACATGCCGTTCGTCAACTTGGTGAGTGTTCGGCTGTTTTTTTGTGACATGATTTGAACGCGACACTAAAGGACGACGATTCGTTTGAATGCCAATACGAGCCTATCTAAAGACAGAATATAACCAAAAAATCTGTTCACTTTTTGAAAATTTCTTGACAAGTTTTTATAGAGCTGATAAGCATTCAATGTAGAATGCCTACAATCAAACTCTACAATCTGGCGACTTCAATCTTGCCTGTCAAAGTGCCAACAATGTAAACACCATTTTTAGGATTTCGTGCACTGATATTGATTATTTATAAACTCCCAGGCCTACTACATGAAGCGCAAGAACATCGCACTCTCGCAGTCGAAGTGGGCGGTCACCATCCTCTCTCTGGCCGAGTGCGTCACCTACATTCTCGCATCGGTGGTTGGCGATCATTTCAAAGGCCGATTGATCATTATTAATCTGATTTCGGCAATTGGTCTGTCCACTATATGCTTTCTGTGGCCATTTGTTGACAACTCGTTCGATTCAATCTTGCTGTCGTGTGCAAGTGAGTAATTTTTCAGACTTTTTGTGCAGTTTATTTTCGATCCTAGTGAGTGAGTTCGGCGTAAGTTCTCAATCTTGACGTACAGGATTCGGCGCGTTGGTTTACAAAAATTGGCACCGAATAATAAGACGGCAAAACTTAATTATTGATCAGCACAATACATGCATTTCCAAGAAAATACGCACGTAGTTCGCTGCCCTATTAACACCGGAAAATTCCTCCCTTCACTTGTCAAGTGTTCTGCTTAAAATTACTGTGAAAATTTGAGAAGTATATAGAATTGAACTTCAGTTAGAATGAAATTTTTACATCTTTTCTGATTCCAAATGTCCGCGCTGTACGGCATTAAAGCGTTTAAACATTTTAGCAAGTTTCAACAAAAACTAAGATGCAAGTTTTGTCTATTAAATTATTTTTAGTTGCAATAAATACCCCATTATATAATTTTTTTAACGAGAACTCATTAATTTGAGGAGTAAATAAACCTTGCAAAAGTCCACAAAACGCAATGAATAAGTAAATAAACAAATTTGTTTTATTTTTTTAGTTGACAATAAACGAAAAGTTTCGATACTTTTTTCCTAGAAACGATGAGCTCACTCTATTGTTTAAATATCTTATGCTGAATATCAATGACGCCGCAAGAAGCCAACTCAATTTACCGAACTCAACCAATGATGGAACAAATTTAAAACTCGTCACTATGCAATCGCATGCATGAAGTTTGTGAGACTGCTTAAAAATCTAAAGTTCAGCAGCTTCAGACACTTTGACAATTGACCTTCTTAGTCATCTTATCTTGCGTTTTCGAGGATAAAACCTTGGTACTCAACAAAGTGAAAGCAACCGAAAGCAGGGCAGGACACAACATCTCTATCAAGATGAGAAAATCGAATTCCAGATTAATGATCGGCACCAACTCGAGCTGTCTGGTGCGGCTTGGTGGCCCCATTTTTCACTCCGGTGTCCCAAGCCTTCAAATATAATCCCTCCATATTTCCCTTATCGCTTTCACCGCGAACGAATTCTCTGCACAGCTGTTCTAAGCCGAATAATTAAGTCTCCAGCCTCCTGTGCAAAGATGGCGGGCGCAGATGAGGCTGAAAATTTGTTCGAGATTTACCCATATTTTTCAGCCTCCTCGCCTCGATCATTTGCACCCAAAACCGACTGTGGTTGCTCGCGGTTTTGTCCATAAAATATGCGAGACGAAAGCGAAATATAAAAAATGGAGCTTTGGTTTTCATGCATTCTCGGCCACCCAAATATCCGCATATTTATACCGCTCTCTTATTAGTATTACATCTTCGTTATGGACTGCATATATTCATTTTTTAGGGCAAGTCTTTCTGAATCATAATTTAACCGAAGCCGTGCTTAATAGTCGCAAATCGTTGTTAGTGGGCTTTGAGCACCGCCTGCACGGGTGAAATTCAACGCGCACTAAAACTGCTCATTCCGCTGACTACGCGCTCATACACACGCGATCACACAAGGGGTACAGAGATCCTAAATATCCATTCGTCAGGGATGTACACCTCTCTGTGCCTGGAGAGGTTGATCCTCATGCGTTTGAATTGAACGAAAACTTTTCAACATAAATTTAGTCACGAACAGAATCGAACCAGGAACCATAGTGCGAGAGTTAGAGGCGCGCTACAATATAGATCACAATGCAAGCTCAAGGTCAACAATGATTTGAAATTTTCCATTGCAGTTCTGGGTGGCTTGCTGGGCCTTACAATCGTTTATCAGTACGCGGCCTCTGGCGAAGTCACCAAGCTGCCTATCGATGTGGCCTGGTCCGCTACCAACCTCTGGTCTGGCATGGGCGTTCTTGTTGGTCCGCTGTTCTCTGGTGAGCTGTGCATGCTTTCGCTAGACTACATATGTAATATGCTGCGTATTTTGCTCGCTTGGACTTCTTAGAATTGAGTTGTACTCGTACGGGCAGGGAGTGAAGTGGATCAGGGAGTGAGGAGGGGCAGGGAGTGAGGAGGGGCTGGAAGTGAGGAGGGGCTGGGAGTGAGGAGGGGCAGAGAGGGAGGAGGGGCAGGGAGTGAGGAGGGGCAGGGAGTGAGGAGGGGCAGGGAGTGAGGAGGGGCAGGGAGTGAGGAGGGGCAGGGAGTGAGGAGGGGCAGGGAGTGAGGAGGGGCAGGGAGTGAGGAGGGGCAGGGAGTGAGGAGAAACAGGGAGTTAGGTGGGGCGGGGAGGTGGCGCAGTGAAAGGGGTAAGTCAGACAGAGAACAAACTAGAGCATTTTCTTCAAGTTAGGAGTCAGCCATCGCATTCGAACACCAAACACTGCATGCAGGCGTGATATTCGACATTCGACACAGCTACGACGATGTGTGGTTCGTTTGCGGCGGCCTGTACCTAGCTCAGGTGCTGGTGTTCGGCGGCATCCCTGCCATATGGCGGTACAGGATTGGCACCTTTGTCCCAGAAGAGTACATAGAGATTGTCGGCGAGACCAAGGACTACATGGGCTACACAGCCGCGGCCGAGACCGCCACCAATGATGCTACCGCGACTGGCTGGGCCAACGGAGAGGGCTGGGCGGTTGATAGCAAAACTACCAGTGGTGCCCCCTTTGATGTTCGGCCCGCCGCCAACTCTGGCCTGCACCATCAGCCGCCGCCGCCGCCTGCTGTGACGCAACGACATCAAGGCTATTAAGCTCTGATGCATGAAAATTATAATCAACATTATGAAAATTATCATTATAGTTCTGAATTTAGTACTACTCTGCTATGAAAAAAACAAAAAGATGATTTTGATTTGTTAAGATTTTCTGTACAACACTGAAAATAGCTGAGTTATGATAACGCTGCAGTAATTAGTTTTATGCTTTTTTGCTTCGAATTTTTGTTTAATCTACATTTTTCCCTTACTATTGTTGTTGTCAGTGAAGTTGATCTCTAAGCCTATTAGTCAATCAAGTGGATAATTGCAGTAAAAATTCAGGACTATGACCAGAATCTTTGGTTTGAGATTCTCAATATCGCTTTTTACAGTCAATTTTCCACTCGGGGCTTTCAAAAGAGGACGCGGAGACTTTGTGGCTTCGCATAGTCAAAAGTAGTCTATGGCCCAAACCGAAATCGCTACAAGGCGCAATCAGTTTTCCACACCCAGTGAGCAGAGGACTCCATGGAAAAGGAGCAGAATTTTGTCTATGGCCAAGCTATACTTGAGACCATTCAATGCAGAAGCTTTTCTCAGAGGTTGGTTTTGGCGCAGTGGCCATTTTTACAATTGTTTGCATTTTAACAGCACAATACACTGTAGGACTTGCCACGATCTTTTGGTTTTAAACATATGGAAAATTGATTGACTCAGTTGGAAACCTGATTGCGCCTTCTAGCTATTTTGGTTTGGGCCATAGACTATACTCGTACTTTGACTGCAAAAAGCGATACTTGATTGTACTTTAGCCAGAGAGAAGAGCCTTTAACAGCCTGTAGTCTGTAGGAGAGTGCAGCTTGGATATTGTCTATGGCCAAGTGCAGCTCTGTGGCAGTGACTTTCACTGGCTTTATTGTCTATGGCCGAGTGCAGTTCTGTGGCAGTGTGGCTTTGATTGGCTTTATTGTCTATGGCCGAGTGCAGTTCTGTGGCAGTGTGGCTTTGATTGGCTTTATTGTCTATGGCCGAGTGCAGTTCTGTGACAGAGTGGCTTTGATTGGCTTTATTGTCTATGGCCGAGTGCAGTTCTGTGGCAGTGGCTTTGATTGGCTTTATTGTCAATTTGGCTTTATTGGCTTTATTGTCTATGGCAGAGTGCAGTTCTGTGTCAGCGGCTGTTGCTGCAGCGAACGGAGATTCTCCACTTGATCGGCCTGATTATCAACTTGACTGACAAAAATACTAAAATATTACTGTGAGTAGTAAAGCTGTTGGTTTAATTTTACTTTCCCTGATATATTCTTGTTTCCATATCTTCTAATTAGTTTAAGGAAATCATTTCACATCGCTCAGTACAACTACGCTACTAGAAGTAGCTTATTTAGATATCGGTAGATTTTTAGTCTTCATAGGCTAAACAGTGAATCATGAATCCAGTTACAATGCAATAACTGTCGCTTAAATAGATGTTGTAGTTTTTTTCGTTTTGCATAGAAACTTATTTGCTAATCTCTTAATCAGCTTCAAAGCCTGTACAAGTTATTTATCTAGCAATAGTCTTACATCCACTATTCAATTCCTAAGTAAATTTAATTATAATATTAATTGCCCCAAGCTGCCCTAATATAAGTAGTAACAGATTTATAAATTGTTACAAATATTTTTGACGCGTTTTTTGAAAGCTTGTGTTTTTTTGGTTAGATCAGCAATCCAGATCTCAGAAGCTACTCAGTGAGAATTAGCTAACACAGCTACCGACACAAGCAATATTCTCTAGAGATATTTTACTGAAACAATTTCATGGCAATTATAACCCCGGGAAATTACGGGAAATTACGGGAAACTACGTTTCCGAGAAAATGTTAAAGAGGCTGGTTTTCGCTGAAAAACACACTACGCAGATAGGAACTTTTCTCACTTTTTTATATTCAAATTGCCCAATGCTCATTTTTTATTGCTTTGCCTCTTATAGCTCTATCGATACTCATAAAGCTTTTGTTCGGAAAATTAGAATTCTGTGTTTTATTTTTTTTTCTACGTACCTCAAAATCAAAAATGCATTGTACAGCTGGACTCAATATAGTTTTATGAATCTATTTCATTATCTCTAATGCACATATTGTTACAAATTCAGCTAAGAATCACAAAATAGACTCATAAAACCAATGAGCTGAGCCGTGTCATTTTAATGGTTTTTAGGCACAGGACATGTGCAATTCTATGTAGAATAAAAAACTAACATGAATCCTAATTTTCTGAACAAAAAGCTTTATGAATATCAATAGAGCTATAAAAAGGCAAAACATATCAAACAATGAACACTGGGTCTGCTTCCTATCGAAAGCAATAACAATTTGAATATGAAAATAGTGAGAAAAGTTCCCATCTCCGTAGTGTATTTTTTCGGCGAAAACCAACCTCTCATTAACATTTTCTAAGAAATGTAGTTTCTCGTCCTTCTACTTGAGTAGTCCTGGATAACCCCTGCTCACAGTTTACTAGTTGTATGTTTAAGAGTCAACTGTCTCATCTCAAGGCCTCAAGTGTAGTCTGCTTCTACCGCTGTGCACACCACCTAGGCCGTTGAAGCCACCAATCATCCTACTTGAAGTATCATCATTGCGCCTTGCTGGTCCTCTAGGCTGACTGAGGACACCACTGGGTCTTCCGTTGAGTCCAGCAAAGCGGATTCCAGTTTGGCCTCCTTCGGGTCTCTGGAACCTGCCAGGCACATGACAGGGTCCGCCAAGTCCACTTCTCAGTGATGCACCTGCAGATGCATCTAAAATTGAAAATCTAGAAGTCTAAGGCAAAATATTTCTAATCAAGATAATTACCGAATCCAGAGTAGACAATAAGCACGAAAAAAATATTGATGGTGATAATCTTCATAACGAATTTTTTTAACAGTTACCGAGAGACAACGTGTCCTTAAAATTCTTCGCCTTTCTTCTCCTTTTATAACTCAAAAAAATATGAATTCATTCTGGTTCTAAGCAGTTCTTCATTTAACTTGGAAATTCAAACCAGTTTCCGATGTCGGTGTTGAATTACAAGCAGATCAGCGAAAGAAAAGGTCACTTGACTACTTTAACTTCAAGTTCACACACTCGCTCTCTTCAAAGGCTTTTAAGATTCCAATTGGTACTTTTTATTACTAACTTTCACTCTCATCTGAGGACAGAATTCGACCTTTTTTTCATCGCTGTATCCCCTCAGCCCAACGATAGATGCAATGTTTGCCTCCTGATCTTGAACTCATTCTGAACCATAGAGTCCTTGACTGCATTACTAACCCTAGAGTTCCTGACTGCATTACTAACCCTAGAGTCCCTGACTGCATTACTAACCCTAGAGTCCCTGACTGCATTACCAACCCTAGAGTCCCTGACTGCATTACCAACCCTAGAGTCCCTGACTGCATTACCAACCCTAGAGTCCCTGACTGCATTACCAACCCTAGAGTCCCTGACTGCATTACCAACCCTAGAGTCCCTGACTGCATTATCAACCCTAGAGTCCCTGACTGCATTACCAACCCTAGAGTCCCTGACTGCATTACCAACCCTAGAGTCCCTGACTGCATTACTAACCCTAGAGTCCCTGACTGCATTACCAACCCTAGAGTTCCTGACTGCATTACCAATCCTAGAGTCCCTGACTGCATTACTAACCCTAGAGTTCCTGACTGCATTACCAACCCTAGAGTCCCTGACTGCATTACCAACCCTAGAGTTCCTGACTGCATTACCAACCCTAGAGTCCCTGACTGCATTACCAACCCTAGAGTCCCTGACTGCATTACCAACCCTAGAGTCCCTGACTGCATTACCAACCCTAGAGTCCCTGACTGCATTACCAACCCTAGAGTCCCTGACTGCATTACCAACCCTAGAGTCCCTGACTGCATTATCAACCCTAGAGTCCCTGACTGCATTACCAACCCTAGAGTCCCTGACTGCATTACCAACCCTAGAGTCCCTGACTGCATTACTAACCCTAGAGTCCCTGACTGCATTACCAACCCTAGAGTTCCTGACTGCATTACCAATCCTAGAGTCCCTGACTGCATTACTAACCCTAGAGTTCCTGACTGCATTACCAACCCTAGAGTCCCTGACTGCATTACCAACCCTAGAGTTCCTGACTGCATTACCAACCCTAGAGTCCCTGACTGCATTACCAACCCTAGAGTTCCTGACTGCATTACCAACCCTAGAGTCCCTGACTGCATTACCAACCCTAGAGTCCCTGACTGCATTACTAACCCTAGAGTTCCTGACTGCATTACCAACCCTAGAGTCCCTGACTGCATTACTAACCCTAGAGTTCCTGACTGCACAACTAAACCCCTAGAGTGAATATAGAGTACCCTTATTTGCATTATTATTTGCTAGGTACCAAGCGCAAAGAATGTTACCATGATTGCCAATATCAGCTGCAACACCCAAAATTCCAACTCATTCCCATGCAATCGATGTTACAACTCAATTCAGTCAGCTACTGGACGAAACCTAAAGCCTACAGTTGTGAACGGGGCGGGGGTATTTGGCGGGAAACTGAGAATGGAAACTGAGAATTTATGGCTCTTTATAGCCAAAGAGCTGATAGAATGGCTTTGGATGTGCCTATGATAGAGTTTGCCAGGGGGGTAACGCTATACCATATAGACAGCTCAGCGTGAGCTGTTGAATTATGTAGCAGTGCTTCTGCACTCAATATTTCTCATTGGCTATTCAGCATTGCGAGTTTGCTTGCAAAGCCACTATAGTCAAGTCTCATTCTAAGGCCTGAGAAATGGGAAAGGACAGCCCGCCAGCTCAATATCTGAAGTAGAGGATAGCCTTTCTTGCGCACTCACTCTGTTAACTGTGGTAAGATAGAAGCCGTTATTAAAATTATTACAACCCTACTGAAAAAAGAGCACTACACTCATCCATTTTGTGTTGTGAGAAATATTGAAACCGATATCGCACGACAAAGAAATCAATAATACTTTTAATTTTGTCACCTCCGTTGCGGTGCCTACCCCCTCCCCTACCGGCCTCTCTAGTTTGATATGGATGCAACGTCACGCAGAATCCCCACTACTCACTTTGTATCCAATTGTTTCTATGTCATCTGCGCCGCACTGCCTGCCCTCAGCGACCCACTAGAAAATGTAGCGCCCCCCCACGCATCCACCCAGCCATCCACGCGGGATCTGCATGCCGCCGCGCAGGGAGTTTCCCTAATACTCCATTGGCTCAAGCTCCCATCCACACCAGCTGCCGTGCTTGTACTCCATCCAAGTAAGCGCGCGTACTCAACAAAGCGCGCGCGTATAGATGGATGGCTGGAGAGGCATTGGGAAGGGCAGGGACTGAATTGCAAAGAAATGAGCCCGCATAAAGAAGCTGGAAGATGCAGCCTGACGGGGGTGGCAGGGCGCGGCTTTAAGCATAAAAGCACTATCGCCTCACCGCTTCCCCGTGTAGACCAGAATCGATCGCCATGGGAGGCCTGGAGCAGCTGGATTTCGCCTGCCAGTTCGTGCTGATCCCGGCTTGCAGTCTCGTCGGTATCGTCAGCTCGGCGGTGATCGCTCGAATCAGCGTCCATCGAATGATGCTGCCGCACCTCATCAACCGGTGCATTCTGGCGCTGGCAATCATTGATCTGCTGTTCCTGACGCTGGCTCTGATTCACTGCATAGTGGCCACGCAGTCGTGGCCGGATGAGTCCAACAACTTGCTTGCCGTCGCAACTCGTCGACTGGCAATGCCGTCGCTGGCCCGAGCGTCGCTGCTCTCGGTGTCGGTGATCAGCGCCGAGAGATTGTGCGCGGTTAGACGGCCCCGGCAACTACCGGCTGGGGCGGTCAGCTCGAGAAGGCGAATCGTCTTTGCAGCTTTGGTCGCTTCGTCGGCTCTACCTGCGGCGGTCTACTCGGCTGAGCTGAGCACGGTGTACACCTTGATGGGAGGCTATCAGAACTGCACAGTTCAGGGGTCAGAGTCGGTGAGCCTGGTCTTCGGCGCGGCCGACGCGGCGATGCGAGGCCTACCGCTAGCGGCCATTCTAGTGCTGAACGCGTGCACCATTCGAGTGTTGCGGCATTCGTTTCGTCAGCGAGAACGCCTACTGGCTGGCTTGCTGGGCATCCAGCGCGCCCTCCTGCAGCCTGCCGCTTGTCCGCCGGTTGTTCGTCGACACCGACGCACGACCTGCATGCTGTTGTACATGTCCAGCCTACACCTGGTGCTGCTCACTCCCGCCATCTTTCTCAGCGCTGCCGCTCGACGTTGCGTCGACGATGGCTCGTCGGTGTCCAGAGGTCTGCGATCGCTGGCGCTGACGCTCGAGGTGTTGGCCAGCTGCATGCAGTTTCCGCTCTACACTCGGCAGAGTGAGAAGTTTCGCATTGTTTTGGCCGAAGTTTGTCATTGCTGCTGGCCGGGCGCCGAGGCTTTACGTCCGGAAGCGTCAGGCGGCCGACCAGTTGGACGAGTTGCGTCCAGTATTCGACTAAGACGATGATGACGCAATAGTTTCAGTATCCAATGGAAGTTTGTACTGGGTAATCCAAATGTGGACTTATTCTTCGGAGGGGGGCACTCATTTAGTCTATTTTGCACTGACTGGAGCCTTGGATGCGGATGCATCAACATCCGATGAAGAAGCCAACGCAAAATTCGAAACAGCCCGCGACGACGAAGGCCCGATGGTGGACTCGTCCACTTGGAGGCCACAGAATCTGTGTCGGACGTTCTTCTCAGTCCCAGTGAATCCAGGACAAGGTCTTAGAGTACACACGCCACGCACACTTGAGGATCCATCAGGGTGGCCTCTCGTTGATGCATCTGCATCCATGGCTCCAGTCAGTGCAAAATAGACTAAATAAGTGCCCCGAAGACTAGAAAGTGTAGAGCAGCCATAGAGTGTTGAATTGTCTATGGTCAAAACACGCATAAAACGTGGGTTGATTGGTCGACAGGATTTATGTAAACTCTTAAAAACAGTGTACTTTTTATCTGAAGCTCGATCCAGTTTAAATTTTACATCTATATAGCCAGTTTTAAATTATTAAGTGTCTTCTATTTGGGTCACCCGATCAAGTTTCACCACATTAACCTGTTTGAATGTAGCACTAATTATGAAACTTTTTTGTGTGTGAAAAATCTCACTAACGTCTAAATTCCGGCGTTTCAGAGTGGCATTTAATGTAGATAAACAGCAATTAATATATACTACTCATCTTAACATTTTTCATTTCATTTCTCTGTCAGTTTTACTAGAAATAAATTTAAAGCCTTGAAATTCAGGCAAGAAACGCTGGAAACTTGTACAGTATTTTCAGTCCCGTCAGTTTGATATATAATAAACGACTTGTGCTCAAGCTACAATGAGGAGCTTGTGAGTAAATGGCTCTTATAGTCTGAGTTTGAGCAGGGCGTACCTAAAATTTCTGCAAAATGGGGGGGGCGCCAAGCCTGTTGGAAAACAGGGGGGGGGGGCGCCAAGCCTGTTGGAAAACAGGGGGGCACCAAGTCTGTTGGAAAACAGGGGGGGCACCAAGCCTGTTGGAAAACAGGGGGGGGCGCCAAGCCTGCTGGCAAGGGCGCTAAGCCTGCTGGCAAGGGAGGCGCCAAGCCTGCTGGCAAGGGCGCTAAGCCTGCTGGCAAGGGCGCTAAGCCTGCTGGCAAGGGCGCTAAGCCTGCTGGCAAGGGAGGCGCCAAGCCTGCTGGCAAGGGAGGCGCCAAGCCTGCTGGCAAGGGCGCTAAGCCTGCTGGCAAGGGCGCTAAGCCTGCTGGCAAGGGCGCTAAGCCTGCTGGCAAGGGAGGCGCCAAGCCTGCTGGCAAGGGAGGCGCCAAGCCTGCTGGCAAGGGCGCTAAGCCTGCTGGCAAGGGCGCCAAGCCTGCTGCCAAGTGGGGGCGCCACCTGCTTGCTAGTCGATTGGGGGAGGGGGCGCGGCCCCCCTTGACCCCTTGGCTACGGCCTGACTAGCGGCAGCTATGCTGTGATAGATTCCTTCATCTTAAAATTCAATTTTATGCAGCCTCTTATGCTTCATTGCTTAAGGCCAAAAATAAGTCTCTGTCTGCTTCTACTCATATTCATATTTGCACTGGCTTAAGATTATCAACTGCATTCTTTACTGATTTTTATTGCTCAATAAAGTTGAACATCGATACCAACTCAATCTGCTGAATGCTTCTCTTATAGGATTGAAGAACTCTATAAGAGTCGTAAAACTTGAGTCCGAAAGCTGCGGAATAGCTGTGGGATGATGGCCCTCCCAAATAATAAATAATTAATGAGCTTAGATGAAATATAAGACAGAAGGATAAAGAAGCTGTGTAGGCCTAAAAACATGCTCTGATATGCATTAACCAGTCTAAGAACAGAACCCCGAGTCCTCAATGCTCCTCAGCTCCTCAGCTACTTAGCTGGGCGACACGGATCGTTTCTCACAGCTCACCCCACATAGCTCCGTCTCAAGAGCTCCGTGGCAGGCTGGCGAGGAGAAGCCACCCTGTTCCCAAATTGTTCCCAGTTTGCCAATCCCATTTGTTAGAAGGGTCTGTGCTGTACTTCAAATCATGGTTCGTGTAAACAGTTTCATTGGTATGCGAGACTGCCAGGACTCGCATGGTAGAGTAGCTAGACTTCATTTTTAACTAGCAATTTTAACCTCCAATGTCACAACAATTATACTTGCAATTATTGAGATACTCTACTGATACAAGTAGTACATATATAATCCATATTTTCTCCACTCCTTCCCTCCTAGCTTCTCTAGTCTAGTCTAGTCTAGTCTGCTCTACTCTACTCTACTCTACTCTACTCTACTCTACTCTACTCTACTCTACTCTACTCTATTCTACTCTGCTCTACTCTGCTCTACTCTAATCTAATCTACTCTACTCTACTCTACTCTACTCTACTCTACTCTACTCTACTCTACTCTGCTCTACTCTACTCTACTCTACTCTATTCTACTCTACTCTATTCTACTCTGCTCTGCTCTACTCTGCTCTACTCTACTCAACTCTACTCAACTCTACTCTACTCTACTCTACTCTATTCTACTCTACTCTATTCTACTCTGCTCTGCTCTACTCTGCTCTACTCTACTCTACTCTACTCTGCTATGCTCTACTCTACTCTGCTCTACTCTACTCTACTCTACTCTACTCTGCTCTGCTCTACTCTACTCTACTCTACTATACTCTACTCTGCTCTACTCTACTCTACTCTATTCTACTCTACTCTATTCTACTCTACTCTATTCTACTCTACTCTACTCTACTCTAATCTACTCTACTCTACTCTACTCTACACTACTCTACTCTACTCTAATCTAATCTAATCTACTCTACTCTACTCTACACTACTCTACTCTGTTCTACTGTACTCTACTTTATTCTACTTCTCGTATCAGAGCGAAGTTTTTCCCTATATAGCATTGTAAATTATAGTAATTTTAGCCAGATCCCAGTGTAATTATAGACTGCAGGTGACCAGCCACTGCACTTCCACCATCTACTTCCGATACAAGACACTGACTTCAAAAATCCCACAAACAGATTGTAGCAAAGTTCAATTCACCCTATTTCTCAGTAATAACTGACCCGAGATTTCTCAAAATCACAGCCAGGAAATTGCAAGACTCGAATTCAATCCGGAAGCCTCTTTGGCAGCATCAGATCAAATTTATGATTATGATTATATAATAATTGCAGGAAGGCTGCGGGACACCCCTGGGGCTCAGTCACACGGACTCATACACAGGCTGGCTACTAGCGTGTCTATTGCCTACATGCTACCAAGTGTGGGGGGGGGGGGTCCTTGGCCCAATCAGAATTGCACCAGCTGTCACTGTGCTGTGGGCAAAGAAGTTCTTACAGTTAATCCACAGTGAGTATTTGCAAAGGATTCACTTCATTCCGTCTTTAAGCTTGCAGCAAATGCCATTGCTCATTTCAAAGCAGATAGAGTGCAGTGTTTGAGCAATCTTTGTGAGTATGGGGAGACAACAGGGGAAACAACAGGGGAACAACAGGGAAGACAACAGGGGAGGCAACAGGGAAGACAACAGAGGAGACAACAGGGAAGACAACAGGGGAGACAACAGTGGAGACAACAAGGGAAACAACAGGGGAGACAACAGGGGAGACAACAGGGAAGACAACAGGTGAGACAACAGGGGAGGCAACAGGAGAGACAACAGGGGAGGCAACAGGAGAGACAACATGTGAGACAACAGGGGAGGCAACAGGAGAGACAACAGGGGAAACAACAGGGGAGACAACAGGGAAGATAACAGGGAAGACAACAGGGGAGACAACAAGGGAGACAACAAGGGAGACAACAGGGGAGACAACAGGGGAGACAACAGGGGAGACATCAGGGAAGACAACAGGGGAGACAACAGGTAACCAAAGCTGTTCGCAGAGTACTGGATCACAAATATCACTTCTGGTAACTAGAATCGAAATGAATGTTTCATAGCTATTTGAAAATGAAAATAAAACGAGCAGTCCAACAAAGCCAACAATAAGCGAGTTCAGAGACATCTGAATTGGCCCAATTGCTATTGCTATTGCTAGTTCTATTGCTAGTTCTATTGCTAGAAGAGAATCTTGACTACCAGTTTAGCCACATAATCGATTTAAAACACTCATAGCTCACTTTAGTCGTAGGAGCCGGGAGCGACACACCGGAGACTTAAATGTCTCATTGCCTTTTTTCGGAAACGTTGATAAGCGTTCAAGTTTCATATTTTAAACCTGGTAGATTTCTTAGAAAGTTCAGATTTTCGCGGATAGGCAAATCTCATTAATAATTTATCCTCTTGTCCTCCAGTTTTATGCTCGGAATGTAATTATGACCCTGGATACTTGCTTGGTTTTTACAGAGAGTGTGTGACTCTCCCTCTCTCTGTGTATGTGTGTGTGCGCGACTGAGCTCAGACACACAAGTTCCTCCCCCTCCAATACTTTACTCGACCAGCAGCGGGACAGGCAAATCCCATTGAGCTCCCCCCCCCCTGACTGGCTGACCCTTTTTTCACCAACAGCCCTCTCTGGCGCTGCTCCGCACCAGCAACCCCTCACTGCAACCGCCAGTCCAAAATTTAATCTGCCCCTGGGACAACATTATTCCAGCTCTTGACAGTGGACTTCCTCTACTCGGCTAAGCTCGCGAGCCAAACAGTGCAGCTGCTAATAACTCCATTTCTCCAATTCTTCTCTCTCTCTGTCTCTCTGCGCTTCGAAGATATGGTATTATTTTTCTCCTGTCGAATAATCAGACTAATGCCTCGATTGTTGATTAGATGGAGCTGCCTGTTGCTGCTAGTTCAAATCGTGCTCGGCGTCGCCATAGAAACGAAATCCGAGAGGAAGATGAGAAGCGCAGAGACTGTTGTTAGTCGTCGCTCTGTCAATGAGTTGGGCAGCTGGGACACGGAGCACTCGAATTTCCCGCCGGATCTGGAGATTGACGGCCGAGCCAGACAATTTCCCAATGTGAGCATCTTTAAAATACTTCGACACGGATGCTTCGATCACGATGTGACCCGGTTCTGCAGCAACAGGATGACTCGCTACTCCTGCTTGTACTGGATTGACACCCACGCTGGAGACAAGAGCAACAGTTTCAAGGGCGGAGCCAAGGTTGAAGAAAATCTCAAGAAACTTGGACTGGGCGCCGATTTCTTCGAGAATATGGACTGTAAGATTTCCTGTTGGACTTTTATTGCTGGCTATCTGGTCATGTCATGACAAGTGATATCTAATATAAACAATGGTAGATTGCCATAGGCCGCTATAGACAATGCTACATGCTAAACAACCTAAAATTACCATAGAACATGTTGTTCAACGGACAATTTACCATAGACCATAGACAATGCCACATGTTGTGCAACAGACAATTTACCATAGACCATAGACAATGCAACATGTTCGATGTTCTACAACAGACAATTACTATATACCATAATGCCACATGTTGTTCAACAGACGATTACCATAGACCATAGACAATACCACATGTTGTTCAACAGACAATTTACCATAGATCATAGATAATGCCAAATGTTCGATGTTCTACAACAGACAATTATCATAGACCATAGACAATGCAACATGTTCTACAACAGACAATTATCATAGACCATAGACAATGCAACATGTTCTACAACAGACAATTACTATAGACCATAGACAATGCAACATGTTCTACAACAGACAATTACCATAGGACCATAGACAATACCACGTTGTTTAACAGAAGAGTACCAAAGACCATAGACAATTCCACATGTTGTTCTACAGAAGATTATCATGTAGGCCATAGACAATACCGAATTTTGTGCAACAGAAGACTGCCATAGACTATAGATCATATGCCACTGTTGTGCAACAGAACATTGCGATTGAAAGACGCCAAATATTGCGCAACCGAAGATTACTATACTACTTTAAGTGAATTCTTTGTCGTAAGAATTATAATCCATCTGGAATTCTTAGTCATATACTTATGCATTCCATATTTTTGTGCCTTAATGATTCTATAGGCTCATAAATCTTGAAGGAACAGTTCCTGTTCATCAAGCCTACACAGATGGATTGGATTATAGAGAAAGATATCGTATATCTATATAGTTTACAAGATATCTGCCAAGAGACCCGGGTTGTGCACACTATAAATTCCGAGTTTACACAGCCCAAGCCCAGTGAAATATACCATTACTTATGATATATTTATTCAAGATAATGATAGGGAATTACTGCTATTTCAGGTGCCCCTTTTTTCCCATCTTAAGCATCATTTCAAGACGCTTGAAATATTATAGTGCATCGAAAAAACTGCGTCAACGTCTTCAACTTGATTTTTATCTTCAACAGTCTCCGAAGGCTACGGAGCGATCGACGTTCAGAAAGGATCCGGTGATCTGCAGCGGAAATTCTTCAACTCGTTGCTAGGCAACGGAACTGTCAACATGCCGCAGACGGTCCGGCCAGAACTGACGCCGACGCACGACGCGGACACCCAGTCGGAGGCGCATCCGGCTGGCGAAGAGCGTCAGCTGCTGCCAGAGTGCACCGTCTACCGAGGCCGACCAGACCTGCCGGACAAGTGGCGTCAGGTCATCGCTTTCTTGCTGCCGGCTTTTCTTCTTCTAGGAGGAGCGGGCAATTTGTTGGCCGCGGCCACGCTCACCAGGATGGGTCGCAATTTCCTACCGCTGTGCTACTTCTCTAGCGCTGTGGCCGGCCTGGACTCGGTGCTAATCCTGATCAGCGCAGGCGATCTCTGGCTCCGCTCGGTTGCCCGGGTGGACGTCAACTTCATGCTGCTGTTCGCTTGCGAGACCTGCTGTCAAGTCTACCCGATGGTGTACAGCCTGGCTGCGCACATGAGGCAGCTGTGCTTCCTGGCGATCGCCATCGACACTCTGCTGCTGTACCAGCGGCTGGACAAGTTCTATCCCAAGTACAACCGGGAGCGAGTTTTCAACTGCTTCGTCCTGTTCTGCGCCATACTGATGAGCTTGAACTGCCAGTTCCTATGGACTTTCTCCCTGACCCGGCTGGACAATCCGGGCGAAACCAACCGAGGCTACCACTGCGGCTTCTCCGACAAGTGGGTCGAGATTCGGTACAAAGCGGTGATCTGGCCACTGATTGATCTGATGATTGGCGACTTTCTGCCAATGGTTGTGCCGGTTCTGTGCGGCCTGAGGCTGCTGCAGCTGTGCCGAACTGGGCAGCTCCAGTGGCTGCAGCCAGAGAGCATCGGCCAAGTCGTGTTCATCGATGTCGACGCCTTCGTCGAGATTCGCCGAGCCAGTCTGATCACCGTCGGTCTCGAGCTGCTGTTCAACGCACCGACGTCGATTTTTACTTTTACAAAGTTTGTGAGCAGCGCCAGCCACATGATGCAGGAGCACATCTTCGTGCCGCAGAGCCTGCGATCCCTGCTGGGCACGCAGTCGCATGCCAGCTTTCTGGATAGGAAGAACAGACAGGTTTGTGGTGGGGGGGGGGAGGGTGGCACGAAAGATGCACCCTATATTCGATTCTGCGTAGTATAAAAAAAATAGCTGTGGGGAACTCTGGCGCAACGACTTCATCGACATCGTTTTCACAACCAGCGCTGAGCCAATTCTGCCCATTCCGCAGACTCCTGAGAACACACAAGCGCTCCCATACTGTACCTTTTTTTCGAATTTCTTATAGTTATGCATGTACACTACTTGTGCCTTGGGGTTTGGTCTTCATGGGTTTTGAATCGCACAAAAACGATTCAAACCGGCAAATTCTCGTGTACAAAAGTCCAAACGAATGTGACCGCGGCAGTTGAACCAGGGATCCACTCCCATTCGCATATTCGCATTCAATATCGAGAACGCGTCAACATTTTCTATTGGACTACACTTACTTCCGATCTCCCTGTTCTCTCCAGTTGCCTACATGTTCTCCCCTGTCGTCTCTCCTGTCTCTCGCAGTATCTTTCCTATCGCCTCTTCATACCGGCTCCCCCAGTTGTCGAACCAGCAGATCCTACAGTAATTTTTGGATTCTAAACAATCAACAACCAACCAATTTCAGGATCTGTTCTTCACCGTAGATTCTGTAGTATATCTGCTGCTGCTGACCTGGCTGTCAGCTCGGCCCATTGTTCAATTCATCAGTCAGGCCACTTTTCGTAGACACCTAAAAGCAATTCTGGCCAGTATGAAGCAGAGCCTGGTAACCAGCAGCAGGCTGATGAAGCAAAGAAAGCAGCTGCCGGTTGCTCAGACGCGGCTGTCCGTAGTGGAGCTGTCACCCGAGCAAGATCGGCGATGCCACGGGCTGACGTCTGCTGCCAGGGAGCCGTTTCTGATGAGGCGAGTTTGATTCGAGCTTCTGTCTCTTGTTAAACTCCGGGCGACACGAGATGAATTGCCGATGGAAAAAAGTAGACTGGCTCAAATTACCGATTACTGACTGTAGACATGCTCAGGGTGTTCTATGACTGATTGGTGACTGTAGACATGCTCAAGGTGTTCTATGACTGATTGGTGACTGTAGACATGCTCAAGGTGTTCTATGACTGATTGCTGACTGTAGACATGCTCAGGGTGTTCTATGATTGATTGCTGACTGTAGACATGCTCAAGGTGTTCTATGACTGATTGCTGACTGTAGACATGCTCAAGGTGTTCTATGACTGATTGGTGACTGTAGACATGCTCAAGGAGCTCTATGACTGATTGGTGACTGTAGACATGCTCAAGGTGCTCTATGACTGATTGGTGACTGTAGACATGCTCAAGGTGTTCTATGATATGATTGCTGGCTGTAGACATGCTCAAGGTGCTCTATGACTGATTGGTGACTGTAGACATGCTCAAGGTGCTCTATGACTGATTGGTGACTGTAGACATGCTCAAGGAGCTCTATGACTGATTGGTGACTGTAGACATGCTCAAGGTGCTCTATGACTGATTGGTGACTGTAGACATGCTCAAGGTGTTCTATGATATGATTGCTGGCTGTAGACATGCTCAAGGTGTTCTATGATTTATTGCTGGCTGTAGACATGCTCAAGATGTTCTATGATTCGTTGGTGACTATAGACAGGGTTGGAATAGCCGTGCATGACTTAATTATTTACTGTAACTGATTACAGACTTTGCTATGTCGCTTAAATGGACAATAATAGCAGATCTACTTATATTATTTATTACTACTAAAATTATACAGATTCATAACCAATTTCGATTCATTGTTTTTTCTACGTTCCCATTTTTCTAAATATTATATCATACGTTCGTAACATGACATGACTCGTTATCAGCTGCCTCCGTAACATTTGGCTTAGCAGTAAATCCATGAACGACATATATTTTCGGTTATTACATGCATAATAAAGAAGGTATATAATCATTAAACAATCGTTTCTGAATATTCTGTGCTTGTTCTTAGGGTCGTTACATTGTTTAGTAATTTATACGACGAATCAGTACATACGGTTGCAGTTTAGAGGATAAATTTTGCTCACCGATGCAGCACGTTGCGAACAATATTAACCAATATATATTACTAGTCTGTAAGTAGTAGCTGGCCGAAGTAGCATCATGTCCACAATTTTAAAAAATGAGGACCCAGTCCCAATAGGTACAAAAATAGTTGATCACATTAACGATGCGCTCCGCCTCGAACTGCCGCAGCTCGGTACTGTCTGGGCAGACGCGGAACTGCCCGACGCCAGTAGTCTCTGTCGTCACTGCTCAGCTCAGCAACATCGCGAAGGAAGGAATTTGTATTTTTCCACTTTTTCACCTGTTTTTCCAATTTCTAAAGTAAATGAGGAAAGGTGTTGCGATCCATTATCTGCCGGCCATGATCGATTCCTTCCGAGGTAATTCGTTAGGCTTTTACACTTTCACTGCTGCATTGTTTCATTGCTGAGGATGTCAAAAGCTTATGGGGGATTGCTCGGATGCCAAGGCTTGTATGGGGGTAAATTATTGAAATGCTGAGGCCGTCTTTCAGGGCCGATAGTGACTACTAGCAATCAGCGCCCCCCCCCTTAAGAAGGAAACAGAGAATAGAAAATATTTTTTGAATAAACTACATGTAGCTTCTGACCTCTCAGCCCTGGCGTCTCAGCAATTCTCCCCGTAAGCCTTGACATGACCGTAAATGTACTTACATACTAGTATTTACATATTTTATTTCATTTGCGTTCTAAATGAACAGAATTTCAATACCAACTATAGAAGTCTTACCTTGTCATTCAATCGGCGAAAACAGACGCATTCCGGGTCCAACAAAGGGAAAAATTGGCCTTTGTAGCGAGCAATTTTAGCCACAGGTCCGTAGCTGCAGTAGCCGCACAGCAAATCCACACCAATCATATCCATTCCGGGAACCTTTTTGATCTCGCCTCCATGTTGACCAACAATGCGTTGACCTCCAGTGAACATGTCGGCATCCAGAACGACGCGATGGATTCCGCAAATCAATCGAAGCCGAGTCGAATCCGACAGTTTTTCTTCACACTTGCGGCACAGAATTTCGTGGTCGCTATCAATGATGACGTCACTTCCGATAGGTGTGCTATTATTAGCACGTTTTTCCTCTTCGTCTTTCAGCGCCTTTTCCTGGTAATCCAGCATCTGCAATTGAAAGCTTTTAGCAGTAGCGTATAAAGCTTATAGAAGGCTAAAAGAATTTTAACAAATTTAATTGTTATGACTTCTTCTCTAGCGGAAGACAGTGAGCCAAGACCTCTTAAGTATTTGCTCTCTTAACCGAGCGTCTTATTTCATGTTATCGTAACCTTCTTTTATATATCTTTTATATACTTTTTTGCGATTGAATTCGTCCAAACTGCAAAACCTTTCGTCCACTAACGCTTTCTTAATGGGAGCTAAATTAAGATTATACCATAGACAACTGTGTTCACGCAAAACGGTTCATCCAGTTTGTAAAACATTTCGTCTAAACCCTTCGTCCAAACAGCTAACAGCTAAACGGAGCGACTTTATTTGATATCACGAGATATTGAACAAAGCCTGTCAGACAGCCTAAGTTTTGGCTGTCTTTCTCTTGATCCCAAGGATATCGGCCAGTTGTTTCCAATCGCGGCCTTCTTCAACAGCCAAGGCTAATCGCCTGCGGTCTTCGTTTGACACTGGAGGGTAGGGGCCTCGGTTCATCTTCGACTGTTTTGCCGGGTTCAGAATGGAAGATATGCGTTGCTGTAGCTGTAGTGGTAGCAAAAGCGAACAGTCAATTGGGTGTTAACTATGGTAGGAACAGTACACTCCGTCTCTAGTCTAGGGGACGAAATGTTTTACAAACTGGATGAACCTTTTTGCGTGAACACAGTTGTCTATGGTATGATCTAAATTTAGCTCCCATTAAGAAAGCATTTGTGGACGAAAGGTTTTGCAGTTTGGACGAATTCAATCGCAAAAAAGTATATTTTCCCAGCTTGAAGCATTGCTTCTTTAGCTCATGGCTGCATGGGTGTGTGTGCAACTGAATCGTCTATGGCCACACCCAACATTAATAATGCACAAGAACCGAACCTCAAGTAAAGAAGAGAATCAGAGAAGAGAATTCATAACTTTAATTGTCTATAATTGATTACACCTGCCCTAATGAGCAGATGTACAACCGACAGCTCAGCCGCAGCTATTGCGCGGCGCATCTGAAGGCTGCGTACGGCTGTTCAGTCAAAGGACTGGGAGATCGCCACACACCCTCAATTACCCCAGCTAATGCTGACACCTATCTTACAGCTGGGTAAACTGAAAAAAAATTAGAGTGAAGTATCTTTTCCAAGAATTGTTCCGAGTGGGTAGAGAATCGAAAACCCGACCTTCTAGTCATGAGTCCGACACTCTAAACACTAAGCTAAAACCCTCTCACTAGGCTATAAAACCAGGGACTACTCAAAGATCCTCTTAAACCTCGCAAACCAGCCTCGTAAAAACTTTGCCATGATTTGCCTAGTTTCCCGTCTCGATGTTATAGTAGTCCCTGGCTATAACCCTCGAAGAGGCACAGCACAGAGAAAAACAAAGTTGTCCTTAAGTCAACACAGCGATTGAAACTGTCGACAAAAAACTGAAAGATTCTCACCTTGACTACCAACTCTTCAGTCGTTAAATCAGTAACGCACGCCACTGATTGCTGCATCATTGCATCGCGCAGCTCATTTTCGCGTTCCTTGTGACGCAGCGCCTCCTGTGTCTCAGCTACAATCACGTAATAGGCGCTGTTTTTGGCCCGGCACCGGCCTTTGGTCTGCACCATGGCGATTTCGTTTGTCACGTGACAGTAGCGCACCACCAGGTTGCAGTCCGGTATGTCTAGGCCTTCTTCCGCCATACTGGTGCAAGCAATCACTTTGTAGTCGCCTTGCCGGAAGCCCTCAATGCGAGCCTGCTGCTCAGAAGCATTAGTGCCTCCGGAAGCGTCGCTTGAAGTTGCGCCAGTCACATAGGCAGCCGGTAGATGCGGTAGTTGCTCGTTTAAGAACTCAGTAATCACCTGAGCGTAGATTTTCCGTTGTACGAAAACAATCGCTCGCGAGTCGGCTTGCGAGTTGAACTGGTTGCGAAGGATTTCCACGAATTTGTCCAGCGGAGGACTCGACTGCAAGCGATAAACCAGTCATCAAAATAATGGAACGTTGCATTTGGCTAAATGCACTCAATAACAAACTTACCGAAGCCTCTTTGGTGTCGCAGAATCTTTCTAGCGGCCCGATCAGGCTATGCAGTCGCTGCCGCAGTTGACTCTCCGCCTCGCAGACTGGGGGCTTAGCCAGTTCGTCCACAGCTCGAAGTTCTTTCTTGATGTAGCGCCACGCACCTCGGGGATTGTAGAACTGCGCAATCATATACGCTTGATTGAATGTGTCCAGATAACGACTGCAGGCGAACAGATCTTTGCCCATCTCTTCGTCTGCCACTTGGTGAATTTTGTACTTAACATCGGAGCAGTAGTTTGTGTAAGTTGGAGTGCCTCTTGGCGGCGCTGATGCAATCTGGAGGGCTTCCGGCTCTGAGTTTAGCAGCGAGCTCCGATTGCTATATAGCAGCTTCTCCCCAAGGTCCATCAGCTCGTTTAAAAATTTAATGAATACGTCTTCCGAGCTCTGTTTAGCAGGTACCGAGAGGATTTGACAGTCTTGATCTGAGTTAAATTTAAATAGTGACTGAAGATAGCGCTGCACAGTGACAGGGTAGGGGCAGTCAAGATTGGCGCACAGTTGAACAAGATGCTCCTTGGCATCCTCTGGTCCCTTGGCTTTGCCGGTGCCTTGAGGTGCAGGTTTTTTGGACGTTTGGATGTTTTGGGTGTTTAATTGGCGTTTTTGTCCACTGGCAGTAGCGTCCTTACAGATCAGACACAATGGACAGTAGTGTCCTTACAGATCAGAAACAATGGACAGTAGTGTCCTTACAGATCAGACACAATGGACAGTAGTGTCCTTACAGATCAGACACAATGGACAGTAGTGTCCTTACAGATCAGAAACAATGGACAGTAGTGTCCTTACAGATCAGAAACAATGGACAGTAGTGTCCTTACAGATCAGAAACAATGGACAGTAGTGTCCTTACAGATCAGACACAATGGACAGTAGTGTCCCTACAGATCAGACACAATGGACAGTTGTGTTCTTACAGATCAGACACAATGGACATTGAGTGTCCTTACAGATCAGACACAATGGACAGTTGTGTTCTTACAGATCAGACACAATGGACATTGAGTGTCCTTACAGATCAGACACAATGGACATTGAGTGTCCTTACAGAGCAGACACAATGGACATTGAGTGTCCTTACAGATCAGACACAATGAACAGATCAGGCATCGTTAGACGTGAAATAGCTTAAAAACAAGAATTTAATAATTCATGCCTCTCTAGCATTTTACCTGGACTGGCCGTTAGCCCAAGAATCCGTGGCAGGCGGGTTCCTCGACAGCTTTCCGATTGATTCTCTTGTTTCAGATCTCTCTTCAGTCGCAGGTAGTGCATCATCACTTTCATACTGGCGTGGCTCTTTGCACAATTGTGGCATTCGTCGAATATGATGAGGCGGAAATCGGAAATGTTCGCAACTGTTTTTCTATCAAGCTCGTTTAATAGAATTTGGGTGCTAATGACCAGGATGGAGTTTTTCTTCATAGACAGGGCGAATGGCTTTCGATTCTTGTTGTCTTTGCCTCCCAGGATTAGGTCAACTCTGTCCCGCCAAGGTGAGGGCAGGGCGGACCTGAACTTGTCGTATTGCTGCTGAACCAGCTGATTAGTGGATGCCAGAAGTGCCACCTAAGATATTATGGCGTTTGAAAATGGAACAAATGTTCAAACATTAAAAATGAAACATGGTTGTGTTGAATGATAAACTAATTGCTTTCAGCTCTGACCTTTGCTTGGGGCTCGGCCTTGAGCAGCCGCAGAGCGACGTACACGGCTACCAGAGTCTTCCCAGAGCCAGTGGGCGCGATCACTATCGAGTTGCGACCTAACAGGGCCGGCTCTGCCAACTCCAGCTGGTAGTCGCGGAGCTGCTGGCCGACGAGCTCGTTGTTGCCAGGCAGCTGAGACCCAGGCGGCGATGGCGGCTCCTGATTGGCTATTCGCTCAAGCTTGTAAATGTCTGAGTCGAACTTCAGTCCGTTGAGATCGAACCACCGGTTCGATTGGTCGACGACCGACTTTTTGGCCTCCTCAAACTCCGGACTCGACACTGGATTGTCGAGCTTGGGGCGAATCGCCGAGAGCTCTGAGATGAAGGGGTGGCAATGCATTGAGACTGAAATTGATCATCCTAGAGTTCCCATTTTGGGCAAAGGCGTGTCTTCCAGCTGCTTTTATTCAGTGATTTGACCAGCTATTTCAGATGCAATGATCTGGTCTCTCACCTGACTCAAAGTTTTGGCCGAACGGTGCAATGGTGTCGAGCAGATCGACTGAGCTCTCGAGGTCAGCGATCGCAGCGAGGATGAGGTGCTCAAACCAGTCGTGAGGTGCACAATCAATGAGCTGGCGAAGCACGCAATGGACGTCTGCGGGTTGAGGCGACAAGGGGATATCTGATAAGGGATCTGGAGATGGGATCATGTCACCATGACCATGTGACGGGATCAGGTGACAGGAATCAGAAAGACAAACAAAGGATAGCACCTCAGTAACACAGAAGCTCAACAATTCAGCAAATCTGCATCTGAGCATTCCAATACCTCAGCGAGTCTGCGAGTCTTCTGACAACTGAGCAGCCCAATAACTCAGCAACTGAGCAGCCCCAATAACTCAGCAACTGAGCAGCCCCAATAACTCAGCAACTGAGCAGCCCCAATAACTCAGCAACTGAGCAGCCCCAATAACTCAGCAACTGAGCAGCCCAATAACTCAGCAACTGAGCAGACCAATAACTCAGCAACTGAGCAGACCAATAACTCAGCAACTGAGCAGCCCCAATAACTCAGCAACTGAGCAGCCCCAATAACTCAGCAACTGAGCAGCCCAATAACTCAGCAACTGAGCAGACCAATAACTCAGCAACTGAGCAGACCAATAACTCAGCAACTGAGCAGCCCCAATAACTCAGCAACTGAGCAGCCCCAATAACTCAGCAACTGAGCAGCCCCAATAACTCAGCAACTGAGCAGCCCCAATAACTCAGAATCTGAGCAGCCCACTCAGCAGCACAGCATCTCAGCTCAGCTCACGTGCTGCACTCCCGTCGCCGTCAAGATCTTCAGAAGACTTGCTGAAGTCCTGCAGTGACTGGGCGAAGACGTCTCTCTGCAGTGCTGCGGGAAGGCTGGCCGGCACTGACAACTGCAGCCGATGAAGACGCGGCAGATCCCGCCGATTGTCCAGGTGCAGAATGTGCAGCAAGTTCTCCTGTGCTGCTGTTGCGTGGGTTCACAGGGAGATGAGTTGACATTTATTATGCTTTCTCGCATGTACAGCTCAGCATGACAGCACTTACAGCTTGTGATGCAGCGCAGAAGCTGGCTGAATGCGTCTTCGATTGGCAATTGGCCGACAACCTGCAGCAATTCGGACCAACTGCTGGGCCGATTCATGGTAATGCCTTGAGTGGGATGAGCTGCATTGGGTGGAAATTCGATCAGGAGCAGACATTGCTGAGTAACGATAATTATTGTCAATTTCAAGAAATTTATCGATTAGATGAATTACACTTTTTACAGGTTTTCAAAGTTTAGTATTGAGGCACTCACCATTTTTAATATGATTTTCGTACACAGCCACAATATTGCCAATGTCAATTAATCCTTCAATGTCGTCTTTAAATATATGGAAAAGAAGGCTAATAAGTCCTTCGAGTTCAACGCTTTCTTCGCCACCGTCCATGGTTGATTGATATTATTTGTTGATAGGCTCAGCCGCTTTTAGCTTATTTTTAATTAAAAACTAATTGATTAGTCCACTTGTCCGTTGTCCACTTGTCTTGCATTAACTAACTACCATAGTAATGCAAAGCAATGCGGTTGCAGTGACAGAGCTGCCTCTATTTTATCACGACAGGACAGAGCGAAACCGAAAAGTGGAAAAGGGAAAGATTTCTTGGAAATTCCGAGCGCCCGCGCGGAGGGTATGGCCACCAGTTCTAAAAATAGATTCTACATACCAATGTACACTGAGCGTCTACGTCAGGGGTCAGCAAACTTTTTACCTCGGGGGTCAGGTAAAGAATCTAGCTCATGGCTGTGGCCTGTGGGCCAGATGAGAGTGGAGAGGAGAGGGATTGGCGAGAGAGAAGTAAGAGGAGATGAGAGATGACAGGAGAGAGGAGAGGTAAGAAGCGAGATGAGAGATGCTATGAGAGAAGAGATTAGATGAGAGGGGAGAGGAGAGGAGATGAGAGGAGAGGAGAGGAGAGAAGAGGAGAGTAGAGGAGAGAGTAGAGGAGAGAAGAGGAGAGTAGAGGAGAGAGTAGAGGAGAGAAGAGGAGAGTAGAGGAGAGAGTAGAGGAGAGAAGAGGAGAGTAGAGGAGAGAGTAGAGGAGAGAAGAGGAGAGTAGAGGAGAGAGTAGAGGAGAGAAGAGGAGAGAGTAGAGGAGAGAAGACGAGAGTAGAGGAGAGAGTAGAGGAGAGAAGAGGAGAGAAGAGGAGAGAGTAGAGGAGAGAAGAGGAGAGTAGAGGAGAGAGTAGAGGAGAGAAGAGGAGAGAGTAGAGGAGAGAGTAGAGGAGAGAGTAGAGGAGAGAGTAGAGGAGAGAAGAGGAGAGTAGAGGAGAGAGTAGAGGAGAGAAGAGGAGAGAGTAGAGGAGAGAGTAGAGGAGAGAAGAGGAGAGAGTAGAGGAGAGAGTAGAGGAGAGAAGAGGAGAGTAGAGGAGAGAGTAGAGGAGAGAAGAGGAGAGAGTAGAGGAGAGAGTAGAGGAGAGAAGAGGAGAGAGTAGAGGAGAGAGTAGAGGAGAGAAGAGGAGAGAGTAGAGGAGAGAGTAGAGGAGAGAAGAGGAGAGGAGAGAGAAAAGAAGAGAAACTGAGAGGAAAGAAAAGGGAAGAGAAGAGAAGAGACAACTGAGAAGACACAAACCTTGAGCGGGCCGGATTGCCATTTTAAAGTGTCCATGGACCCTCGGGCCGGATAGGGAGGCATTGCGTGCGCATGTGACCCTCGGGCCGGAGTTTGCTGACCCCCGGTCTACGTTCACTAGGAGTGGTTAGGTTTCGGGGTTGGGATTTGGGATCGGGATCGGAGTTCGGGAAAGGATTTTCGGGTTGTTTAGGGTTTTGCAAATTTTCTGAATCCCCCAAAAAGTGTCCAGCCAAACTTGTACAAGATTTACATGTATCTGCCGTGTTGGAAATCACAGCTTTTAAATGCATTGGAAAAAGAAATCTCTGGTGACCAGACCAGCCAACTGTTCACCATGTTGGCCAAGCTGCCAACATTTCCTGGGCTCGGTGTTAAATTGTAATTGCATTACTAAGTGTAAAATGCTGAAATATTATTGAATTTTAATCCCTGGGTGTTTGTGAAGTATAAGTGAAACAGAATCTTGCGTTTTCTTATCTCTACTGTAAGTAGACTACTATGGTTTCATACGTTATGCTAAACATCGGTGTTGTTTGGCACTCATTTTGGCGCTGAAGCCGCTATATTTTGGCGCCCTGAAGCAAAATTATCAGTTTCCATAGCAAGTCACAAGGTGAAATGGCGTATGGGGGGGGACAAGGTATTTGACATGCCCCCCTTAGCTTCTACTGGGGGATTATGTCCCCTCTGTCTCGCCTGTGGCGACGCCCATGTGATACATATCGGCCAATTTTTCTCTCCAAATCGTACATTTCACCAGTTCTTACTAAGTTGTTGTACTTCTCTATTAAAATGCATGTCGGTGATAGATAAAATTTGTCTACTTTCTTAAAAAATACCCAAGTTTCCTTGGAAAAGTTCCCATTTTTCAACACTTACAGCAATACTTGCTATTTCATTAAAATTGATCAGGTTCTTATACAATTAGTTTACACAATTAGGAGAGATGTCGGGAGAGATGTAGGGAGAGATGTCGGGAAGTAGAGATAGAGAGAGGTAGGGAGAGCTAGGGAGAGAGGTAGAGATGTAGGGAGAGATGTAGGGAGAAATATAGAGAGAGGTAGAGAGGTAGGGAGAGATGTAGGGAGAAAGATAGAGAGAGGTAGAGAGAGGTAGGGAGAGGTAGGAAGGGAAAGATGTAGGGAGAGAGGTCGGGAGAGAGATAGAGAGGTAGGGAGAGATGTAGGGAGAGAGATAGGAAGAGAGGTAGGGGGTCAGGAGAGAGGTAAGGGAGAGATGTAGGGAGAGAGGTAGGAAGAGAGATAGAGAGAGGTAGGGAGAGATTTAGGAAGAGAGGTAGGGAGAGATGTAGGGAGAGAGGTAGGGAGAGAGATAGAGGTAGGTAGGGAGAGAGGTATGGAGTGAGGTAGGGAGGTAGGGAGTCAAGGGAGAGGTAGGGTAGGGAGAGAGGAGGACCGGCACCTACATCAACCAGTTTCTACACCCTAAAGTAGCTGACTGTTCCACGACTAGATACTCATAGTCATAAGTCATGTAACTTGATTACAATCGGTGAATTCGTTACTAACAAATAAATTCTAGAGTTTAAGTGCCATTGCGCTTATTGATCTCTACCTATAAAAATCAAAACTCTGTCTGTCTGTCTGTCTGTCTGTCTGTGGACAAATTACTTCGCTATGGACTCCCAAACCGCTCAACCAAATTACACCAAACTTTACACCCACCCTAAACTTACTACGGAGAATGTCTTAGGCTACCTTTAAATTTCCTAGACTCAAGTCTTCCTACCTAAAAGTACAAAAAACTGCTCAAAATGCGCGATTTTTTCACTTAATCCTCCATAGCGCCGCTCTACTTCTACCGATTCTCTTCAAATTTGACACAGATAATCTTGAACTATTTTGGCACGATCATGTAAAATTTCGAGTCTCAAAGTTAATCCTGAGCGGTGCTGTGCACTTTTAAAGTTAGGCTGTTTTTTTTCAGCGTAGCAACCACCCCAACCTCCGCCCGCCTGCCTCTCTTTCCCGATCCTGATCTGGGCCCAGATGTGCAAAATGGGTTTCAAAATTGACTAACTTTCAGCTGCCATAAGTTTGCTCCACGTAAAGCGATTGACTTCAAACCTGACACAATTCTTCATTAACCCATTCTCTATCTAAATGTAAAGTTTCAACTCTGTAACTCAACCGAAAAAGAAACTGTAAGCATGTGAAGTTTGTCTGCTTTTTCTGTTGTTTGTGCCGCTCACTCACTCATTCCCCCAGCTCAGACGAAGGGTCAGGCGATAGGGCTCAATGTACATTGCGAATGTACAGTGTTTTGGAATAACTTTTTAATAGCCTTCTCTGTACCCCCGCGAGTGGAGAGGCGTGGAGAGGAGAGAGTTTAGCGAGAGATTCAATTTTAAACCACTTTCCTTTCCTCTGAATAGACAAGTCCGCAGCAGTTAAACAAGGATGGCAAATCAAGGCGATGTGGGATGGTTAAAACTTTAAGGTATAAGGTACTTTAAAATTTAAATGGCCTCCTAAGAAATGCGTATTTCCATGGTTGTTTGACTGCTGCAGACTGTGGTGGTGGAGCTGGAGATATACAAATTTCTCTCAGCGCTGCTAATTGACCAGAAAGATGACGTGATTAAAGCATGGGAAATGATAACAACCATGATAGTACTACGTCCCACAAACTGGCTTTCGAAGCAGGGATCGGTAGATTTTTAACTCAAAGGCCAGATAAATAATCCAGCTCATGGCTGCGGGCCAGATGAGAGTGAAAAAGAAAAGGAATAGACTATTAGAAAGAGAGGAAGGGCGAGAGGGGGGGTAAGAGAAAAGATATAAGATAACAGGAGAGACGAGTGGGGTGAGGACGAGGAGAGAGCAGAGAATATGGGAGGAGGAAGCGAGAGGAGGGGAGACAGGAGGGAGAGGAAAGAGTAGAGGAGAGAAGAGGAAGAGAGAAGAGGGGAGAGATGAGACAGAGGATCGATGAGAGAGGAGAGTAGAGAAGAGTGAGAAGAGAAGAGAGAACAGAGAGGAGATAGGAGGGGAGAGAGAGGTAGAGAGGAGTGAGAAGAGAGGAGATAAGAGATGAGAGAGAGAGAGAGAGAGAGAGAGAGAGAGAGAGAGAGAGAGAGAAGAGAGGAGAAAGGAGAGATGATAGAGTAAAGGGAAGAAGAGGAGAGAGGAGGGGAGGGGAGAGAACCGAGAGGACAGGGGAAAGAGGAGAAAGGACGAGAGAGGAGAGGAAACAGGGGAGAGATTAGAGGAGAAAGAGAGATGGTACAGGAGAGAGCAGAGAGATGAGAGGAGAGAGAGGGAGAGAGAGAGTGAAAGAGAGAGGAGAGAACATGCAGAAAGAATGAGAAGAGAGAAGAGAGAAAAGATAAAAGAAGAGATAGATAAGAGAGCAAAGACGAGAGAGAAGAGAGGTGAGGGAAGAGACGATAGAAGAGAGTAGAGAGGAGAGAGGAAAGAAGAGAAGAGATGAGAGGAGAGAGAGGAGAGAGTAGAGAGGAGGGAGGAGAGGAGGGATAAAAGAATAGAAGGGAGAGGGAATAGACGAGAGAATAGGGGATAGAGGAGAGAGAGAAGAGACAGAGACGAGAGAGAGGAGAGGAAACAGAAGAGAAGATCGAAGTTTCTAAGGATCCAAGGGACATAAGGAGAGGCAGAGGCCAGAGTTTGCCTGTTCGCAGCACCCCAGCCAACAATATAAATGTTTGCCTCAAATCCTAATTTTTCACGAATGTACTCTATTTTATGTTTAATTCAAACCTAACTATTAACAAGTTTTTGTTTGAGTTTGACCTCAGATTTTAGAATACGAGTACATGCAAAATAGTTCCAGGGATTGAAATTCCCCGGGTTCAAAATCCGCGGGTTTCAACAGCTTGTTGTTATCTAAAACAAACACAAAAATCATGCATGAAACTACTGAACATAATTTACTCGGAGTCAGGAAGGACAATAGACAGAGTAGAGTAACACAGCACTTTGATAGGAAAGCACAAGCAGAAATGGAAATGAAATTATTGCAAGGCTGCTTTAATGTGTGTATAGAAAGAACCAGAGCAAAAAAATAAGATTTGAAATGAAAAAGGGCAGAGACCTCAAATTCACTCTTGTACGCAATGAAATGTACATTTAGCTTGCGGGATGAACGTAGACTCTCAGTGTACATTGGTTATATCCTAATAAAATCTATTTTTAGAACGGGCGGCTAAACCCTTCGCGCGGGCGCTTGGAATTTCCAAGAAATCTTTCCCTTTTCCAGTTTTCGGTTTCGCTCTGTCCTGTCGTGATAAAATAGAGGCAGCTCTGTCACTGCAACTGCATTGCTTTGCATTACTAAGTTAGTTAATGCAAGACAAGTGGACAACGGACAAGTGGACTAATCAATTAGTTTTTAATTAAAAATAAGCTAAAAAGCGGCTAAGCCTATCAACAAATAATATCAATCAACCATGGACGGTGGCGAAGAAAGCGTTGAACTCGAAGGACTTATTAGCCTTCTTTTCCATATATTTAAAGACGACATTGAAGGATTAATTGACATTGGAAATATTGTGGCTGCGTACGAAAATCATATTAAAAATGGTGAGTGCCTCAATACTAAACTTTGAAAACCTGTAAAAAGTGTAATTTGTAATTCATCTAATCGATAAATTTCTTGAAATTTGACAATAATTTTCGTTACTCAGCAATGTCTGCTCCTGATCGAATTTCCACCCAATGCAGCTCATCCCACTCAAGGCATTACCATGAATCGGCCCAGCAGTTGGTCCGAATTGCTGCAGGTTGTCGGCCAATTGCCAATCGAAGACGCATTCAGCCAGCTTCTGCGCTGCATCACAAGCTGTAAGTGCTGTCATGCTGAGCTGTACATGCGAGAAAGCATAATGAATGCCAACTCATCTCTCTGTGAACCCACGCAACAGCAGCACAGGAGAACTTGCTGCACATTCTGCACCTGGACAATCGGCGGGATCTGCCGCGTCTTCATCGGCTGCAATTGTCAGTGCCGGCCAGCCTTCCCGCAGCACTGCAGAGAGACGTCTTCGCCCAGTCACTGCAGGACTTCAGCAAGTCTTCTGAAGATCTTGACGGCGACGGGAGTGCAGCACGTGAGACTGAGCTGAGATGCTGTGCTGCTGAGTGGGCTGCTCAGATTCTGAGTTATTGGGCTGCTCAGTTGCTGAGTTATTGGGCTGCTCAGTTGCTGAGTTATTGGGGCTGCTCAGTTGCTGAGTTATTGGGCTGCTCAGATGCTGAGATATTGGGCTCCTCAGTTGCTGAGTTATTGGGCTCCTCAGTTGCTGAGTTATTGGGCTCCTCAGTTGCTGAGTTATTGGGCTGCTCAGTTGCTGGGTTATTGAGCTGCTCAGTTGCTGAGTTATTGGGCTGCTCAGTTGCTGGGTTATTGAGCTGCTCAGTTGCTGAGTCATTGGGGCTGCTCAGTTGCTGAGTTGTTGGGGCTGCTCAGTTGCTGAGTTGTTGGGGCTGCTCAGTTGCTGATTTATTGGGGCTGCTCAGTTGCTGAGGTATTGGGGTGCTCAGTTGCTGTGGTATTAGAATGCTCAGATGCAGAGTTGCTGATTTGCTGAGCTTCTGTGTTACTGAGGTGCTTTCATTTATCTTTCTGATTCCTGTCACATGACCATGATCACATGACCCCATCTCCAGATCCCTTATCAGATATCCCCTCATGTCGACTCAACCCGCAGACGTCCATCGCGTGCTTCGCCAGCTCATCGATTGCGCACCTCACGACTGGTTTGAGCACCTCATCCTCGCTGCGATCGCTGACCTCGAGAGCTCAGTCGATCTGCTTAACATCATTGCACCGTTCGGCCAAAACTTCGAGTCAGGTGAGAGACCAGATTATTGTATCAGAAATAGCTGGTTGAATCACAGAGCAAAAGCAGCTGGAAGACTCCACCTTTGCTGAGATTGGGAACTCAAGGATGATCAATCTCAGTCTCAATGCATCGCCACCCATTCATTTCAGAGCTCCCGGCGCTTCAGCCCAAGCTCTACAACACGGTGTTGAGTCCAGAGTTCGAGGAGGCCAAAAAGTCGGTCGTCGACCAATCGAACCGGTGGTTCGATCTCAACGGACTGAAGTTCGACTCTGACACTTACAAGCTTGAGCGAATAGCCAATCAGCAGCCTCCATCGCCGCCTGGGTCTCAGCCGTCTGGCAACAACGAGCTCGTCGGCCGGCAGCTCCGCGACTACCAGCTGGAGTTGACAGAGCCGGCCCTCGATAATGCCGGCCCTCGCAACTCGATAGTGATCGCGCCCACTGGCTCTGGGAAGACTCTGGTAGCCGTGTACGTCGCTCTGCGGCTGCTCAAGGCCGAGCCCCAAGCAAAGGTGGGTGAAAAAAGCAAAACTTTGTTCTGTTATGTTTGGGTATAAGTCGGACCGCGGTTTCCATCTTTTTTGTACATTTTTTGGTTCAGGTAGCATTCCTGGCCTCTACAACGAACCTGGTGCAGCAGCAGTACGAAGAGTTCCGCTCGGTCCTGCCGCCGCCTTGGCGCAACAGCGTCTGCCCGCCGGTGCACGGTGGAGCGGATTCGAGAAATCGAATGCCTTTCGCCCAGGCTCTGAAGGGGCACTCTATCATTGTTATGAGCACTCAGATTCTGCTGAACGCTTTGAACCGCGAACCCGACAGCTTCAACGGCCTGGGCGTGTCGGCATTTCGGTTAATTATCTTCGACGAGTGTCACAATTGCTTAAAGGACCACCCAAGCAAAGGGGTGATGGTGCACTATATGCGGCGAAAGAAGATTCTTGAATCGTCGGTTGAAGAGCAACAGAAAGGAAGCAAGCTGCCGCAGATTCTGGGACTGACGGCCAGTCCAGGTGAAAGCTGCTAGGAGCAACTATAGCCAGAAGATAACACTAGGGGGGGAGCCGGGAGTTTAAGTAAGGATACCAGAAACCCTCAAAGACTTAGACAGTGCAGTTTGTAACAAGGGACGCTTGAGAGATACTAGATTACCCAAACAATGCAAGGGACATTAAGAGAACACTATCGATAAAAAAACGGTACCTAGGCCAAGAAGCATCTCAGAGTCGGGGTCCACGAGAACTGCCCGCAGACGATTTTCCCGTCGAGATTTGCCCGCCGAGATTTTCCCGCGAGTGAATTGCCCTCGAGCGAATTGCCCGCCGAGTTTTTTTCCCACCGAGGTTTGTCCGCAATGCTTTTTTCCTTCAAAATCTGCCGAGTGGCTAAATACGCTCAGGAAAAAAGCATTCAACATATCACTTTATGAACTAGAATCGACTTGCACAGTTTACTAGCATACGTGTAATAACTCGATCTATTTAGTCTACTTGAGTTAGTAGCAAAAATGGCTAACGCAACGGCTTTTGGACGACTCTTACGATTCGCACGCGATGCGCTCGTGACTCAACAGTTGCATTACAGTCGCTTGAGTCTTCAAATAACATCAGAATCGCTATAACCACTAGTGAGTTGTTCCTACGAACCTTAATATAGATGCTAGAGAACTCCAAACAGACACTACATGTATAGAATATTGGAGAACTACAACGGAGAGCACTAGAAAACCGTAGCTATTCAAGATAATTCAAAGCCTAATTAGAGGCCATTAAATACACCCAGTAAAAGTACAACCGCACAGACTAATGCGCTAACATCTTAAAACATTCGTACAAACAAGGCACCGGCAAAGCATCGCGACTCGAGGCCGCCGTGGAGCATCTAATCAAGCTATGCGCCAATCTCGACTGCCCATATCCAGTCAGTGTGCAGCGCTGCATCAAGTCGCTCAATGAAGTGACATCAAATCCCGATTGCCAGATACACTATGCACCTGGCGATCCAACAAAAGTCGACGTGTTTATCAACATGCTAAACAGATTAATGAACGTTGGCGAGGGCCTTCTGCGCGACTATTGCGATTCACTTGAACAGTGGCAGAGTGAAGGCCTGCCAGTGTCGTCTGTGCCTCCCCGAGGCACTCCCGCGTACTTGAACTACTGCACCAATGTGAAGTACAACGTGCACAACATCACTGATCAAACCGTTTGCAAGAATATATTAGCCTGCAGCAGGTATCTTGGCTGCTGCAACGAGGCTCAAATGATTGCGCAGTGCTTTCGCGCAGTGGACGCGTTGCGCTATTTGGAGACGGAGCTGCGAACCGAGGATGAGATGGCAAAGCCACCGGCAAGCGAGGCTGAGGAAAGACTGAGACGGCATCTGGATGACGTAATGCAACAATTGATCAGGTTCTGCGGCACAAAGGAGGCTTCGGTGAGGAACATGGTTACTGGGTCTAGGGATTTTTTAGTTCTGATAGTACGAGTATATTGAAAATGGACGCAGGATGAGTAGAGGTTTCTTTGACAGTGCAGTCATTTGGAAGTAATGGGGGTAGACAGCATAGAGGCTGATTTTTTATGCCCTTTACTCGCAAGACTCCAGACCTTCGTATTAACCTGTAAAATGAACTCCTTCGTATGTTCCAGTCCAGCCCACCGCTGGACAAGCTAGTCGAAATTCTTCGCGAGCAATTCACCGGCCAGCCAAACAGTCGCGCTATCGTTTTTGTAAAACAGAAATTTTACGCTCGCGTTCTGGCCGATTTTGTAGACGAGTGTGCGGAACTGCGTCTTAAGGCTACCTACGTGACAGGTGCAACATCTGGCGAGTCGACGGGAGGCACCAACGCGGCTGAGCAGCGGGCCAGACTTGAAGACTTCCGACGCGGTCTCTACAAAGTGATCGCTTGTACGAGTGTCACTGAGGAGGGCCTGGACATCCCCGACTGCAACCTGGTGGTGCGCTACTGTCACGTGACTAACGAGGTCTCCATGGTGCAGACCAAGGGCCGCGGCCGGGCCAGAAATAGCGCCTATCACGTGATTGTAGCGGAAACGCAGGAATGGCTGAAAGATAAAGAACGCATCAATCAGGAGCGAGATGCCATGATGTCCCAGGCGGTGAGGACGGTTGCTGCCATGTCAGCAAGGGAACTGGAGATTCAGGTGAGAGATTAACATATACATGTAAATAATCCCGAATTGGGTCGATTTGGTATGACTCCCAGCTTTGATGCCTCCTGCTTGCAGATGCTCGAATATCAAGTAAGAATGATGAACACAGATGAGGATAACCAAGCGGCTGGAGGCGGAGACGTCAATCAGGCCAACAACAACCGAGGTCAAGTTCTTGACAGCGATCACGACATTCTGTGCAGCAAGTGCTTCACTCAGCTGTCACATTCGACTCGACTTCGTTTAATCGGCGACATCCACCGGGTTGTTGTCGATGTCGAGATGTTCGCCAGCGGCGGCCGACTTCGCGGCCAAGCTGGCGGCGAAGCCAAAAGGGTGCCCGGCGTGGAAGTAATTGGCGTTGATCTAGTGTGCGACAGCTGCGGCTTCAAGGTTGCTAAGGTTGTAAGCTACGGCAGACTGTTCTTCCCGCTGCTGACCGTCGAGGCCGTGCTGTTTCGTCGGTCTATTACAATGGTATGGAACTGCCTGTAGAAATTAGAAGTTTGAGTTGCTACTGTTGCTGTGGATATGATTGGAGGAGGGTGCGACAGGACAGAAGATTGGGATGGATGGGGAAAGAAGGAGTTAGAGAAGAAAGCAGATGGAGAGTAAATTGATGAGAGTGGACAAGCTTCTTGTTGATCTCAGCTAAGGGATAAATGAATTGCCCGATGAAAACGGTATCTAAGCTAAGAAGCGTACCAGAGTCACTTGCGTCGCCTTACAGTCGTTGCAGGTAACACAAAATAGGAAAGAAATGACTCTAGACGACTCTAAAACGATGAGATGAAATGGTTAAAGTCACCAAAAATTCGTCACCAAAGAAGTCACGAAGTGTTTTGTTGTCTGTGACTCTGAAATCGACTCTGGTGCCGTAAAGAGTCGTATTTGAGGCGTGCTAAAGTCGCTGTAGTCACTGAGTTGTGTTTAAAGCGCATTTGCGTCGCTTGATGAATTGAGTCGTATCTGTAGCAAAAGTTATAACGCCAACTCAACGATTCTTGGACAATTTTTTCATGATTTACGCTTTTGCGACGCAAGTCGCCTCCGTCGCATTTGACGCGTTTGAGTCGTTAAAAAGTCACAAGAGTCGCCCAGAGTCACAAGTAAAGTTGTTTGCAACGACTTTTTAGCGATTCTTGTCACGGTACCGTTTTCAACGGGTTGAGACTTGAGAGCGCACGCTGTCATTTTATTAGAGCAAATGCAGGTACGGAATACTCGTGAAATTCTCACTAGATAGTCAGCTTTATCAGTAGCCTGGCAACCCTCATTACCACATGCAGGAAACGGAAAGGCCGGCAAGAAAGTGGAAAGCAACAGAGAGTTTTCTTCGGCCAGTAGCTCGCCTGTCGCAGGAGGACAAAAACCTGTGGCGCAGACACGTGCCTCGCCTACCGGAGCATTATAGACCGTACTGGAACTAATTATCTGATATGATATAGTTCGCGTCAGTCAATATATTAACTTGAAATTTACTCAGACCAGCGACAAAGATAACATCTGTGCGAGTAGTTAACACAGAATGACTCAAGTATAAACATGTAGTGTTGAAACGAGATCCACTTGGTTTCTTAGAAAATCTTTTGAAGGCTGTTCTGTGAAATTTTATGTTTCTAAAAAACGACAGGCGTATCACTGATTTGTGGTAAAAAATTTTCCAAGTGTTAAATTAGGTCATTCATGACTGCAAAAAATTAAAAAATCAAGTAGCTTGTATTAGTGAGCTAAGATTAAATCTGTTTACATTATCTGTAGAAAATTAACATTCTTTTTAACCCTTTTAAATCGCATATTCAGTAAATTGCTTTGCTAAGCAACTCTCTTGAAATTGTTACGAACGGTGTTGTGTTATTTTAGATTTTAAATAAATAAATGAGCAACAACTCCGTTAATAACTACATTTGCAGTACACATAAGAAGAGCACTATATATCAGTACTGAACATGTGTTTTTATTAAAGTATATTTTGCTATTTACCAAAGTATTGTAAAATGCATAGTACTGCCGTTATCTGAACATAACCTAATAATAACAGCAAGAACTGGTTGGATCAAGATTACCGGTAGGCATTAAATTTCAACGAAACATGCCAATAATTATTAGCAGTAAGTTATAGGTAGAATCTGCCTCTCGGCTTCATCTAATTTGGGTAGAATCAGTCTCCCAAGCTATTAAAAATAGAACTTTCAAATTGAAAAATCATAATCTGTACAATAGTCAATGAGGCTTGGTCAAAACCGTTGTTATGACGACACAAAACCACTGAAATTATTTTCTACTACTTGTAGTAGACCTTCGATATCTGGCAGCGTCACTTCTGGACGGTGGGCTACGGCTACGGCTACGATTTCTTCGACGATTTGGATTAGGAACTTGTCGATCCTTGCTGCCCGGATGTCCGTCGCGGCTACGGCTACGGCTTCGGCTACGGCTATGACTATAATTCTTTCTACGATTCGTGCTAGCGACTTGTCGATCCTTGCTACCCGGATGTCCATCGCGGCTACGGCTACGGCTATGACTATAATTCTTTCTACGATTCGTGCTAGCGACTTGTCGATCCTTGCTACCCGGATGTCCGTCGCGGCTACCCGGATGTCCGTCGCGGCTACCCGGATGTCCGTCGCGGCTACCCGATGTCCGTCGCGGCTACCCGGATGTCCGTCGCGGCTACCCGAATGTCCGTCGCGGCTACCCGGATGTCCGTTACGGCTACGGCTACGATCAGACGGTTGGTAATCCGGATAATTTGGATCGATTTTTTCGCGCTTCACTCGCACAGGAGCGGCTGAGCCTCCAGGAGCGGCGGGCGGCGAGCGCCGACGGCGAGGCGGACTCAAATCGCCGTCATGTCCAACTCAGGCGCGCAGCCGCGCTCCTTAAGCCGCTGCTTCACCGGATCATCGTCCGGTTTAATCAGCTCCTTCACCTTGTAGCTTTCCACGTGATTAACCCGCAGAGTGCGACCCACAACTCGGGCTCCGTTGAGGTTGTCGCATGCCAGCACGGTTGATCGCTGATCTTCGTAGCACAGGAAAGCGAAGCCTTTGCTCTTGCCAGTGGACTGGTCCCGCACCAGGTTGACGTTGACCACTTCGCCGTATTGGGAGAACACGCAGATTACGTCGCCTTCGGTGAGTTCATAGTCCAAGCCGCCAATGTAGATCCAAGCGGAGTCTTTGAACATCGAGTGCCAGGAGCTTTGGGTGTTCGCCGTGCCCAGTTGGAGCTCCTTCTCAGTCATCAGGCGCTGATTGCGGACTTGGGTTAATGGGTTCATGATGCCTGGTCTGAGCGCTGCAGTGAGATGGCGAGATATGCTCACATTTATTTGGCTTTTATCACTGTAGAAATATTAATTAAGTAAGGAGAATAGCGGCCACTGAAGGGTCTGAGGGGAGGGGCAGCAGTAGCTCGTAGTAATAGAAAATTACGTCCATACCCCATTTTTCAATTGCAAAACACGTAATAAGGTACCCGTCAGAAATTTTATTACGCACATACCTTATTTTTGTATTAAAAATCAAATAATAAGGTACCGAACCAAATGGTTGGGTATTCTACAGGAATTCCAACTAAACTGCAGTGCAGCCACAAAGAACGAGAAAGAAAAGACCCCGACACCGATCAACCAAGTTGCTGAAAAACGACATAGCTATTTCTGCATTACAAGAATAGAGGAAACACGCACCCACAAAGAACAAAAGAAAAGAGCTTAATAAATTGCAGAAGTCAAATTGTGCCACAATCCCCCTGCAAGCAAAACCCAGCTCAGAATAGGCTACAGGCAGTAAATAAGCCGCCTGCTGCGCCTTATACTTTCTCCCCATACTGCCTTTCCTACCAGGAGTCATTCAAGACCCCAATTTTTTAATTTTCAAGAAAAGACCATTGAGAATTACGAACGATACAAACTCCTATTTTTTATTTTTAAACGTATTTGAAATTTACCAGCCAAATATATACATACTTCAAAGATGGGACAAAAAGTTGCTAGTTTAAGACAGTAGTAGGCCCCAAATATCTTAAGTTATTCGGCTCGGGTATACATTCATATTTTGCATTTCTAACATTCGTAAGCCACTAAACTGTCTTGATTGAATGCTTCAATATCATTTTTTCGTTGTCCAACCTGTTCATTTCTGCAGTTCTTCGCCACCGTTCCTGTTCGTTGTACTATCACTTGCTCAAAAAACTAAGTATACTTGAATTTAACGGACTAAAGTATAACACGCCAAAAGACATAATCAGTTTTCAATTCTCAGTCACTGATCGACAAACCAATCACATCCGAAAAAACCGGGTAATTGTAAGTGTTGCTGTGACGAGATCCTTCTGAGCTCGGTACTGACGGCCATGCACAATAATAAATTGAACCTTCGTAGTGAGAAACAGTCTTGGGGTCGAATCGACTTGACTTGTATTATTCTATATATTTGAACAGATCGGATACAGTTTTAGTATCATGACGTTAAATTCTTTATGGTAAACTAAGGCAAACGAACGCAAAATTGCGATATGACAGTCTTTTAAATAACTTTAAAATTCCCTAATGAATAGTGGATTATTACAATACTAAGTAGACATTAATATTACCAAATTATATACGAACAACTACATATCAGTATCGTTCCATTGCGCAGTCAGGCGTCCGCAGTCAAGTCCCAATAGTCCATAGTCGTCAGTTTTCCAGACTTCATCTCCCGGAAGAAAAAGCGGTACCACCCAGTACCTAGGGCTTGCACTGCCAAGGCATATTCGCCCTCGCAAACCGTGACATTCTCGGGGTACATATAACCCGGAGGCGGCCGCGCAAAGACCTCGTTCTTGAACGCTGCAAAGAGAGAAGACGCAGCCCATTAGTACCCGATCAGCTTCTTAATAAACAAAAAGCCCAATAATTGCTTACCGTCTCTCACATATCGCTCAGCTAGCTCTTTCTTTCGGGCGGATTTGTCCATATTCGTAGTGAATGCAATGCTAGTGTAAAGACAAGACTAGAAAATTCTCGGCGAATACTGCAAAATGGGCCAAGTAGCGGTCCTGTTCGAGAGGTTAGTGTTGAGGAAGCACCAAAAATCGGCATCTGAAGGCATTCAAAAGGAGATACGACGCTCTTGTAAAAACTCTTTTCGAAGAGGGTAGTTCTGCGGAGGCTCTTCCATCGTCTTTAACGCCGGAAGAGGTGGAAAAGTTGTTCGAGTATGTTGTCCGAGACAGACCGCTAAAAAGACATGGTAGGTGGCTTTGAATCTTTTCTCGCTTTTTTGCGTAGACGTAACGTGCATGGTGCTCAGCTCTATAAGGAAGGAAATGTAAAGTTGGAGTTGCGCTTCGCTCAAGCAACAAGCGCGTTGTCTACAATGTAATATTCAATGGTCTATTTGACAAGCAGCTGCAGATCACGGAGCTTCGCGACGTCGTGCCGGGCACAGCATGGAGGAAGTGAATCTGAACATGTTGCAGAGTGCCAGTGACAGATTCTTGCGGTCAATTATTACAATTCTATGTATGAGATTGTTTGGTTTTGTCTTTTTGGGTGTGTATCCTCAGGACTCGATTAGAACTCTTGGACAATTACCTTTAGATGGTAAAGACTATTTCTTTGTGGCGAATACAGACACTTCGAATCTTCCTGGTAGGCATTAGGTTGCAGTTTGGGTGAGTAGCAGGCGGGTTAGGGGGGGGCCGTGGACGAAGGGTCGGGGAATATTTTGATTCGCTTGGTTTAAATCCGCCGGAAAATATTAGACGGTGGTTGGGGCGAGAATGTGGGGATTTTCAAAATTGGTCCTACAGCCGATTTGCTATTCAGGATCCTCGGACTGGACATTGTGGTATTTGGGTGTTGTTTTGTTTGTATTTCAAACTGACTCGTGGTGGTAGCCTTCGCTTCTTTTTAACGCGTATTCTTGGTTGTGAGCCTCGTCGAAAAAATGAATTTCGGCGCGTGTATTTTTGCCTACGACGCTTTACAGCACATTAGTTGCCTCTGTTCTTGTAATGCAGAAATATACGGAAAGTGCGTTTTGGACAAGTTGGTTGGTTGATCGAAATTTAGATCTTTTCTTCTTTTGAATTATTTGTGGGTGCGGTGCAGTGTAGTTAGGATTCCTGTTGTATACCCTACCATTTGGTTCGGTATCTTACTACTTGATTTTTAATAGGAAAATAAAGGTATGTGCGGAATAAAATTTCTGACGGGTTACCTTATTACGTGTTTTGCAATTGAAAAAATGGGTATGGACGTAATTTTATATTACTACTGGCAGCAGGCACAGAAGGATCTGTGGGGAGTGACACCAGACACTGAAGGATCTGAGGGGAGGGGCAGCAGCATGAAGGCACTGAAAGATCTGAGGGGAGGGGCAGCAGCCACTGAAGGATCTGAGGGGAGGGGCAGCAGGCACTGAAGAATCTGAGGGGAGGGGCAGCAGCCACTGAAGGATCTGAGGGGAGGGGCAGCAGGCACTGAAGAATCTGAGGGGAGGGGCAGCAGGCACAGAAGGATCTGTGGGGAGTGACACCAGGCACTGAAGGATCTGAGGGGAGGGGCAGCAGCATGAAGGCACTGAAAGATCTGAGGGGAGGGGCAGCAGCCACTGAAGGATCTGAGGGGAGGGGCAGCAGCCACTGAAGGATCTGAGGGGAGGGGCAGCAGGCACTGAAGAATCTGAGGGGAGGGGCAGCAGGCACAGAAGGATCTGTGGGGAGTGACACCAGGCACTGAAGGATCTGAGGGGAGGGGCAGCAGGCACTGAAGGATCTGAGGGGAGGGGCAGCAGCCACTGAAGGATCTGAGGGGAGGGGCAGCAGGCACAGAAGGATCTGTGGGGAGTGACACCAGGCACTGAAGGATCTGAGGGGAGGGGCAGCAGGCACTGAAGAATCTGAGGGGAGGGGCAGCAGGCACAGAAGGATCTGTGGGGAGTGACACCAGGCACTGAAGGATCTGAGGGGAGGGGCAGCAGGCACTGAAGGATCTGAGGGGAGGGGCAGCAGCCACTGAAGGATCTGAGGGGAGGGGCAGCAGCCACTGAAGGATCTGAGGGGAGGGGCAGCAGGCACTGAAGAATCTGAGGGGAGGGGCAGCATGCACTGAAGGATCTGAGGGGAGGGGCAGCAGCCACTGAAGGATCTGAGGGGAGGGGCAGCATGCACTGAAGGATCTGAGGGGAGGGGCAGCAGCCACTGAAAGATTTGAGGGGAGGGGCAGCAGCCACTGAAGGATCTGAGGGGAGGGGCAGCAGGCACTGAAGGATCTGAGGGGAGGGGCAGCAGCATGAAGGCACTGAAAGATCTGAGGGGAGGGGCAGCAGGCACTGAAGGATCTGAGGGGAGGGGCAGCAGGCACTGAAGGATCTGAGGGGAGGGGCAGCAGCCACTGAAGGATCTGAGGGGAGGGGCAGCATGCACTGAAGGATCTGAGGGGAGGGGCAGCAGGCACTGAAGGATCTGAGGGGAGGGGCAGCAGGCACTGAAGGATCTGAGGGGAGTGGCAGCATGCACTGAAAGATCTGAGGGGAGGGGCAGCAGCCACTGAAGGATCTGAGGGGAGGGGCAGCAGGCACTGAAAGATTTGAGAGGAGGGGCAGCAGCCACTGAAGGATCTGAGGGGAGGGGCAGCAGGCACTGAATGATCTGAGGGGAGGGGCAGCAGGCACTGAATGATCTGAGGGGAGGGGCAGCAGGCACTGAATGATCTGAGGGGTTAGGAAAGACCTCCCCTAGCTTAAGCAATGCTAAACGAAAAAAGTGAAATAAAATAAGTAACAAGACTGACTCATCACAGTCAATAACAGGCCGCAAAGGAACAAATGCATAGTTCAGACTAAATTAGCAACGGTTATACTTCAAAAATACAAGCAAATCATTATTAAGTTGTTAAAGTTACAATTTTACAACTTGTTTTGGCACAGGAACAAATCCCACCAAAATTTAAACTTTGCCTACTTTTAGTAGTACGGCATTCCCTATATTCGAACAACAGCTCCGCTTTTCTTTTTCTTCTTTGGTTTTGCCGGCAACAGCAGGTCGATAAGGCGGTCCTGCTGCTCCGTCAAGTCGGTCATGCCGTCATCTACTTGAGCTTCCTCGGCGGCTGGTCGCTTCCTACCCGACGATCTCTTAGAATCCGAATCTGCCAGCTGCACGCTGCTCACGCCCGGCAGCTTAGCAATCTGAGCAATAGCCAGGGCGCCGTGAGCAGTCTTACGTCTGACTAGCGCGTGCTCAACTGCTGACTCACAATTGGCTGACAGGCAGGCTCTGGTCTTGTCTGGCGGCACGCCTAGCGACGCGGCCAGGGCGCAGACACCGAACGGGTCGCGCAGATCCCACTGGTTGAGAGCGCCCGAGCTGAGCACCAGCCCGTCTGGGGACAGCCTGGCCGAGGTCAGCAGCTCGAACAGCAAGGTGGCCGCCAGGATGCGGCTCTGCTGCGAGTGCAGCATGGGCTGCAGGGACACCTGCGGGGGATGGGCGGGTGGCACAGGCTCTGATTGGTGGCCTTGGCTGTCTGTCTGTCTGTCTGTCTGTCTTAGTGTCTGTCTGTCTGTCTGTCTGTCTGTCTTGTGTCTGTCTGTCTGTCTGTCTGTATGTCTGTCTGTCTGTCTGCCTGCCTGTCTGTATGTCTCTGTCTGTCTGCCACCTGTCCATGTCTTCATGTCTGTCTTAGTGTTTGTTTGTATACCTGTCTGTCTATTTGTCTGTCTGTCTGAGTTAGTGTCTGTGTCTCTAGATACCTAAATATCTATCTGTCAGTAGCTTAAGTCGGTCTGTCAGCCTGCCTATAGCAACTCCACACTCTCAAGTGTCCGGATGATCCGGCGTCGCAACTAACCTCAATCTTAATACCTCGCCTAACTGCTGTTCGAATGTCGCGAAAATCTGACCAGAATGTCTCCAACTTAGGCGAGCCCAGATCGCAAGCGATGAGATCCACAGGCAGAGTCTCTGCGCAGGCGTGCAGAGCCGATTGGCTCTTAGGCAGCACGGCTAAGAGATCGTAGGCCTCCAGTTCTTTGGCGTGCTGACGGAAATAGGACTTCAGCTCGGTTTCTTGAACTTCCGGCCCGAAGGCTAGGGTGAGACGGCATACGCGACTTCCCGTGCGGGACCACACAGAGCCTGGAGTCGGAGTGGTTGATGGAGAAAATATGCTTTGAAGTTTAAATATCTGTCACTGCGCATTCTTGCAAATTTGAGTCACTGAACTTCACACCTCAGAAACTTTGAGTCACTGAACTTCACACCTCAGGAAATTTGAGTCACTAAACTTTACACCTCAGGAACTTTGAGTCCCTGAACTCCACACCTGAGGAACTTTGAGTCCCTGAACTCCACACCTGAGGAACTTTGAGTCCCTGAACTTCACACCTGAGGAAATTTGAGTCCCTGAACTCCACACCTGAGGAACTTTGAGTCCCTGAACTCCACACCTGAGGAACTTTGAGTCACTGAACTTCACATCTCAGGAACTTTGAGTCACCTAACTTCACACCTCAGGAAGTTTGAGTCACCTAACTTCACACCTCAGGAAGTTTGAGTCACCTAACTTCACACCTCAGGAAGTTTGAGTCACCTAACTTTACACCTCAGGAAGTTTGAGTCACCTAACTTTACACCTCAGGAAGTTTGAGTCACCTAACTTCACACCTCAGGAAGTTTGAGTCACCTAACTTCACACCTCAGGAACTTTGAGTCACTGAACTTAACTTCAATTTTATCTTCATTATAAAAAATATCCGTACCCTTTAAAACAAAGTTCAACAGCACTAAAGCTTCACCACTAGGACCTTCGATATGCTCTCTGATATACTCATTCGCCATAGCCTACCGGAACCAGAAGATCCAGCCGCTGTTGGCAGAGGTGAGGGCGGCGGCGGTGGAACTTTGATGTTGGTGTGCACCGAAGCGAATGCCAGGTGCGAATAGCCGAGATTTTGGCTACGGGCCACCATGGCCTCCTGCCTGTCCAGCAGGTTCAGGTCGTAATAACGATTTGACTGCGGCAGAAATAAGTGACAAGTAGTATATAGAGTTTTTATGTGACAATGCCGATGACGATGTACATTGGAATGGGTGGTGCAGACAGGGGCAGGAGTGTGTACATTGGGGTGGGTGGTGCAGACAGGGGCAGGGAGTGTGTACATTGGGGTGGGTGGTGCAGACAGGGGCAGGGAGTGTGTACACAAGGGGTAGGGAGTGTGTACATTAGGGTGGGTGGCGCAGACAGGGGAAGGGAGTGTGTATATTGGGGTGGGTGGTGCAGACAGGGGTAGGGAGTGTGTACATTGGGGTGGGTGGTGCAGACAGGAGTAGGGAGTGTGTACATTGGGGTGGGTGGTGCAGACAGGAGTAGGGAGTGTGTACATTGGGGTGGGTGGTGCAGACAGAGGTAGGGAGTGTGTATATTGGGGTGGGTGGTGCAGACAGGAGTAGGGAGTGTGTACATTGGGGTGGGTGGTGCAGACAGAGGTAGGGAGTGTGTATATTGGGGTGGGTGGTGCAGACAGGAGTAGGGAGTGTGTACATTGGGGGTGGGTGGTGCAGACAGAGATAGGAAGAGTACAGTTAATTAAAAAAGAAAACGAACACGCTAATAATTTTTACTTGTAGTCTGAGAATTAAAAGTTACAAACAAATTTTACAAAAGCCCGATGCATGCTATTACCGTGCATGTACTGAATGTATTTGGTAATTAGGCTTGTAATTATTACTATCTGTTTTAATGCTTGCAATTATTAAATAATGGACAGACAGACGGGAGATTACTGCGACTGCTTAGAAGTTGCACCGTTTTTAGCTTTTTTCTATCAAAAGTGCTACTACTGCGACCAGTGTAGATATAATATTGGTTGTGACAAAACTAAAGAGACAAATTATAATTTTCTCACAGAAAAGTTGACAAAAATAAAACCCAACCAACACCATGTTTGAACAGATAATAGAAAGTAATGAAGTCAATTTTAATCATCTTAAATTTCGTGGCCAAACACTGGAGAAAGATCACAAAAAATATAACTACGAGAGCACGACATAAAAGTACATCCATATTTGGCCAAAAATTTTTATGCTTTCCTATTTCAGAATTACATCTCCAAGAATCCCCGTCCCCAGTCTCAGAATCCCAATCTCAGAAACTTTATTTGAACATTACAATAAATTGAATACTGCAAAATTAAAATAAGACATTATTAGCTTGTAAATATAGGCAAAGGACACAGAAGTGCTATTTCGAGTAAACAGTTTATTTATAACTTAAATAATAAAGGGAACACAACTATAAGGACAGGCAAGGTTTACAGCGAAAAAAATAATGTCGCAATATTTAAATAATAATATGGGGTCACGCATCCAGCGACTTTAAAATAATAAAACCGAAAACTTGAAAACGGTCGGTTGCCTTGGAAAAATATTAAGTAATTTTTTACAAAACATTGCGGACTAATTTACAACACAATGCACAGCAACGGCTGTTCACCCTAGATACCAAGTGGTTGCATAGCAACGGATGTTTACCCAATTACCCTGGATACCAAGTGGTTGCATAGCAACGGATGTTTACGAAATTACCCTGGATACCAAGTGGTTGCAAAGCAACGGATGTTTACCCTGGATACCAAGTAGTTGCATGGCAACGGATGTTTATCCTGGATACCAAGTAGTTGCATAGCAACAGATGTTTACCCTGGATACCAAGTGGTTGCATACCAACGGGTGTTTACCCTGGATACCAAGTAGTTGCATGGCAACGGATGTTTACCATGGATACCAAGTGGTTGCATACCAACGGGTGTTTACCCTGGATACCAAGTAGTTGCATGGCAACGGATGTTTACCATGGATACCAAGTAGTTGCATGGCAACGGGTGTTTACCCTGGATACCAAGTAGTTGCATGGCAACGGATGTTTACCCTGGATACCAAGTGGTTGCATAGCAACGGATGTTTACCCTGGATACCAAGTGGTTGCATACCAACGGATGTTTACTCTGGATACCAAGTGGTTGCATACCAACGGGTGTTTACCCTGGATACCAAGTAGTTGCATGGCAACGGATGTTTACCCTAGATATCAAGTGGTTGCATAGCAACGGATGTTTACCCTAGATATCAAGTGGTTGCATAGCAACGGATGTTTACCCTGGATACCAAGTGGTTGCATAGCAACGGAAGTTTACCCTGGATACCAAGTGGTTGCATACCAACGGATGTTTACTCTGGATACCAAGTGGTTGCATAGCAACGGATGTTTACCATGGATACCAAGTAGTTGCATGGCAACGGATGTTTACCCTAGATATCAAGTGGTTGCATGGCAACGGATGTTTACCCTGGATACCAAGTGGTTGCATAGCAACGGATGTTTACCCTGGATACCAAGTGGTTGCATACCAACGGATGTTTACTCTGGATACCAAGTGGTTGCATAGCAACGGATGTTTACCATGGATACCAAGTAGTTGCATGGCAACGGATGTTTACCCTAGATATCAAGTGGTTGCATAGCAACGGATGTTTACCCTGGATACTAAGTAGTTGCATAGCAACAGATGTTTACCCTGGATACCAAGTGGTTTCATAGCAACGGATGTTTACCCTGGATACCAAGTAGTTGCATAGCAACAGATGTTTACCCTGGATACCAAGTGGTTTCATAGCAACGGATGTTTACTCTGGATACAAAGCTGTTCCATAGCAACAGAATTTTTTCTTAGATACCGGACACTTACGGTTGCTACTAACAGTAGTACAGCATAGTTGAGCGATGCTTTATGCCGCTCAATAGTTGACTTAAAATGATTTGTGGCATGGGTTATAAAAGCAACAACAACAAAATAATAATATACTGTTTAATTTTAATTTTACAGGACGCAAAATATGAAGATTACTCTGAATAAGAAATTTCGAAAAGAGTTTTTATAATGGGAAATAAACCAAAAAAACAAACAAAGAATTGTTCAAGACTTAAAAGTTCGCACAACCCTTACAACGTACTGCCGGCACACGGGACAGTCCGAGCACTGTTTGCCGCACTGCACACAGGTGACCATGTGGCCGCACTCCAGCAGCACACAGTCTATGGCCGCGTCCATGCAGATCTTGCACAGGTCAGAGTCGGCCAATTCGTCATGCAGGACAGCCTGTTTAGACACGGCATGCTCTCTGTACAGCCTGCGCAGTCGCTCCAGCAGTTCAGCCCGTTCTAAACAGCCGCGATAGTCAACAAAGTTGCGCACTAGCAGTTGTTTAATCTCGCGAACGCTTAGCTTATCCAAATCCGATTCGTTGGCAACTTGATCCAGACTGGTCACCTCCGAGTGAGACGACGCTGCGGGGGCGGCAGGGGCGGCGGCTGCTGCTGAGGAGGAGGCCGCTTCCGCTTCTTCAATAGCGGCAGCCACTTCAGCGGCCTCCATAGCGGCCAGCAGATCCGCTGCAGCCGCTTCCGCAGCCGCGTCCTGAGCCATCTCGATGTCCTCATCGTCAGTATTTGCCGCATTGTTATCCTCGTCTGCAGCAGCGGCGGCGGCTTCTGGCGGTAAACCAGGATACGGTGGCGGCGGTACATTCGGGATGGACGACTGCGACAGGGTGTCTGTCGACCGTTCCATCGCTTCCGGTAGTTGAGCAGCTTCCGGTAGTTGAGCAGCTTCCGGTAGTTGAGCAGCTTCCGGTAGTTGAGCAGCTTCCGGTGGTTGAGCAGCTTCCGGTGGTTGAGCAGCTTCCGGTAGTTGAGCAGCTTCCGGTGGTTGAGTAGCTTCCGGTGGTTGAGCAGCTTCCGGTAGTTGAGCAGCTTCCGGTGGTTGAGCATGGGAATCTTCTGGTTGATGTTGATTTTCACGCTGACTTGTACTCGTAGAAGCAGTTTGTTGTCGTTGCTGTCCAAAAATATATTGTTTAAACAGATCAGATTAAAGCATGCGTGATTGAAACACCATATACATACTGTTTCATAACCGTATTAGGGAACTGCTGAACCATCTCTGCTGCAATCTAACCAATCACCATATTAGGGAACTGCTGAACCATCTCTGCTGCAATCTAACCAATCACCATATTAGGGAACTGCTGAACCATCTCTGCTGCAATCTAACCAATGACCATATTAGGGAACTGCTGAACCATCTCTGCTGCAAGCTAACCAATGACCATATTAGGGAACTGCTGAACCATCTCTGCTGCAATCTAACCAATGACCATATTAGGGAACTGCTGAACCATCTCTGCTGCAATCTAACCAATGACCATATTAGGGAACTGCTGAACCATCTCTGCTGCAATCTAACCAATGACCATATTAGGGAACTGCTGAACCATCTCTGCTGCAATCTAACCAATGACCATATTAGGGAACTGCTGAACCATCTCTGCTGCAATCTAACCAATGACCATATTAGGGAACTGCTGAACCATCTCTGCTGCAATCTAACCAATCACCATATTAGGGAACTGCTGAACCATCTCTGCTGCAAGCTAACCAATGACCATATTAGGGAACTGCTGAACCATCTCTGCTGCAATCTAACCAATCACCATATTAGGGAACTGCTGAACCATCTCTGCTGCAATCTAACCAATCACCATATTAGGGAACTGCTGAACCATCTCTGCTGCAATCTAACCAATGACCATATTAGGGAGCTGCTGAACCATCTCTGCTGCAATCTAACCAATGACCATATTAGGGAACTGCTGAACCATCTCTGCTGCAATCTAACCAATGACCATATTAGGGAGCTGCTGAACCATCTCTGCTGCAGTCTAACCAATGACCATATTAGGGAACTGCTGAACCATCTCTGCTGCAATCTAACCAATCACCATATTAGGGAACTGCTGAACCATCTCTGCTGCAATCTAACCAATCACCATATTAGGGAACTACTGAACCATCTCTGCTGCAATCTAACCAATGACCATATTAGGGAACTACTGAACCATCTCTGCTGCAATCTAACCAATGACCATATTAGGGAGCTGCTGAACCATCTCTGCTGCAATCTAACCAATGACCATATTAGGGAACTGCTGAACCATCTCTGCTGCAATCTAACCAATCACCATATTAGGGAGCTGCTGAACCATCTCTGCTGCAATCTAACCAATGACCATATTAGGGAACTACTGAACCATCTCTGCTGCAATCTAACCAATGACCATATTAGGGAACTACTGAACCATCTCTGCTGCAATCTAACCAATGACCATATTAGGGAACTACTGAACCATCTCTGCTGCAATCTAACCAATGACCATATTAGGGAACTGCTGAACCATCTCTGCTGCAATCTAACCTGTCTCTGGGCGCCACCGGCCAGTTGCTCCATATTCGACGCCATCTGAGCCAGCCTCTCGTGCTGGTGCCGCCTCTCATCCGCCCGGGCCCGCCGGTACTCGACATTGCCGAACCTGTCCATCACCAAATCGGCCAGCTGATTTTTCTCTTTCAAGCCTCGCAGCTCGTCATTCTGCGTGCCAGTCCGCTGCAGAAACCAGAACAGATCCCTAACTCGTAGCCGCATCAATTGTTCGTAAGTGAAATTCGGATTAGAGAACACCTGACAACGAGAGCAGGCTGGCACAACCGTATTACTAACAGCGTCTCGAAGTGGCAGAGCGGAGCCCAGCTGCACTCTACCACTCACCGGTACATTGGCCACGCAGGTACGACAGAAATAATAACGACAGATTGCGCAACGCTGACGCTTTGGAAACAGAGTGGCGAATTGGCCGCGACAGTCGTTGCAGCGACTGTTGACGCCAGTTGAACTGGCGCTGCTGCTACCACCGGCGCCTGAGCCTGTGGTCTGCTGCTTTACAACATTGCTCATCGCCTCAAACTTGTCGGCGATGTTGACAAAGAAATTCGACATGGCTGCTGTCTATTTTAGCATCAATCGATCAATATGAGTTGCTGTCAGTGATTGTATAGAAATTATATTAGAAATACAAGTTCAGGTTTGATTTTTAGTATATGGATTTGTGGCGTATGAGGGCCATTGCAAAAATGCTCTGGCTCTTAGGGTAATTGCTTGAGATGTCAAGGCTCACAGGGGAATTGCTGAGATGTCAAGGCTCACAGGGAATTGCTGAGATGTCAAGGCTCACAGGGGAATTGCTGAGATGTCAAGGCTCACAGGGGGGGGGGGATTGCTGAGATGTCAAGGCTCACAGGGGAATTGCTGAGATGTCAAGGCTCACAGGGGAATTGCTGAGATGTCAAGGCTCACAGGGGAATTGCTGAGATGTCAAGGCTCACAGGGAAATTGCTGAGATGTCAAGGCTCACAGGGAATTGCTGAGATGTCAAGGCTCACAGGGGGGGATGGCTGAGATGTCAAGGCACACAGGGGGGGGGGATGGCTGAGATGTCAAGGCTCACAGGGGAATTGCTGAGATGTCAAGGCTCACAGGGGGGGATGGCTGAGATGTCAAGGCTCACAGGGGGGGGGATTGCTGAGATGTCAAGGCTCACAGGGGGGGATTGCTGAGATGTCAAGGCTCACAGGGGGGGATTGCTGAGATGTCAAGGCTCACAGGGGGGGTTGCTGAGATGTCAAGGCTCACAGGGGGGATTGCTGAGATGTCAAGGCTCACAGGGGGGGGGGATTGCTGAGATGTCAAGGCTCACAGGGGGGGGTTGCTGAGATGTCAAGGCTCACAAGGGGGATTGCTGAGATGTCAAGGCTCACAGGGGGGATTGCTGAGATGTCAAGGCTCACAGGGGGGGAATTGCTGAGATGTCAAGGCTCACAGGGGGGGATTGCTGAGATGTCAAGGCTCACAGGGGGGGGGATTGCTGAGATGTCAAGGCTCACAGGGGGGGATTGCTGAGATGTCAAGGCTCACAGGGGGGGGGATTGCTGAGATGTCAAGGCTCACAGGGGGGGGATTGCTGAGATGTCAAGGCTCACAGGGGGGGATTGCTGAGATGTCAAGGCTCACAGGGGGGGGATTGCTGAGATGTCAAGGCTCACAGGGGAATTGCTTGGATGTCAAGGGTTAATTAACTGGAGGATGTTGGTAGGCCAAGCATCAAAGGAAGAGTTAGTATTACATCATGGTTTAAAGGGAAGCTTTGATACCAAAACTCACAAGGATACTGATATCTTAGGCTAATAGCTGATTGGTTTTCAAAGCTGGTGCTTTTTTTAAACATCATTTTACTTGAGACACTGGCAATAGACTATATGAGGTTGAAACCTCATGCACAATCATTGCAAATTTTTATCTGGATATGAAAAAACTTTAAAAGATATAGTCAATATAAAAGCTTGCTTCTTTCAATTCTAAACCAACCTAGGCCCAATATATATATAGGACCAAACAACCAAACAGCAAACTGAACCTACTGAAAAAAGTTCAAATAATATTTTGACTTACCTATTTTTTAAAGAGTCAAATAAAAAGAACATATAGTTTACTATTTAAACTACAAATGTACTAAATATAAATACTAAGATTAGAAAGAAATAAAGATTTTGGAAAATACATCTAAATATACTAAATATATAATACTAAGAGTGTTGGGAAAAGGGAAAAGGAGCTTCAAAGGACTTTTTAGCCAATGATATAGATTTAGATAGTTTCCAACATAGCACAACTAAACTAAGCATACAAATGACAAGTGCATCACTAGGTGCAAAAGCCAAGCAAATATTCCCAAATATATAAGGTGACATTTGGTTAGTTTGTCATCCACCAAAAAAATATTGCCTAGGCTGAGGCCTATTATAGACTTAATTTACAAATGCAAGATGCCCGCGCATTTTGAGAAAGTAAAATTAAGGAGACTGTTTGACTGATCCCAAAATAAAGGAGATTTAATTTGGTAATGTAACAATGACAGGCAATATCTGTCTAAGGCCTGTATAGGCAAACTCTGGCCTTTTGCCTCTGCATCTCTTTCTTTTGGGTCCTCTGAAACTTCTATCTTTTTTCTGTCTCTTCTATTCTCTTTCCTCTTCTATCTCTCCTTTTTTCTCTTTTCTATTCTTCTCATTCTCTTGTCCTCTCTATTTTCTTCTCTTTTCTCTTATCTTGCTTATCTCTATTCTTTTTTCTACTCTTTCTTGTATCCCCTCTGGGATCTCTTATCTTTCCTCTCATTTCTCCCCTCTTCTTTTCTCTTTCCTTTGCTATCCCCTCTATTTCCTCTCTTCTCTTAACTCTTTTCCCTATTATCTCTTCTCTTTAATCTCTTCTCTCTTATCTTTATCTCATATTTCTCCTCTCTCTTCTCTCCTCTCTTTTCCTTTATCTTTTCTCTCTCTTATCTTATCTCTCCTCTCTCTTCTTGTCTCTCTTATTTGTCTCTTTTCCCCTCTATTGTCCTTGCACTCCTCTTCCCTCCTCCCTTTTCTTTGCCCCCTCTCTCTCTCCTTACCCTCCTGTCTCCTCTTGTATTTTATCTATTTTCTTATCCTTTCTCTTATTGTCTATTCATTCTTCTTTCCACTCTCATCTGCCCCTGCAGCCATTAGGGCCTAGCTAGATTTTTTATCTGGACTTTGAGGTAAAAATCTGCTAATCCCTACTTCAAAAGCCAGTCGTACTCATGTACTCTCCCAGTTATACTCTCAAGGGACATACTACTCTCATGGTTGTTTCATTCTGTGGCCTATTTGTTGACTGCTTTGATCACATCATATTTTTAGCCAATTTGCAGTCCTGAGAAAAACTTGTATATTTCTAGCTCCACAGTTTCACATAGGCCCTATCTGATATTATGGCTAACTTAGGGTTGATGCTTTAAAGTTTGTTTAATTATTAACTAATCATATATACAAAACTTTGTTGAGACTTACAAACTATTCTTCTATATAACTTTGCCTAGGAAAATAGTCTTCTTAAAAATGATTATTTAAAAGGACCCAAAGGCTAAAGTAACAATACATTAAGTACAAGAACAAGTGCTAGGAGCTAAAGTGGCTAAAATAAAGAAAGTCCCAAAAATCTTCTAAATAAAGGAGATGAAGGAGATAAAGGAGGGGTTTGCCAAATAAAGGAGATAAAGGAAATAAAGGAGGGCGCAGGCACCCTGCAAATGCTGCTATAGCAGGGGCCTACAATACAAGTGCAAAAGGTAGAAAGTACCTAGGGCCTAAGCTATCTGACTAGGCTATCATCTTATCTAGGCCAATGAATATGACTATTTTAGAATTTAGTATTGACTATGTCTTTGATTCAGTCATGAGCAGAATAATAACCTGATTCTGGGTTTTTTTCATCCAAAATCCAGTTGCCAAATGGCAACTAAAGCTCAAAATCTAGTTGCTAGGCCCCCTAATTGCCATCCTCAGTTGCCAACTGGCAACTGACCTATTTCAGTGTCCCAGTGCTTGTGCATAGCAAAAAATATGGTGCTCTATAACATCGCAATATTCACGCACTGATGAAAAAATAATATGCTCGAATCAGCTCAGGCTTCAGGTTTTCAGCCAAGCCAATCTTAGCAGTAATAAAATGTGACAGACTGTTTTATCATTGGCAACTGCCTTGGTTCAAGTTGCTTGCCAGATTGGCCTCTGATGCCACAAATCCAGTGGCTTTATTGGGTAGCCGGTGGCTACCGTATGGCCTAAAAAAACCCAGACCTGATTACCATTACCAATTACCATCTGTATTCTAGATATAAGATAGTGTAATGTTCGCTCATCGAACTTGGATAATATAATAATATTAAATGTGTGTACGAATAAACATAACTGAGCATACCTAGGCTTACTAGGTAACTAGGCCCAACTCCATAAAATAATTGATAATGTTAATGTTTTATTATAATTATAATACGTAACAAATCCAATTTGTGTGTAAAACTCTGTCTTTATTATTTTTATTTTATTGCTGTTTTTAGCAATAAAAAGGTTACCTAGGCCTATCTACGATAATGGCGAGGCATTTAAATATTTAATATTGTTCTACGTGAAGATCAATTAGCATAGTGCATTTTTGAATGTTATATTTTTACACTATTTTCTAAGACACCGACCACATGCTCCGAGCATGATGCTCGTTGGTTGATTAGATTTAGATACCAAACGGCTAAGATTTTACCCTAAATGCGTAGTAAGGGTTTTTAAAGTTTACCTGTTGGGGCTGTTGGTTGTTTCTATCAGTCAGTGCAAGGGATTACACCGCCGCGAAATTCCAATTTTGCTATAGCGCAGCTAAAATTTTGCATTTTGCTTTTGCAATAATTAGTATTCTTGGATTTTTTAGTCATCCTTTAATAAAATATATTTTATAAACTGAAATACTATATTAAACTAGATTAATAGTATACAAAAACATCTCATTTTATAGCTATATTTTATTCTTCATTTTCAAAGTTTTTTAGAGTGCTAATAAGCCTAGCAAAAAGGACATGCAAACAAAATGATTATGCATTGATAGTGATATTTTACCAAGTCCAAAACATTTAAATTTGTACATCTAGTTTTTTAATTTATTTAGCAAAAGTGATTGATATGCATGTATGTATTTTGTTTTTTTTTAAACATTTTCTATTCTCAATAGGGGCCTAATCAACTTGGCTAGGCCTAATGTTAGGCCTATTGGCTATTGCCCATCAGTGGCACCTAGGGGGGGAGGGGTTGGGATTGGGCACAGTGGTTACCAAAAACCATGAGGCAATTGAGGGCTTGCGGTGCTTAAATGAGCCTGCAGTGCTAAAATGAGTGCCTATGGTGCTAAAACATACATGTGCAACCTCTAAAATTCAATCGGCCATGCGACTTAGTTTTAACAAAATGCAACAGTTTTTGGCCAAAAATGTAACTTACATGTAAAAAAACCCTAGCGTAAGTAGTGTAAAGCAAAATTAACGCTACTTTGGGTAAACGGCAAGAGTAACTATGACTGTCTTATTAAGTCAAAATGCCTCATCAACTACTTAGTACTACTAGGCCTACTTGGGTATTTATTAGGTGGGCATTTTTGTGACTTCCTTGTTTGGCTACCAAATCGGTCAGCCGGATTGGCCAACTCGGCCGACTATTGCACATGTATGTGCTAAAATGAGTGTCTATGGCGCTAAAATAAGGGCATTCTTTTGTTTTACAATCCCTTTACATTTTTCCTATAGAATATGGCACTTTTATTATACAATCTTATGCGATCCCCATCTAATAAATTTCTAACTTGAATGATAATATTACAAAATTGAAAATTTATTTTTAAAATGCAAGTTTTGTTATCTGATCCCTTTGCATACATTTCTTCCATTTAAATGATCATATAAAAAGTGAATTTAGAGATGTCTCTGCTTTTGCCAAGAATCTTATTGAGGCTTTGTTTGATTGCCTCACTTTGGTTGAACTCCACTTCAAATAGATATCAATTGAAACTGCCTTAATGCAATGCATTTGACTCATGGATAATGTTTTGTCTGGTTTCTATTCTTTGACTGCATATTTTACATAGGGATCATATAACAAAAGTGCCTAGGAAGGAATAGGGATCATAAAACAAAAGAATGCCAATAAGTGCTTGTAGCACCAAAATGAGTGCCTGCAGTGCCAAAATGAGTGCTTGCAATGCCAAAATAAGTGCTTATAACACCAAAATAAGTGCTTGTGACACCAAAAAAAGTGCTTGCGACATCAAAATAAGTGCTTGTGACACCAAAATAAGTGCTTGCAACACCAAAAAAGTGCTTGTGGTACTAGAATAAGTGCTTGCAGCACCAAAATAAGTGCCTGCGGTGCCAAAACCACACTCCAGATCATATAGTATACCCCTAAAAATTCTGGGGTGCATTGGCCTTGCATGCCAAAAATAGGCATGCACAGTTGGCGTGAATCCTTCCTAAAAAATAGTGTGTGTACATACCTGGCATGCACTTCATAGAATCATGCTAAAGAGTTATTATGAAGTAGAAAAAAAAGATGAGAAAAGGTTCATTTTAAGCAAAAATTTCAAGCTTTCTAGGTTTTTTAAAGTTTGTAATAAAGCATTTAAACAAAAATTTGCATGTATCAATTTTCTGCAGTGAATAATATTGTCAAAGAAGCAGACAAATGAACTAAATTATGTGCCAAAATGGTTCATTATGCTATTCAAAAATGGTTATTTATTGTCACAATGTAAAAAGGTCATTTATTATTGCAATACCATTGTAGTTTTAAGAATAGGCTACAGTCAATTTTTTGGCATGCATTTGTAATTATTCAATTCTTGTTCAGGCATGCATCCAGCATGATCCAGACTATGGCACCAAAATAAGTGCCTGCAGCACCAAAAGTGGCAATGGCATAAAGCATGGCCAGCCAGGCCAACCCCCCCCCCCCACAATTGAAATTCCTCGCTATGCTACTATTGCCTATCATTAATAATATGGTGTGCAGTGATTTCGTCTGCTGCCTTTTTGTCTGCTGGCAACATTTTATATGCTAAATCTTCTAGCAATTTCTTGATATAGACAGCAAAAACTTTTTGATATAAATGATATATCATCCTATATACTAAAAATGAAAATCTTGCTTGCTTGCAATTGATTAGAGAAAAAATAGCACTAGCTACTTATTCTATGGTGGATGCTTACTATTTGGGGATGCTTGCTATCTGGGGGATGCTTGCTATCTGGGAGGGGGGATGCTTGCTATCTGGGGATGCTTGCTATCTGGGAGGGGGGATGCTTCCTATCTGGGGGATGCTTGCTATCTGGGGGATGCTTGCAATCTGGGGGATGCTTGCTATTTGGGGGATGCTTGCTGTCTTGGGATGATTTCTTTTTGCATTACACTTTATTTGAGCAGTTTGTCTGTCGTCTTTGTGAAGGCTTTATTTGGCTGTCTTTTTGTTACTTATAGAAAACAGAGATTCTATCCAGATGTCCCCCAACGGGGGGGAGGGGGCGAAGATTGCTAGTCCTATATACTAAAAATGAAAATCTTGCTTGCTTGCAATTGATTAGAGAAAAAATAGCTTAACCAATTTTCATGAGACTTGCACTGTTTGATCAGAAATTTTCTCGTAATGATACATGTGTTCTCGCTAAGAGATTGGTCAATGCTAAAGGGATTAAATCTTAACTATGGGTTTACTTAATGAAACTATTACTTATAAATTAACAAATTATAATTTCAGATTTAAATCTCAATTTGCACAATGGCTAGTAGACCAGAATCAAGTCTACCACCAGAATTGGTATGCTTTTGTAGAATAATGCCTTTATGTTCTAATTATTTCATATGGGAATTATAATATTTTTCCTTTGCTACTTTTTAGTACTATGATGACAAAGAAGCAAAGAAGTACACCCAAAAGTAAGTTTTTAATAAATATTTTATTAGTAATTATAACTTTTAGTAGTTCTGTTATTGTTAATTCATCATTCCTAAGGTGATGAAAAAGGTGATAAAAAACTGAGAATGTTTCCCAGTCCACCAGTAGCTTTTCCAGTCCACAAGTAGCTTTCCCAGTCCACCAGTAGCCTCCCAAGTCCACCAGTAGCTTCCCGAGTCCACCAGTAGCTTTCCTAGTCCACCATTAGCCTCTCCAGCCCACCAGTAGCCTCTCCAGCCCACCAGTAGCCTCTCCAGTCCACCAGTATCTTTTCCAGTCCACCAGTAGCTTTCCCAGTCCACCAGTAGCCTCCCTAGTCCATCAGTAGCTTCCCTGTCCACCAGTAGCCTCTCCAGCCCACCAGTAGCCTCTCCAGTCCACCAGTATCTTTTCCAGTCCACCAGTAGCTTTCCCAGTCCACCAGTAGCCTCCCGAGTCCATCAGTAGCTTCCCTGTCCATCAGTAGCTTCCCCAGTCCACCAGTAGCCTCTCCAATCCACCAGTAGCTTTCCCAGTCCACAAGTAGCTTTCCCAGTCCACAAGTAGCCTCCCGAGTCCATCAGTAGCTTCCCTGTCCATCAGTAGCTTCCCCAGTCCACCAGTAGCCTCTCCAGTCCACCAGTAGCTCTTCCAGTCCATGGTATTTCCCAGTCCATGGTCTCTCCCAGTCCATCAGTAGCTCTCCGATGTCCATCAGTAGCTTCCCGAGTTCACCAGTAGCGCTCCAGCTCTTTTCGTGCTTACAAAAGCCTGATTAGATACCAAAAAGCACTTACATATCTAGAATTACTCACTGCAGTTTCGCCAGCTGTTTACCCACAACAAAATCGCACTTTCACCTCGCAGCTCGCGCATCATTCAAATCCAATCGGAAATGTCAGAGCGAGCAATCGAGCTGCTCAGCCTACCGGAGGATCCGACAATTCGGTCCTCTCTACTCGTGCTAGACGTTGGCTGCGGCTCCGGCATCAGCGGTGCCGCTCTGACCGAAGCCGGTTTAAACTGGTTCGGCGTTGACATCAGCTCTAGTATGCTGGAGATCGCGCTGGAGAACGAAGTTGAAGGCGGCTTAGCCAGGTGCGATATTGGCCACGGCCTGCCGTTCCGAGCTGGTTGCTTTGACGCCGTTGTCAGCGTGTCCGCTCTGCAGTGGCTGGCTTACTCGGATAGGTACGTATTTGGTAATAGCGGCTCTGTAGTAGACAGCTGTGAGTAGATAATAGCGGCTCTGTAGTAGACAGCTGTGAGTAGATAATAGCGGCTCTGTAGTAGACAGCTGTAGGTAGATAATAGCGGCTCTGTAGTAGACAGTTGTAGGTAGATACTAGCGACTCTGTAGTAGACAGCTGTAGGTAGATAATAGCGGCTCTGTAGTAGACAGCTGTAGGTAGATAATAGCGGCTCTGTAGTAGACAGCTGTTGGTAGATAAAAGCGGCTGTGGTAGACAGCTGTAGGTAGATAATAGCGGCTGTGATAGACAGCTGTTGGTAGATAAAAGCGGCTGTGGTAGACAGCTGTAGGTAGATAATAGCGGCTGTGGTAGACAGCTGTAGGTAGATAATAGCGGCTGTGGTAGACAGCTGTAGGTAAATAATAGCGGCTGTGGTAGTCAGCTGTAGGTAGATAATAGCGGCTGTGGTAGACAGCTGTAGGTAGATAATAGCGGCTGTGGTAGACAGCTGTAGGTAGATAATAGCGGCTGTGGTAGTCAGCTGTAGGTAGATAATAGCGGCTGTGGTAGACAGCTGTAGGTAGATAATAGCGGCTGTGGTAGACAGCTGTAGGTAGATAATAGCGGCTGTGGTAGTCAGCTGTAGGTAGATAATAGCGGCTGTGGTAGACAGCTGTAGGTAGATAATAGCGGCTGTGGTAGTCAGCTGTAGGTAGATAATAGCGGCTGTGGTAGACAGCTGTAGGTAGATAATAGCGGCTGTGGTAGACAGCTGTAGGTAGATAATAGCGGCTGTGGTAGTCAGCTGTAGGTAGATAATAGCGGCTGTGGTAGACAGCTGTAGGTAGATAATAGCGGCTGTGGTAGACAGCTGTAGGTAGATAATAGCGGCTGTGGTAGTCAGCTGTAGGTAGATAATAGCGGCTGTGGTAGACAGCTGTAGGTAGATACTAGCGACTCTGTAGTAGACAGCTGTAGGTAGATAATAGCGGCTGTGGTAGTCAGCTGTAGGTAGATAATAGCGGCTGTGGTAGACAGCTGTAGGTAGATAATAGCGGCTGTGGTAGTCAGCTGTAGGTAGATAATAGCGGCTGTGGTAGACAGCTGTAGGTAGATAATAGCGGCTGTGGTAGACAGCTGTAGGTAGATAATAGCGGCTGTGGTAGTCAGCTGTAGGTAGATAATAGCGGCTGTGGTAGACAGCTGTAGGTAGATAATAGCGGCTGTGGTAGACAGCTGTAGGTAGATAATAGCGGCTGTGGTAGTCAGCTGTAGGTAGATAATAGCGGCTGTGGTAGACAGCTGTAGGTAGATAATAGCGGCTGTGGTAGACAGCTGTAGGTAGATAATAGCGGCTGTGGTAGACAGCTGTAGGTAGATAATAGCGGCTGTGGTAGTCAGCTGTAGGTAGATAATAGCGGCTGTGGTAGACAGTCCCCCTAGAAGCAACATTAGACGCTCACAAAAATGCGGCATTCCGCAGGTCCACAGCCAACCCCATTCGAAGACAGCGAGCCTTTTTCACCAGCCTGTATGCCTGCATGTCCGTAGGCGCCAGAGCTGTGCTGCAGTTCTACCCGGCAGACGAATTGCAGTTACAATTATTACTAAACTCTGCGATGTCCTGCGGATTTACTGGAGGATTAGTAACTGATTATCCCGAATCGGCCAAGGCTAGGAAGCATTTCTTAGTGCTAGACACTGCCGGTACTCGGCCTATGCCAGCGGCACAAGATGAGGCGGGCGGTAGGCATTCTACAAAACAGCAACAGCCTATGCGGAAAGGCTCCAAGGCTTGGATAATGCGCAAGAAAGAACAGTATCGGCGTAAGAACCCCGACTCTAAAGCGTTGCCGTCTGATTCTAAGTATACTGGGCGAAAGAGGAAGCCAAGGTTTTGAACTCCCAGCGTTTTTAACGACAGGTACTTGTTAGTGCTGATGCGCTCTCAGCTCCTCTTGGCGCCAACCCTCTAAGCTTCTCTTGGCGCCAACCCTCTAAGCTTCTCTTGGCGCCAACCCTCTAAGCTTCTCTTGGCGCCAACCCTTTAAGCTTCTCTTGGCGCCAACCCTCTAACTTCTCTTGGCGCCAACCCTTTAAGCTTCTCTTGGCGCCAACCCTTTAAGCTTCTCTTGGCGCCAACCCTCTAAGCTTCTCTTGGCGCCAACCCTCTAAGCTTCTCTTGGCGCCAACCCTTTAAGCTTCTCTTGGCGCCAACCCTCTAACTTCTCTTGGCGCCAACCCTTTAAGCTTCTCTTGGCGCCAACCCTTTAAGCTTCTCTTGGCGCCAACCCCCTAAGCTCCTCTTGGCGCCAACCCTCTAAGCTTCTCTTGGCGCCAACCCTCTAAGCTTCTCTTGGCGCCAACCCTCTAAGCTCCTCTTGGCGCCAACCCTCTAAGCTTCTCTTGGCGCCAACCCTTTAAGCTTCTCTTGGCGCCAACCCCCTAAGCTCCTCTTGGCGCCAACCCTCTAAGCTTCTCTTGGCGCCAACCCTTTAAGCTCCTCTTGGCGCCAACCCCCTAAGCTCCTCTTGGCGCCAACCCTCACCTCAATCCCGCCTTTCTAAACATCTCTCGACGCTCAAAATCTCGATTAAGCTCTCCCTAATGCTGCGTGATACTTTTTAGCTGGTAATCTGCATGCATACTACTACTTTAACTGCTACAAGAGTAGTTTGTTTTGAATCAGAACGGCTCAGCATTTTATATTTGTCGGACCTGTGCTTAGACTACTACTGTTTTCGGTACTGCGTACTCAGTGAGACGGTCTATTATTATTTTCAATCCAGTTCTGTATGCGATGGGTTTGCCAAAGTTGTTATTTAAATATATAAAATAAACTATAAACTTGTGCTTGGTGGTACGCTACTGACAGTAGATTGTTTGATAATTGTTTTGCTCAGAAACTCGAATTTAGTTGCGAGTTTATTTTACTGTTGCAAAAAGAAACACATTGGTGATTTCTTCATTGGTTGATCCCTGTGCGCGTAAGCGGATACTAAACACAGGTACGGATGTCGTACACGCTCACACAAAGAGTTTGAGCAATTGCTCACTTTATTCATACGGCCTAAGACTCTCTCTCAGGGCAGTTTAGTTTACACTCTCCGATCCTGTGCCTTGGGGGGGGGGTCTTTGTCTTTGGCGAGAATCGCACGGAATGGAACTACGGGTACCCGTATTGGAAAATATCACAGATATTTGGATGGATGGGCCACTCAGCGCATTTGCGTCTAGCTACTTTCAGTTCAGTAGTAAGTTAAACAGAAGCTTTTTATGTACTTTAAAGCCAAGGCTCATTCATTTATTGGCTCTTAACCCCAGGCTTCAAACCCTCTAACCGCGCCTTTCCACACTACCCCCCCCCGGCCCAAGTTTATTGCCTTTCTCGGTATTCCAGCCTAAAGCTGCCATGTTCATTTCAGTGGACTGGCTAATGTACATTATTGCTGAACCAATTAGAAAGTTGTTTATGCCTACAAGCTTGGGCTTCTAAACTTATCAAAGTCCCCCCTCCGCCCCAATTTTTATTGCCTTTCTCGGTATTCCAGCCTAAAGCTGCTATGTACATTTCAGTGGACTGGCTAATGTACATTATTGCTGAACCAATTAGAAAGTTGTTTATGCCTACAAGCTTGGGCTTCTAAACTTATCAAAGTCCCCCCTCCGCCCCAATTTTTATTGCCTTTCTCGGTATTCCAGCCTAAAGCTGCTATGTACATTTCAGTGGACTGGCTAATGTACATTATTGCTGAACCAATTAGCAAGTTGTTTATGCCTGCAAGCTTGGGCTTCTAAACTTATCAAAGTCCCCCCTCCGCCCCAATTTTTATTGCCTTTCTCGGTATTCCTGCCTAAAGCTGCCATGTTCATTTCAGTGGACTGGCTAATGTAAATTATTGCTGAACCAATTAGAAAGTTGTTTATGCCTGCAAGCTTGGGCTTTTAAACTTATCAAAGTCATCTCAGCTGCCTTTATTTTTTATAAAATAGCTTATGTATTCTTATTTGCTACTGAACTGGAAGTAGAAAGCTGTTTTACTAAGTATATATGCCTGAGTGGCCCATCTAGTTATTCTAGTATCTGTGGAAATATTAAGAAATTTCACCTGTAGCCAAACTAATTACAAGTAATTTCTGTCCAGACTGGCACCGTGGCCCCTTGTTCGCGCATGCATCATTCCACTCGACTTCCTATTGTTCTCATTTTTTGCAAATTGTCACGTACATGAAAATTCAGACTCGGAATTCTCCATCTCGATGCTATACTAAATTATTAATAATCATTCATTTCGGCTTATTTCTTAAAGCCTTCCTTGAATTAGTCCCTGGCATGCAATTCATTACGCTTAGGGTGTTAATAGATGTTTAGCCTGAAGAACTCTATTAACCTCTAGCTGTTTTTGTAGGCAGTACGGGTAAAATTCATGTGAAACGAAGCTTATACCCAGCAGCTGTTTTATTGGCTTCCACTGCATTTTTCGTCATTTCTTTAATCCTATGGAGTAATTAAATTATTAAGTATTCAATTACTCCACGCACTTGTGGTCAGTGGCGTAGCCAGGAATTTCAATTGGGGGGGGGGGGGGGCGCGGACCCCCCCTGGCTACGCCACTGCTTGTGGTTAAATATGCACTTGCTGTACACTACTTTAGTAATACTCACTCGCCACTTTACCACCCTCCCGGTCCCAAATTCCCAGTTTCTGAGCCGGCCTCCCAGATCCCCAATGGCTGAGCCAGCCTCCCAGATCCTCAGTTGCTGTGCCAGATCCTCAGCTGCTGGGCCAGCCTCCCAGATCCTCAGTTACTGTGCCAGATCCTCAGCTGCTGGGCCAGCCTCCCAGATCCTCAGTTGCTGTGCCAGATCCTCAGCTGCTGGGCCAGCCTCCCAGATCCTCAGTTGCTGTGCCAGATCCTCAGCTGCTGGGCCAGCCTCCCAGATCCTCAGTTGCTGTGCTACCAGCCTCCCAGATCCTCAGTTGCTTGACCAGCCTCCCAGATCCTCAGTTGCTTGACCAGCCTCCCAGATCCTCAGTTGCTGTGCCACCAGCCTCCCAGATCCTCAGTTGCTGTGCCACCAGCCTCCCAGATCCTCAGTTGCTTGACCAGCCTCCCAGAGCCTCAGTTGCTTGACCAGCCTCCCAGATCCTCAGTTGCTTGACCAGCCTCCCAGATCCTCAGTTGCTGGGCCACCAGCCTCCCAGATCCTCAGTTGCTGTGCCACCAGCCTCCCAGATCCTCAGTTGCTTGACCAGCCTCCCAGATCCTCAGTTGCTTGGCCAGCCTCCCAGATCCTCAGTTGCTTGACCAGCCTCACAGATCCTCAGTTGCTGGGCCACCAGCCTCCAAGATCCTCAGTTTCTGGGCCAGTCTCCCAGATCTCAATTGCTGGACCAGCCTCCCAAATCCTCAGTTGCTGGGCCACCAGCCTCCCAAATCCTCAGTTGCTGGGCCAGCAGCCTCCCAAATCCTCAGTTGCTGGGCCAGCAGCCTCCCAGATCCTCAATTGCTGGGCCAGCGTCTCAGATCCCCAGCTGCTAAGTTTGATTAAAAGTTCTATAAACAAGCGCTATCTTTAATTAAAAGGAAAGAAATAAGCCTCCTGTTTCAGCACTAATGCATTATTTACACATTGAGGATTTTGCGCGCCTTTTCAGAAGATTTTCAATCTTTGATTAGCAATTGATGTCAGACACGCGGTCCTGCTGCGCCTTTAGAGATGACGGGAAGGGAAACCTGTTTGCATCTGGGCAAATTCCATCACAGAAAAGCGTCTGTGTCACTTGGAATAATTAAATGATTGTTGCGAACGTTGAGCACTTGGGATCCCGTTGCATTTAATATGCAAGAGGATAGCGTGCATGGGACTTTGAGAATTGGCTGTAATTATAGACTTCGATTAGATCTCAATCCTTCAGCGCGTGCATACCTGCGAATCAGATGGGAATCCATTTGAGTTTTTTATTCCCCTGACTACAGAACTTTACTAAATTGGATGTCATACTTGTTAGAATAGTTGTCAGATCACTAAAATAGGGTGTCAAATCACTGAAGTGGGTGTCAGATCTCTAAAGTGGTTGTCGGATCGCTAAAATGGGTGTCAGATCGCTAAAAAAGGGTGTCAGGTCGCTAAAAAGGGTGTCAGGTCGCTAAACTGTGGCTGTCAGATCGCTAAAATGGGTGTAAGATTCCTGGGTGTCAGGTCGCTAAACGGTGGGTGTCAGATCGCTAAACTGTGGGTTTCAGATCGCTAAACTGTGGGTGTCAGATCGCTAAACTGTGGGCGTCCGATCGCTAAAATGGGTGTCAGATTCCTGGGTATCAGGTCGCTAAACTGTGGGTGTCAGATCGCTAAACTGTGGGTGTTAGATCGCTAAACTGTGGGTGTCAGATCGCTAAACTGTGGGTGTCAGATCGCTAAACTGTGGGTATCAGGTCGCTAAACTGTCGGTGTCAGATTGCTAAAATGGGTGTCAGATTGCTAAAATGGGTGTCAGATCGCTAAAATGGGTGTCAGATCGCTAAAATGGGTGTCAGATCGCTAAAATGGGTGTCAGATTGCTAAAATGGGTGTCAGATCGCTAAAATGGGTGTCAGATCGCTAAAATGGGTGTCACATCGCTAAAATGGGTGTCATGATTCTAAGAAACCCAATTTCGATTGTCGTTCTTTACGAGTCTCTTCACGGTGAAAATTATTTCTTCAAAGAAATGCGGTACATTTGAACGGTATAAATGTTTTTCTTATGCCCCTTTTACAGAAACCGGGCCAGTTTTATCCGACCCGATTATTGCAATGCTTGACTATCTTGGAAAAAAGACGATTAGTTTGTTTTTACTGTCCAAAAATTCTCTTTAGCTACAAAGAAAGGTCCTACGTGGGTTCCATCTGCCCCCCACATCCAATCAAATCAGATTTAGCCCATAATCCTATCCTAAATCTCTGATCGCCCGTTCACCTGCTCAGTGCAAGCGCTGGAGTCGATAACAGACTGCAGTGTATATTATACCCTCACTGCTCAAGCCTCTGAGCAGTTGCTGTTGTTTTCTGCTCTGTCATCTTCAGCCCTAGCTGCATCTAATTGCAACGGGAGTCTAAGCCCAGGTAATTTATACCTGCAAGCAATTCTTTTTTATCATTCAAGTTAAGAGAACGAGCCGGTTTTATTTATTTTATAAAACGTACAAGTTCAACTTTGATCTAGGATTAGTTTCATACTCACGAGGTTGCTGTTTAACTCGACAATTGCGTGAGCTGTGTAAGTCCATTTGAATTTTGAGCTCCTCTGATGAAACTCCCACAAGCGGCTCTGATGTCATTCTTCTGTCGAAAGCTCGCTTTGCAGTTTGGAATGTGATTCGCCACTGTGAGAGCTTTGAGAATCTCAGCTTTGAGAATCTCTGCTTTGAGAATCTCTGCTTTGAGAATCTCAGCTTTGAGAATCCCAGCTTTGAGAATCTCTGCTTTGAGAATCTATGCTTTGAAAATCTCAGCTTTGATAATCTCAGCTATGAGGATCTCAGCTTTGAGAATCTCGGCTTGAAAATCTCAGCTTTGAGAATCTCTGCTTTGAAAATCGTAGTTACGAGCGTAATAATCGAATTTTATTTGCCCAGAATCTCATTTTCTAATCGCCTTTAATATTTTCTCTTTTAAGACTCACACCTTCTGATGCATATGTAGGGTTCATGAGAAATACTAGGGGAAAATCTTCCCATATGATCTCCATTTCTTCTGAATTTCTTCCCCTAGCTATCGGATCACTCATTGAAACAAGCGCCTCAAAAAAATTGAACCTGAAAATTGCAGCCATTAGAGTCGTCTCTTCAGTCTCGCCCCTCTATGCATAAAGACTTCTAGACTATACACGTGAAGGTTTTCAGTAGAGAGTCATCGTGCAGTCGAGCACTGTGCTCAAACGTGCACGTCTCTCGTGTCCCTTCTATTAAACTAGAAGTATTTTTACCTAGTAGGGAATTTCATAATTATGATCGCTTCCTGCGTGTACCTACTGACAATAGTAGTGTGCAACGATTTTCGCTCGAATTTTTTTAATGTCGCGGAAAAAATTCTGAAATGATTTGAGACGTTCTGACTATACTATACCTCTCCATTTCACCCCAAATGGCTCCGCGGCAGATCCAAATGGAGAATATGCTGGCCCACCTGGTCAGGAAGTCGCAAGGCAACATTTCGGCCCGGAACTGCAGTCTGGCAAGTTTTGCTCCGACTCACGATCATCTGCGGATAATTTACAAATATTTGAAATGCGTGAACGACACCTACAATATGCGAATGATCGAAGCAAAATACGAGGAACTTAAAAAGGATAACAATGCATCCTATCCACTACTGATGGCCATGTCGTGTGTTCAAGTAGTGTTGATTGTATTCGGCGGTTTCGGCAACATTCTGCTGTTGGCCGCAGTAAGGAGGTGTCGCCATCTGCAGCGGGACAGGATCTACTTTGTGGTGAATTTGGCCATATTCGATGTCATCTTATGCCTGTTCACGCAACCGTTTGGTATTGCTCGCCTGATGCAGCGCTACGGAGGCTGGAGTCTGGGCGCGTGGGCCTGCAAACTGGTCAACTGCATCACGGGGATTAACATGTTCGGTTCGAGCTTCTCAATTGCGGCGATTGCGCTGGATCGGATGAGGGTTAGCGAATCTGGTTTGGTGTTGTAGCTCATTGTCTTCGCTTTGGGTGTTGGTCCTGGATCGGTCTTGCAACTCAAAGGCCCTTGAAAGTTTTGGTTTCGCAACTCAAGGTCCTTGGAGGGTTGATCTTGCAACCGAAGGTCTCTGAGAGATTGATCTTGCAACCGAAGGTCTCTGAGAGATTGATCTTGCAACCGAAGGTCTCTGAGAGATTGATCTTGCAACCGAAGGTCTCTGAGAGATTGATCTTGCAATTGAAGCTCTCTGAGAGATTGATCTTGCAACCGAAGGTCTCTGAGAGATTGATCTTGCAACCGAAGCTCTCTGAGAGATTGATCTTGCAATTAAAACTCTTTGAGAGATTGATCTTGCAGTTGAAGCTCTCTGAGAGATTTATCTTGCAATTAAAACTCTTTGAGAGATTGATCTTGCAATTAAAACTCTTTGAGAGATTTATCTTGCAATTGAAGCTCTTCGGGAAATTGATGTTGCAATTCAAGATTTCTGGGAAATTGATCTTGCAACTGAAGCTCTCTGGGGAGATTAGGTCTTAAGACCTAATGTTACCTTTAACCTCTGATATTTTATACACGTGTCTTAAGTTATTAACCGTTTGATTTTTAATAGGGTTTCTAATCATAGACTTTTCAATAGAGTATGGTCATATGGGCTCAATAGTTTCCAGAGTATGCCACTGTCCAAGCCAGAAGGAATCTCGACTGGTATAAACATTGCCTCAACTTTCACCTCCAGTGCGTTCTGTTTCCAACTCGACCGCCGCTATCCAGCCGCTGTCTCGCGCTGCTCCTGCTGGCCATCTGGCTGACCTCGCTGCTGCTATCGTGTCCTCTGCTAGCATTCGCCAACGCCGTCCCAGATCCCATGGCCCTGGAGAGAAACGGTCAAACTCTGTACTTTTGTAGCGAAGGCTTCGATACTTATCACTCGGCGAAACTATTCTACAGCTGCGTCACCCTGCTGCTGCAGTTCCTGCTGCCGTTGATTTGCATTGCCGGCTCCAATGTTGCCATTCACTGCCGGCTGCAGCAGCGGATGCGGAAGCGCCGCCGCCACCTGTCGCAGAATCAGTTCAGGAGCCGGCGTCGCTTCCGCGTCAGCCTGATGCTCGGCGTTATCGCCGCCGGCTTCGCCCTGGCCTGGCTACCGTTGACCGTTTCAAATGCTGTACACGACTACAGCAACTGGCGTCAGTGGTTGCTATGGCAACAGAACAGATCTTCCAGTGATAAAGTATCGAAATCGCAGCAGCAGCAGCAGCCGCTGCTCGGTGATCGAAATGCCGAGTTGCACAGCCTCTGCCTGACCGTCATCCTGGTCTCGCCCTGCATCAATGCCACTGTCTATGGCTTTTTCAATGACAAGCTCAAGGAGCAGTACAGGAATATTCTAAGGGAACTTCTTCACAAGTTCATCAACGTCTGGCGTCGATTCAGAAGTGTTTGCAATCCAGTTTGTCATCTGCATCAGGATGCGGCCATCGAGAGCCCGTTGCGGTCAGCATCCACCGAATCTGTCAAGGATGAAGGAGTAAACGAAGTCGCCGTGCGGTCTTGCAGCTGTGGGAGCTGCAAAATCGAGGAGCTCGTGCTGTACAATGCCGTAGCCGAGGCGCTGCTACCGATGGCGTCGCCGGAGGCGTCGACTCAGCAGCAATTGTCGACAGGTCGATGTGACTCTCAAGTTGTAGTCGAGTAAAACTGCTTTAATTTGCCACTCTTCAGTTTTCCTGATCCCAGTTCAAACATTCAGATTCTCACGCTCGGTTACTATTCTCCAAGATCCTTGCACCCTCAGTTGCTGGACCAGCCTCCCAGATCATCAGTTGCTTGACCAGCCTCCCAGATCCTTAGTTGCTGAGCCAGCCTCCCAGATCCTCAGTTGCTGTGCCACAAGCCTCCCAGATCCTCAGTTGCTTGACCAGCCTCCCAGATCCTCAGTTGCTAGGCCAGCCTCCCAGATCCTCAATTGTTTGACCAGCCTCCCAGATCCTCAGTTGCTGAGCCAGCCTCCAAGATCCTCAGTTGCTGAGCCAGCCTCCCAGATCCTTAGTTGCTGAGCCAGCCTCCCAGATCCTCAGTTGCTGAGCCAGCCTCCCAGATCCTTAGTTGCTGAGCCAGCCTCCCAGATCCTCAGTTGCTGTGCCACAAGCCTCCCAGATCCTCAGTTGCTTGACCAGCCTCCCAGATCCTTAGTTGCTTGACCAGCCTCCCAGATCCTCAGTTGCTGAGCCAGCCTCCAAGATCCTCAGTTGCTTGACCAGCCTCCCAGATCCTCAGTTGCTGAGCCAGCCTCCCAGATCCTCAGTTGCTGTGCCACAAGCCTCCCAGATCCTCAGTTGCTTGACCAGCCTCCCAGATCCTTAGTTGCTGAGCCAGCCTCCAAGATCCTCAGTTGCTTGACCAGCCTCCCAGATCCTCAGTTACTGAACCAGCCTCCCAGATCCTCAGCTGCTGGGCCAGCCTCCCAGATCCTCAGTTTCTGTGCCACCAGCCTCCCAGATCCTTAGTTACTGAACCAGCCTCCCAGATCCTCAGCTGCTGGGCCAGCCTCCCAGATCCTCAGTTTCTGTGCCACCAGCCTCCCAAATCCTCAGTTACTGAACCAGCCTCCCAGATCCTCAGCTGCTGGGCCAGCCTCCCAGATCCTCAGCTGCTGGGCCAGCCTCCCAGATCCTCAGTTTCTGTGCCACCAGCCTCCCAGATCCTTAGTTACTGAACCAGCCTCCCAGATCCTCAGCTGCTGGGCCAGCCTCCCAGATCCTCAGTTTCTGTGCCACCAGCCTCCCAAATCCTCAGTTACTGAACCAGCCTCCCAGATCCTCAGCTGCTGGGCCAGCCTCCCAGATCCTCAGCTGCTGGGCCAGCCTCCCAGATCCTCAGTTTCTGTGCCACCAGCCTCCCAGATCCTCAGTTACTGAACCAGCCTCCCAGATCCTCAGTTGCTGTGCCACAAGCCTCCCAGATCCTCAGTTGCTTGACCAGCCTCCCAGATCCTTAGTTGCTTGACCAGCCTCCCAGATCCTCAGTTGCTGAGCCAGCCTCCAAGATCCTCAGTTGCTTGACCAGCCTCCCAGATCCTCAGTTGCTGAGCCAGCCTCCCAGATCCTCAGTTGCTGAGCCAGCCTCCAAGATCCTCAGTTGCTTGACCAGCCTCCCAGATCCTCAGTTGCTGAGCCAGCCTCCCAGATCCTCAGTTGCTGTGCCACAAGCCTCCCAGATCCTCAGTTGCTTGACCAGCCTCCCAGATCCTTAGTTGCTAGGCCAGCCTCCCAGATCCTCAATTGTTTGACCAGCCTCCCAGATCCTCAGTTGCTGAGCCAGCCTCCAAGATCCTCAGTTGCTTGACCAGCCTCCCAGATCCCCAGTTGCTGGGCCAGCCTCCAAGATCCTCAGTTGCTGTGCCAGCCTCCCAGATCCTCAGTTGCTTGACCAGCCTCCCAGATCCTCAGTTGCTAGGCCAGCCTCCCAGATCCTCAATTGTTTGACCAGCCTCCCAGATCCTCAGTTGCTGAGCCAGCCTCCAAGATCCTCAGTTGCTGAGCCAGCCTCCCAGATCCTTAGTTGCTGAGCCAGCCTCCCAGATCCTCAGTTGCTGAGCCAGCCTCCCAGATCCTCAGTTGCTGAGCCAGCCTCCCAGATCCTCAGTTGCTTGACCAGCCTCCCAGATCCCCAGTTGCTGGGCCAGCCTCCAAGATCCTCAGTTGCTGGGCCTCTCAGATATACAAATCACTGAAACAACAAACTGTTCATTAAGAGAGAAGATCATCCAAACAACAGAAAACTTTTAGTATCTGCACACTGCATGCATTGCCGTTGTGGGGTTTGTTTTGGAATGATATATACTATTTTGTAACTGTGTTACAAAAATATTGGATCTATGCGCTTAAACTGATCTAAAAATACTCGTACGCTCGTCGTCCGCACATAGTCGAGTCCCTTCTTATTAATACAACATTACACCCATTTGCGGTATTCATTTTATTCATTTTCTCCAAACCACTGCAAGTTCTTAGTTAAAAAACTAACTACGCTACTTGTATTTGTGAACGCAGTAGTGTGTTGTGACAATCAGCTACAGTTATACTTTTTATCTATACAAACGTAAGCTTGTTGTGAGTCATGCGTTCAATGCTACTCTGCACTAAATAACACAACTAAGACAACCCATCAGATCTTTATTATTTTGCTTTACAATTTGATTTGAATTGAGCAATGGAAAGATTTTTGAAGTGCGTCATCTTCCCATTGCATGCTACGAGCTATCTTGCAGGATGCAGCATGAACCAGAAACCTGACCATAGAAATTTTCTGTCCAAGTTTTTGGCGAGACTATCGGGTTAATTTCAACTAAATTAGATGCTTAATATCTATCCCTAAATACACTCCGAAGGTTCACTTGTCAGTTTATGCTGTTTAGCATATCCTGTTGTTGTTATTCGCAAGGAAAACCGTTCGATTTGAATTTCTAATTTTATACCCTGTGTGTAACTATAATGCGACTGCATAGTTGACCCTCAGATTAGCGGTTCCGTAGCAAATTTTGCTGGCCTTCGAAGATTTCACTAAGAACAGCTTTGGCTCTGGCGCACAATCAAGCATAATAAATGCATTACTCCACATCGTCCAATATCTTCGAGATCTCATTCATACGCATTGTACATACATCTCGAGTTAAGAAGTCAAAAATAGAAAACAAAAGCACTGGATTTAAAGAGAACTCAAATTACGAACTTTTCAGTTCAAGTATTTAAAAAAGGCATTCTATTTATATTTCGTTGACCTGTGCTTAGCCAATATTGTTTTACAAGTTTAAATATCTCGACTCAAAACGTTATTAAACAGCCATCGCGTTGATGTTAACAATTCAATCAATAGTATTGAGAAATTGTCCACAAATTTATGTTCAATTTTTCAAAGTCATCTAAGCTTCATCGAGGAAGGCAAATGGCTTAAGCCTCCTCCTCTTCGCCCTCGACCTCGCCCTCGTCCTCGGCGGTGGCGTCCTGGTACTGCTGGTACTCGGACACCAGGTCGTTCATGTTGCTCTCGGCCTCGGTGAACTCCATCTCGTCCATGCCCTCGCCGGTGTACCAGTGAAGGAAGGCCTTGCGCCTGAACATGGCGGTGAACTGCTCGGAGACGCGCTTGAACAGCTCCTGGATGGCGGTGGAGTTGCCGATGAAGGTGGAGGACATCTTCAGGCCGCGGGGCGGGATGTCGCACACGGCGGTCTTCACGTTGTTCGGGATCCACTCGACGAAGTAGCTGCTGTTCTTGTTCTGCACGTTCAGCATCTGCTCGTCGACCTCCTTCATGGACATGCGGCCGCGGAAGATGGCGGCGACGGTCAGGTAGCGGCCGTGGCGGGGGTCGCAGGCGGCCATCATGTTCTTGGCGTCGAACATCTGCTGGGTGAGCTCGGGGACGGTGAGGGCGCGGTACTGCTGCGAGCCGCGGCTGGTCAGCGGGGCGAAGCCGGGCATGAAGAAGTGCAGACGCGGGAACGGCACCATGTTGACGGCCAGCTTCCTGAGGTCGGCGTTCAGCTGTCCGGGGAATCGCAGGCAGGTGGTCACGCCGGACATGGTGGCGCTCACCAGGTGGTTCAGGTCGCCGTAGGTCGGGGTGGTCAGCTTCAGCGTGCGGAAGCAGATGTCGTACAGGGCCTCGTTGTCGATGCAGTAGGTCTCGTCGGTGTTCTCCACCAGCTGGTGCACCGACAGGGTGGCGTTGTAGGGCTCCACCACGGTGTCAGACACCTTCGGGGAGGGCACCACGCTGAAGGTGTTCATGATGCGGTCGGGGTACTCCTCGCGGATCTTGGAGATCAGCAGGGTGCCCATGCCGGAGCCGGTGCCACCGCCCAGCGAGTGGGTCAGCTGGAAGCCCTGCAGGCAGTCGCAGCTCTCGGCCTCCTTGCGCACCACGTCGAGCACGGAGTCAACCAGCTCGGCGCCCTCGGTGTAGTGGCCCTTGGCCCAGTTGTTGCCAGCGCCGCTCTGGCCGAACACGAAGTTGTCCGGCCGGAAGATCTGGCCGAACGGACCGGACCGGACACTGTCCATGGTGCCGGGCTCCAGATCGACCAAGACGGCGCGGGGCACGTACTTGCCGCCGGTGGCCTCGTTGTAGTACACGTTGATGCGCTCCAGCTGCAGGTCCGAGTCGCCATGGTAGGTGCCGGTGGGGTCGATGCCGTGCTCGTCGGAGATCACCTCCCAGAACTGTCGAGTGTCGAAGAATTTCAAAGTGGAAACTAAGTTAGTCATGCTCAAAAAGTATTAAAAGTGGCTTTGTAATATCGCAGCGAAGGCGTAGATGGATTAGCTTACCTTGGCACCGATCTGGTTGCCGCACTGGCCAGCCTGTAGATGGACAATTTCGCGCATGTTGGCTAAGAGCTGAGCGAGTCGGGAAGCAAAAGCTTCAAATAGAGCTTAGACGGGCTTTTGAGGTTAGCTGAGGAGCGCCGGAGCGGTTGGCCTCGGGGCCGCCCTCGGCTGCCGCTTTTATGCTTTTCTCGGCCCGTCGGCGGGGGGGCAGCGTCGCGAAGGCGCCGCTCGGCAACGGGGGTTGAGCGCCTGGCAACGGCTTGGTGGGGTGAGGGTGAGGGTGGGTAGGGTGGCTGACAGGGTGGAGTTTCAATTGATAGCCCCCTGCCGCAGTCTATGCAAAAAAGGCGAGGAGCGGTGGAGGTTGGGAGCGGCGGCTTCGCTACGCCTTCGTCAAGCCGTTTTTCTCTCTATTGTTGCCATGGTAGTCTCTGGGGTATGGGGTAGGGGTTGGAAGAGCAGCTTTCAAAGAGGCGCGGGTACGTGGTTTAATGGTTGGCAAGTTAGGCAAGGCTGGAAAGCGAGAGAAAGGGGGGACTGGCGGCGGCCCTAGCAACGGCGGGGTAGTTGGCAGGTTGGGAGAGAGATGAGGACAGGTAAGAGAGAGAAAGAATGCTTGGGTTGCGCGCGAACCCACACGCTTTAGAGCTGCGAGCGACTCTGCTTTCTGGCCATGGCAACCCCCCACCCCCTCTTGGGGGCGTCCATGACAACCGCTTATGCCTGCCCCTACCTAGAAGAGTGGGGCTGTTTATCTTGAGTACGGAGGGTTGAGTTCGAAGCGGCCGCATAACTTAACTGCGACTGAGTACAGTAGCGTGAGTGGATACTGCATGCATTCCTGTCGTGCAATGTTGGAGGGGGTGGACAATGCGTACCTCAGGAATGCTCTGCAGTGATGATGACGCACGCTCTATGCAGCTGCATGGGACAATGGGCAGCTTGGAGCCTGCAGAATATAGAAGAATAGGCCGAGGGGGGAAGGGGTTATAAAACTCAAAGCATTTTCAGCTCTCTCTCTATGCTGCACAAGTATAGAGACGACCGATTGCTGAATAATAGAACAGGTTTAGCAGCTGGGTGTGGAGACGGGGTTGCTGCTGTGCAGAGCTATTGCAGAAAGGCTTAGTTAATTTTTTTCGCTAAAGCTATAAGCTGAGACTCAGGAGAGAGAGAGAGAGAGAGAGAGAGAGAGAAAGATTTAGATTTTAACCCCCGCTTCTTTCTGGCTATACCTGCTAAAGCTGCGACTCTCGCCCTAGCAACCAGCGGCGTCCGTTGCCCGTAGCAACGCGAACTGGCTCTACCGTACCCGCTATTACCCGCCCCCTCTCCACTTCGCGCTCGCTTGCAACTCTATACTCTACCTGCAGTTAACCAACACCCCACCCCTCCATTCCCAGCAAGCAGAGATACTGACTGTATGTGTGCACCTGCATGGAATCAATCTTAAGATTTTTCTGCTTTTAGGAAGTAAGGGAACTTTAGCTTTTTGATTGAGATTTAAGGTCGAGAGTGTTGGTTGTCAAAGATGACTCATGTTTAAGTGTTAAAATGACTAATATCAATGATTACTTTGTGTTGTTGGACTCGAGCAACATGTATACAATGCCACCTTGTTATTTTTTTCACTTTTACTCAACTTTTAACCTTTATGCGACTTTTTCTAAGGTGGCAAAAGTTGCTGCAGTTTTTGCAATCAGGGCTAAAAAGACTCCCTTCATACCCGGCTACTTGAGGCTGCCGGAGCATGTTGGTTACTGTCAGGCACAGAATGCCAACTGTTTTCCGGTTAATTGCCTTACTCGCGAGAGGGTCCGCGAAGCCTCTCTATCCGGCCCTCCGGGTCCTTTGAAACTTCACAATAGCAATCCCGCTCAAGATTGGTGTCTCTTCAGCTCTCTATAGTCGATCTCCGCCCTCTTTTCCTTCCTCTCTCCTCTCGTTTCGTCCCGTCTCGTCTCTTCTCCTTTATTCCCCTCGTCTCTCTTCTCTATTTCCTCTCTTCTCAGCCCTCCTTAGGCCTCAAGTCAGATGCTATATAGGTTGTAAAAAAGTTTGCCAATCCCTGCCTTGTTCAAATTCGCAAGATTTTCCAACTCTTTATACGGGAGCAAAAGGAATTACAGACCTCGCGTATAATGTAATAAAAGGTACGAGCAACGCTCGTATTATCGCTGAAGAAAAAATGGAAGATAAAATGCCAAAAATGGTCATGTCGAAAGCAAGTGCGAATAGTTGAATTTGAGCAATATGCAACAGAATTAAAGCTCCATACTCGTTTAAATACCCGCTGTCAAATTTTCCAATTTCCATAAGTTACCGTCGCGGTTTATAATCTACAGTGTAACTGTGTAATCTTAAGAAATCATAGCAGCAGAGTTACAGAGCCCCTAAATAAGTATTGCTGCTCAAACATATAGCATAGAAAGACCAAAACACGAGTCTGAATTGAGAAACTGAGATAACAGAGATTGCAATGAGTGAGTAAGAAGATTCGCGTTTGCTCAGGGGGTCACGCACTGCTGCATGCAGCTGCATGGCCATACAGTGAGAGAGCTGTCTGCACACAGTTCAATGCAGATTTGAGGCGAGCCTCCAGTATGCCGGTTGCTATGGACTCATCCAGTGAATAGCTGCTGCAGCACCACTTGCCGACTGTCTTCGAATAAAGAAGACAATGACCCGAGGGCAGGCTTAAGCAAAAAATACAGACGAGATTCCGCCTCATATCTTGGGGGCACAACTCTGTTTAATTAGCGTTGAACTGCAGAGAGCTCCATCATCGCTAACAATTGCTCATGCAGGGGCATTTCTGTTGACGAACCCACCCATGATAATTCTTCCAAGTTTGGCCGTCTCGAGTTGAGATGAAGTTTTCGAGTGGCCCGAGTCCCAGTCTCTCGATCTGTGCAGGCTTTGAGAAACCATTTTCCTGCCAAAATAAGACTCGTCTCGCTTCAATGCATCTTATATGGTAGATGCAAATTCTAAGCATTGTTCGCCATTAGCTAAGCCTCGAGTGCTCAAGTTGGGGGCCACAAAATGCTTCTAGAATGCAATATTTTTGCGATTCAATCTTTAGGCAGTGCGTGCGTTATATACTCGTAAAATGGTTTCAGTGCAGGTAAAAATATGGAGCCTTTCAAAATAGATGGCGTCCCTAGTTACCCGCAGGCTTAACCAGTTTTAATTGCTGGGCAACTCGCAGACTCATCTATCTACCCTACTCTAATTTTCTTGGAGGCCCTCGAACACAGTCGAACCGAAAAAAATTGTTTTCGGGGCATTTTCGAGTGAACAGCATTTCGAGTTAGGCCTCATGTCTGCCATTTATGAGTGCAGTTTTTTCATTTTATTTAGAATCTAAGATGTGTGCTTTACTGCTTTCTGTTAAATTTTGCTCCTAAATGCGTCATCGTCAGCCTGAAAATAGTGCGTCTCGAGCCACTGTAAAGAATAACATTGAAGTTTCTCTTTGTTCAGGTCAATACCTCTATGCAGACGTGTAAACAAGTTTGCCTGTATTGCATGACTCATTTAAAAGAAGAAAGAATGTTCCAAAGTTTTCTGTTCATTAATTTGAATAATTAACAAATAAAGTTACACTGCGAGTCACTTGGAGTCTCCGAATTGGGGCACTTTGGGTTTAATTATTCGAAATACGTTTGCAGCTTAAATAATGAAGAACTGCTCTGTAGCTTATGTGTAAAATCATCGATCCGCAATGTCCCATTCGATGAACAAACGTTTTTTTATTTTTCACCCGATGGCGAATGTAAAAGTGAGGAAACAGGATTGGGGTGGGGACTGGAATGTGGGAGAACTGAGGATGGGACATCCAGCATTCGCACAGTTGATGCGTTAGTCGTGGTTAAATAAATAGATAGCCCCCAGCTGCTTCAATACCCACAGATGAAGCTGCATACTAATATACAGTTCAACGGATGAACTCAAACCCGATATGGCCGCTTGGGTATTCCTGAAAAAAATTGGCAATCGTTTTTTTTCATCTTTTCTAGCTAGCTTAACAGTTCACTACAGCCCATCTAAACAAAGATTTTGCAGATCTTGAAACGTGATACGAATTTGAAAACAAGATTAGACTAGAGAGAAGAGTAGAAGAGATAGAAAGATAATTAATTACCCATGGCCATAGGCGAAGACTACAAACACCGGTCCTACTGCTTTAGAAGTTAGAATACCAAGGTCTTGCTTGCCTTAGAATGACTGGATTAGTTAGCCGGTTTTGGGCATACAAAAAATTCTAAGCCCCAGCATTGTCCGTTACCATCCCAACGTTTGAGCCGGTTTGAGTTGGAGTGCTAAGTGCTGAGTCAGACTCAACCCCCCCCCCTAGCTCCAGCCCTCTCACCCCATCCACTTCATTCTCATTCTCTCTCGTTCACAATTCACAAAGAAAGAATTGGAGAATGGAGCACGCATAAATTTGATGCAGAGAATGGCGAAGTCTATCGTCCTCCGCCCATCCTCCTCCCTCACTGCCTCTCTCACTGCCCATCCTTCCATTTCTGTCTGCCCGACAAAATAGACCAAAACCCCTCTCTTTCGTTCCCAACTCTCACTGTACATTGAAAACTATGTACATTGGCCAGAGTGTACAGCAGGCCACATGGAGGCTGTCTTTCCTAATTGCAGTTTTGTGACTCAGAGCGCGGCTGGTTGTTTAGCAACGGGTCGCGCCCACCCCACCAACCCCCCGACCACCCCACACACCCCAGCTAGTCTGAATGGCGGCGCAAGCTATAAAACTGGTACCCCTCAGCGCCCGCCCGGCACTATCTACACCGCCAGGACAAGCCAGTCTAAAGCTTCCTCTCTTATTCCGTCCAGACTTCTACATCCCCCCTTACTAATCCCGTCAGAATGCGTGAGATCGTGCACCTTCAGGCCGGACAGTGCGGTAACCAGATCGGTGCCAAGGTGAGCGAGTGTTCAAGTTCGTTGGATCATTTTGATTTTGATTTAGCTTAACCATTTTAAAAACCTAAGGCTAAATATAGTATAGTAGTTTAAGTTTACCTGTCAGGTCAAGATTTATTTATACATATTTCTTATAAAAACTAAAATATTGATCAATTGAGGGAAACTTCGTTGAACTTCGTTGAAATTGGTAGAAAATAGCATAATATTCTTGTTTAGTTTCCCTAGGATATGCACATGTTTACTCTACTTCTAGTAGTATATCTTCCAAAAGTTCAAATCTTCTATTGTATTTGCAAACCAATTGAAACAATCGACAGTTCTGGGAGGTGATCTCCGACGAGCACGGCATCGACCCCACCGGCACCTACCATGGTGACTCGGACCTGCAGCTGGAGCGCATCAACGTGTACTACAACGAGGCCACCGGCGGCAAGTACGTGCCCCGCGCCGTCCTGGTCGATCTGGAGCCCGGCACCATGGACAGTGTCCGGTCCGGTCCGTTCGGCCAGATCTTCCGGCCGGACAACTTCGTGTTCGGCCAGAGCGGCGCTGGCAACAACTGGGCCAAGGGCCACTACACCGAGGGCGCCGAGCTGGTTGACTCCGTGCTCGACGTGGTGCGCAAGGAGGCCGAGAGCTGCGACTGCCTGCAGGGCTTCCAGCTGACCCACTCGCTGGGCGGTGGCACCGGCTCCGGCATGGGCACCCTGCTGATCTCCAAGATCCGCGAGGAGTACCCCGACCGCATCATGAACACCTTCAGCGTGGTGCCCTCCCGAAGGTGTCTGACACCGTGGTGGAGCCCTACAACGCCACCCTGTCGGTGCACCAGCTGGTGGAGAACACCGACGAGACCTACTGCATCGACAACGAGGCCCTGTACGACATCTGCTTCCGCACGCTGAAGCTGACCACCCCGACCTACGGCGACCTGAACCACCTGGTGAGCGCCACCATGTCCGGCGTGACCACCTGCCTGCGATTCCCCGGACAGCTGAACGCCGACCTCAGGAAGCTGGCCGTCAACATGGTGCCGTTCCCGCGTCTGCACTTCTTCATGCCCGGCTTCGCCCCGCTGACCAGCCGCGGCTCGCAGCAGTACCGCGCCCTCACCGTCCCCGAGCTCACCCAGCAGATGTTCGACGCCAAGAACATGATGGCCGCCTGCGACCCCCGCCACGGCCGCTACCTGACCGTCGCCGCCATCTTCCGCGGCCGCATGTCCATGAAGGAGGTCGACGAGCAGATGCTGAACGTGCAGAACAAGAACAGCAGCTACTTCGTCGAGTGGATCCCGAACAACGTGAAGACCGCCGTGTGCGACATCCCGCCCCGCGGCCTGAAGATGTCCTCCACCTTCATCGGCAACTCCACCGCCATCCAGGAGCTGTTCAAGCGCGTCTCCGAGCAGTTCACCGCCATGTTCCGGCGCAAGGCCTTCCTTCACTGGTACACCGGTGAGGGCATGGACGAGATGGAGTTCACCGAGGCCGAGAGCAACATGAACGACCTGGTGTCCGAGTACCAGCAGTACCAGGACGCCACCGCCGAGGACGAGGGCGAGGTCGAGGGCGAGGAGGAGGAGGCTTAAGCCATTCGCCATGGACTTGAACATCCGGCACTCCAGACTGACAGACTGGCGCGGAATGATTGGAACATTCTAATATTTATACAATATTTTAAAATTTTGTAAGACACCCAAACTACCTGTAATAACCAACCATGTTTTTTAATATTGAATCAGCGATTTATTTAAAAAATATTTCTCTATTCAAACTTTTAGGCGTTGTGCTTTTTAATACCAAAGATGTGCGTTAAAATCTCGATTAGGTTTTTATCAAATAACTAATGATGGAATTCGATCAATAGTTTAGAACTATTATTCAAATCAAAGCTATGCTACGTCGATGTTAAACCACATCTTTTTGATCGGGTAGCGAAATTAAACCAATTGCCCAAATAAATGTCAACTTCGGCGATTGTTTTTACCAACAAACTTAGTTCCATGTATTTTATTCCTGGATAAGTATATTTTAATACGGATCGTAAGTGCCTCTGATGCTGGTGCCCACGAAGATATTAATTTCCATGAAATAGGGCCGCAATCAATGAAAGAAATGACGCCAAAATAAAATGAAATGGCGCCACAATATCAAATGGAATGGCGCCACAATATCAAATAGAATGGCGCCACAATATCAAATAGAATGGCGCCACAATATCAAATAGAATGGCGCCACAATATCAAATGAAATGGCGCCACAATATCCAATAGAGTAGCGTCACAATATCAAATGAAATGGCGCCACAATATCAAATAGAATGGCGCCACAATATCAAATAGAATGGCGCCACAATATCAAATGAAATGGCGCCACAATATCCAATGGAATGGCGCCACAATATCAAATGGAATGGCGCCACAATATCAAATGGAATGGCGCCAAAATGTCAAATGGAATGGCGCCACAATATCAAATGGAATGGCGCCAAAATATCAAATGAAATGTCGGCACAATATCTCAAATGGAATGGCGCCACAATATCAAATGAAATGGCGCCACAATACGAGTATCAAATGGAATGGCGGCACAATCAAGTGAAATAGCGCCACAATCAAGTGAAATGGCGGCACAATCAAGTGAAATAGCGCCACAATCAAGTGAAATGGCGGCACAATATCAAATGAAATGGCGCCACAATATCAAATAGAATAAACGCCACAATATCAAATAGAATGGCGCCACAATATCAAATGAAATGGCGCCACAATATCCAATGGAATGGCGCCACAATATCAAATGGAATGGCGCCACAATATCAAATGGAATGGCGCCAAAATGTCAAATGGAATGGCGCCACAATATCAAATGGAATGGCGCCAAAATATCAAATGAAATGTCGGCACAATATCTCAAATGGAATGGCGCCACAATATCAAATGAAATGGCGCCACAATACGAGTATCAAATGGAATGGCGGCACAATCAAGTGAAATAGCGCCACAATCAAGTGAAATGGCGGCACAATCAAGTGAAATAGCGCCACAATCAAGTGAAATGGCGGCACAATATCAAATGAAATGGCGCCACAATATCAAATGGAATGGCGCCACAATATCAAATAAAATGGCGCCACAATATCAAATGAAATGGCGCCACAATATCAAATGGAATGGCGCCACAATATCAAATGAAATGGCGCCACAATACGAGTATCAAATGGAATGGCGGCACAATCAAGTGAAATAGCGCCACAATCAAGTGAAATGGCGGCACAATCAAGTGAAATAGCGCCGCAATCAAATGAAATGGCGCCACAATATCAAATGGAATGGCGCCACAATATCAAATGAAATGGCGCCACAATATCAAATTAAATGGCGCCATAATATCAAATGGAATGGCGCCACAATATCAAATGAAATGGCGCCACAATACGAGTATCAAATGGAATGGCGGCACAATCAAGTGAAATAGCGCCACAATCAAGTGAAATGGCGGCACAATATCAAATGAAATGGCGTTAAAAGTAAATGAAATGCATGCCTTGTTGAATTCAATTAAGTGCCCGATCAATTAACGCAAGTGATACATTACATACTCGCACATACAAATTGCTACATGAGCATTGTAAACAATTAACATGTACATTCAGATGCTATAGATCTAAAAGCTGAAAAGAATTTAGAATGCCAAGAAGCTAATTAGTTTCATGTAACAGTACATTACTAATGTGCATTCATTTATTTAATGTCTAAAGAGCTATTAAAGCATGAATCGGTGCAAATTCAATGCGTATGTAAATATTTATATTTTTCATTTAAAAATCAAATTAAAATATGAAAAGGCAAATTTAGGCAGTGCAGGAAACACCGAAGTATAAAACAAAGGCACTGCGGTACATGCATGAGATGTCCATGCACAATTCAACTGTGGGGCAATTGCTTATAGAATCAATAAAAATGTAATGAGGGCTAACTTGAAATGATGAACAAAGCAGCTCTAAGCTAATTACGCATATATATGTACTTTTAGCGTGCATGTAAAAACTTACTGATATGCAAATTGAAAATGTAAAAGTCGAATTTAGTTGAGCAAAGTTGATTTGTGTTTTTTGTTTAAATTCAAAATTTTTTTAATTGGGCCAGGCGAAAGATTTGCGGATTAAGAAATTAGAACTTTTTTGGAGGGGGAACAGAAATTACATAGAATACCACGCTAACTGTGGGGAGCGGGGTCGCTGTGTAAGCTGCGCGCACATAAAAATTTTAAAGCTGATAAATAGTGACCGGATATCCAATGCCGTAGGCCAATGATCATGGGCTAACGGCCTTAGCAACAAGGTTTTCTATCATTTCAAGTATTGCTATGCAATTATAGCATACACATCTGGTAAGGGCAAATATGCGATTTTTATTTGCGTGGTTGCTATGATGTTGCTATGCTGTTGCTATGCTGTTGTTATGCTGTTGCTATGCTGTTGCTATGCTGTCTCTATGCTGTTGCCGTGTGCCTGTAAAATCATCAATGATGCGCCTTATTCTGTAAAAACAAGTTGACAAGACAACAAACTAATTAATCAATTGTTGTCAAGGCAAACAATCAAGTCGTTGGGAAGAAGCGGCATGCAGAGACGGTTGGCCAGGTGAGCAGCAGCGGCGGTGGCGTCTTCGGTTTGATAGACCACAGACGGGTGGCCCAGCTGGGGCAGCAGGCCTGCGGTGTCTGGTGGCAGCGACTCGCTGAAATCGGTTGAAGTTCAGGTTTATTACAGTTTTTGTCAATCCGAAGATTCGGGCCAGATGGGGATGAGCTGCTGAGAGTCTCATATGAGACATGCTGATGTAGAGACAGAATCTCATGGGAGATTATGCTGATGGAGTGAGAATCTCATGGGAGATTATGCTGATGGAGTGAGAATCTCATGGGATATAATGTTGATGGAGTGAGAATCTCATATGAGACATGCTGATGGAGTGAGAATTTCATGGGATATAATGTTGATGGAGTGAGAATCTCATGGGATATAATGTTGATGGAGTGAGAATCTCATGGGATATAATGTTGATGGAGTGAGAATCTCATATGAGACATGCTGATGGAGTGAGAATCTTATGGGATATAATGTTAATGGAGTGAGAATCTCATGGGATACAATGTTGATGGAGTGAGAATCTCATAGGAGATGATGTTGATGATTGAGAATCTCATGGGAGATGATATTGATGGACTGAGAATCTTATGGGACCTCAGAATTTCAGAAAATAGAGACAAGCGCAGGTACAGTACTCTCAAGTGGTGAGGGTGATGGAACAAGAGTCCACATAAATCCATATTCCATCATACTCATAGAAAGGCAATTCGCTAAAAATATCCTACTTTAAGTAGTTTCTCAAGCCGAGCGACACCAGGTTTCCTTCCAGAATGAAAACTAGATAGTTTCCAGGAATCAGCTCGTTCCGATTCTGTAGAAAAATGTACAATTATGTAAACATAAACAAGCTGCATCATACATAATACGTTATAAATGACTACATGACCATTAGAGACGCCTCTGTGCCAACCCGTCAGCGCCAGCACCAGAGGCGCCAGCACCAGAGGCGCCAGCACCAGAGGCGCCAGCACCAGAGGCGCCAGCACCAGAGGCGCCAGCACCAGAGGCGCCAGCACCAGAGGCGCCAGCACCAGAGGCGCCAGCACCAGAGGCGCCAGCACCAGAGGCGCCAGCACCAGAGGCGCCAGCACCAGAGGCGCCAGCACCAGAGGCGCCAGCACCAGAGGCGCCAGCACCAGAGGCGCCAGCACCAGAGGCGCCAGCACCAGAGGCTCCAGCACCAGAGGCGCCAGCACCAGAGGCGCCAGCACCAGAGGCGCCAGCACCAGAGGCGCCAGCACCAGAGGCGCCAGCACCAAATCATACGAATACAGAGATTCTAAGAATCATACGTGACTCATTGCCAATCACCAGTGTTCTCACATTCAGCACAGCGTCCACCTGCCGCCGTTGGCTCCCGCCGTCCCTGCTCAGGCCATCGTGCCCAGCTGCTTCCAGACGGTGCAGTCGAAGGTCGCGACCGAGGCTGGCGCACTGCCCGGGTGTTGCGGCTTCAAGGCGGAGGCTTTGCAAGCCGATTAGTCGGACGCCTCGACGGTGCAGCAGGTCGCAGAGGCGGGCCAGCAGAGGCAGCGCATCAGCGGCTGGCAGGCGCCACAACAAGCCGGTGCAGTCGCCAGCGGCGGTGGCTGTCGAAGGCGGCGACGGGTTGGCAGCGTATCTGCTGGCCGCTGCCGATTGCTGCTGCTGAGATGCTGCGAGGAGCTCGAAATCGGTCGCGATCTTCAAAGCGGTGTTTCGAGTTTTCGTAATTTTTTGAGGATCAAACTACCAGCTTGTGTATCTGAAATTTGGATCTTTCTAACTTTGATTAGAAGCCCCTCTCTCCACGTGTCTTCAAATACGTTAAGGTGCCTTTAGGGGATAAACCTTCCTCACCTGTTTCTCCCCAAGTACTTTTGAGGACTGCTCCTCTTAACCTGCTTTTCTCCAGGTACTTTTGAGGAGTGCTCCTCTTTTACCTGTTCTCCCCAGGTACTTTGAGGAGTGCTTTTCTTTATACCTGTTTTCCCCAGGTACTTTGAGGAGTGCTTTTCTTTATACCTGTTCTCCCAGGTACTTTGAGGAGTGCTCCTCTTTACCTGTTCTCCCAGGTACTTTTGAGGAGTGCTCCTCTTTACCTGTTTCTCTTCAGGTACTTTTGAGGAGTGCTCCTCTTTACCTGTTCTCCCAGGTACTTTTGAGGAGTGCTCCTCTTTACCTGTTCTCCCAGGTACTTTTGAGGAGTGCTCCTCTTTACCTGTTCTCCCAGGTACTTTTGAGGAGTGCTCCTCTTTACCTGTTCTCCCCAGGTACTTTTGAGGAGTCCTCCCTCCAATAATAATATAATAACTGCTTACACCTGCCCTAATAGGCAGATGTGCAACCGACAGCTCAGCCGCAGCTATTGCGCGGCGTATCTGAAGGCTGCGTACGGCTGTTCAGTCCAAGGACTGGGGGGTCGCCACCCACACCTTCAATTACCCCAGCTAATGCTGGCACCCATTTTACAGCTGGGTGAACTGAAGCAATGCAGAGTTAAGTGTCTTGCTCAAGGATACAAATTATTATCCGAGTGGGATTCGGGAATCGAACTTCTCCAAAAACGTAACATCTCTATCTGCTCCTCACCAATCGATCGATGCCCAGTCTCTGTTCGACATCGTTCACTTCTCGCCAGTTTGTCGGCATAGCAACGGCAACCCTCGCTGGCAGAACTTCTACCAAAGCCGATCGTCGGCACATCAAGGCCGACACCGAGTTTTCTCGCTGCAGCCGAACAGCGCATTGAAACTCGTCAGTGTCGAGCTGACGCACCAGGCCTAGCCAGTCGAGTTCGAAAGCGTCCCTAGCAACCAGCCGAGCGGCCCTAGCAACAGCTCGCAGGTGCCAATGTTGATCGTCATTGCTTGCGCCTTTACCACTGCTACTGTTACTGAGCAGTAGGTAGCTGTGAGTCACCACTCGATCGGGGCCGGGATGTCTGAGCTGGGCGAGGACGGTGGCCGCTTCGGCTGACGCACCTGAGGCCTCCGGCGGCGGGCAGGTCAGCAGACAGGGCCGGCGCTCCGAGCATTCGAACAGTTCGAAGTCGGCGAATAAGTTGCGAGTGAGGCTGCGGGTGAAGGACATTGTAGATTGATTGACAGGTGGCACATGATTTTCCAGGAGTCACTATTCGAGTCGCTTAAAGTCTTTCCCTGACAACCCTGATTCTTCTGACACCCTGGATGCTGACACTCCTGACACTCCTGACACTCCTGACAACCTGACACTCCAGACAACCTGACACTCCTGACAATCTGACACTCCTGACACTCCTGACACTCCAGACAACCTGACACTCCTGACAATCTGACACTCCTGACACTCCTGACACTCCTGACAACCTGACACTCCTGACAACCTAACACCCCTGACAACCTGACACCCCTGACAACCTGACACCCCTGACAACCTGACACCCCTGACAACCTGACACCCCTGACAACCTGATACCCCAGTCATCCTAAAAAAGTAATCCTAAAATTTCAAGTCTACAACTCGCAGTTTCAGTATCTTTATTATGAGTAACATATTAAAAAAATATGTTTAAAATCAAATTTATCTACTTTATTGAAATTACTTTACTAACAGTAGGTGGTAACAGTTGAAATATTACAATATGCACTCACCAGTAGGCCTGATGCCAGGAGGTGCTGTGCAACAGTCGATAGTCGCTGCAAGCTGGATAGTGCGGCGCAATAGCGTCGAGTTGGTGCATCAACCCGACGCCTCTGATGACGAACGTCAGAGCTGGCAGCTCCATCAACGGCTTGGCTGCTCGCCATTCGCTGCCGCCGCCACTTCCGCCTAGCAACTGCTCGGCAACGAAATGAGCGTGCAGCTGCGGAAACCGAGGCAGGCACTTCAAGCCGAGCAGCTCGAATTCGGCCAGCTGATCCAACAGTTCGGCGGCGATGGCTTGGAAATTCCGGCCGGAGACGATGAGAACGGCGAGCTGCTCCTGGTCTGGGTAGCGGGGCTCGTCAGGTCGGTGAGCGTCCGATTTCAGCTTGGGTAGCTGAGGGGTGTGGCGGATTGGTGACTGTGGGCTCCAGTGACCTGCTGCTTTGATGAGGCGCTATTGTCTTCTTTTGTTCCCCAACTGATGAGGCGCCATCCCCTCTGTTCCCATTTGATGAGGCGCTATTGTTCCCCAATTGTTCCCCGATTGATGAGGCACCATTTTCTTCTCTGTTCCCCAATTGATGAGGCACCATTGTCTCATCTGTTCTTCATTTAATGAGGCGCTACTGTCTGCTCTGTTCCCCATTTGATGAGGCGCCATTGTCTCCTCTGTTCCCCATTTGATGAGGCACCATTCTCTTTTTTCCCCATTTGATGAGGCGCTATTTGTTCCCCGATTGATGAGGCACCATTTTCTACTCTGTTCCCCATTTGATGAGGCACTATTTTCTACTCTGTTCCCCATTTGATGAGGCACTATTTTCTACTCTGTTCCCCGATTGATTAGGCACCATTTTCTACTCTGTTCCCCAATTGATGAGGCACCATTGTCTCATCTGTTCTCCATTTAATGAGGCGCTACTGTCTGCTCTGTTCCCCATTTGATGAGGCGCCATTGTCTCCTCTGTTCCCCATTTGATGAGGCACCATTCTCTTTTTTCCCCATTTTATGAGGCGCCATTTGTTCCCCGATTGATGAGGCACCATTTTCTACTCTGTTCCCCATTTGATGAGGCACCATTTTCTACTCTGTTCCCCATTTGATGAGGCACCATTTTCTACTCTGCTCCCCATTTGATGAGGCACCATTTTCTACTCTGTTCCCCGATTGATTAGGCACCATTTTCTACTCTGTTCCCCATTTGATGAGGCACCATTTTCTACTCTGTTCCCCGATTGATTAGGCACCATTTTCTACTCTGTTCCCCGATTGATGAGGCACCATTTTCCACTCTGTTCCCCGATTGATGAAGCACCATTTTCTACTCTGTTCCCCATTTGATGAGGCGCCATTGTCTCCTCTGTTCCCCAATCGATGAGGCGCCATTGTCTCCTCTGTTCCCCATTTGATGAGGCGCCTTTGTCTCCTCTGTTCCCCAATTGATGGGGCGCCATCCACTCTGTTCCCCATTTGATGAGGCGCCATCCCCTCTGTTCCCCAATCGATGAGGCACCATTGTCTCCTCTGTTCCCCAATTGACGAGGCACCATTGTCTCCTCTGTTCCCCAATCGATGAGGCACCATTGTCTCCTCTGTTCCCCAATTGACGAGGCACCATTGTCTCCTCTGTTCCCCAATTGACGAGGCACCATTGTCTCCTCTGTTCCCCAATTGATGAGGCGCCATTGTCTCCTCTGTTCCCCAATTGACGAGGCACCATTGTCTACTCTGTTCCCCAATTGACGAGGCGCCATTGTCTCCTCTGTTTCTTAATTGATGAGGCGCCATTTCTTTCTGTTCTCCATTTGATGAGGCGCCATTGCCCTCCAGCTGTTCCTCATTCGATGAGGCGCTCTGAGGCAACTCACCGAGTCAATTCTCGTACAGTGAACAGTTTGCAGCACAGCTGACAAGCACGGCATGGCAAAGAAAAGCAGCGACGCTGGGACGCCTGTAAATCAGAATATTTTATTTAAAACTGTATTTTAGTTTGCAATTCATGTCAGACTACTCACTAGTAAACTAAGAAGTGTCAAGTTTCTGTCTTGACACTTCTCTCTGTTTCTCCCAATCAACTGTCTTTGACAGATTTACCCAATAAGGTGATTTATAAAATCTCATCGAGGAATGCTTCTAAGAAAATGTGCTTTTTTATTCTACAGGACAATTTTCGTCCCTTGATTATTGGCCGCCCCAAAGGGGGGCACTAAATTGCTAGTCCATATACTAAAAATGGCTTGTGGGTCAAAAGTTAATCCGAAAAATTATTTTCATCGATCTTCAATGGGTAGAGCAGCACAGAGCATTATTTATTAGTCCTACTTGAAAATAGTCTTGATTTCTTCTCACCCAGCTCTCTCCTTGACTTGATCTCCTTCACCACATTCTGGATGAAGGCGCCGGCGTGATGCAGCGCGTTTTCGCGTCTGAGAAGCAGAACGCAGGCGACTCCGTTTGAGAAGCAGGCGGCTTGGCTGTCAGCCATGCCTAACAGATTGGCCAGCTCGTCTCGGTGCAGCTGCACTCTTCGACAGCCAATCAGAGCGAAGCCGCTCTCGCTGGCTAGATGAATCACCTGAGAATGGTTTTATATTGACAGGTAAACCTTTAACAGGTAGGGGACTTCTGACAGGCTAAACTCTTCTGACAGGTTAAACTCTTCTGACAGGTTCAACTTCTGACAGGTTCAACTTCTGATAGGTTAAACTTCTGACAGGTTTAACTTCTGACAGGTTTAACTTCTGACAGGTTCAACTTCTGACAGGTTCAACTTCTGATAGGTTCAACTTCTGACAGGTTTAACTTCTGACAGGTTCAACTTCTGACAGGTTCAACTTCTGATAGGTTCAACTTCTGATAGGTTAAACTTCTTACAGGTTAATTTCTGACAGGTCAACTTCTGACAGATTCAACTTCTGACAGGTTAAACTTCCGACAAATGAACCTGTTTTGTATAGAAAACTTAAACGGCCATTCAGCAGCCAAGCAACTGCTCACCCAGCCGATCTCAGTGACCAGAGGCGAGGCCAACATCGCCACGTCCTCCAAGGGCGCCGCAGTCAGCAATCTGGCTACGCAGCTTAAATCCTCGCGGTCGGGGGCCAGGGCTCGAACCTGCGACTGAGTCATCTTTGGCGACAGGCGGCCACCGAAGTAGCGGGCCAGCTCTCTGTCAGGGAGAGAAAGAACTCCATCAGTTTAACTTGGCGCACTTAGCAACAAACCTATACTTGATTTACCTTCCCCATAGCAACAAACCCATTCTTAATTTATATTCCCCATAGCAACAAACCCATGCTTAATATATAAAATGGTATTATAATATTAATATATAAGTGCTTACATTCCCCATAGCAACAAACCCCTGCTTAATCTACCTTCCCATGGCAAACAAACCCAATGCTTAATTTACCTTTCCCATAGCAACAAACCCATACTCAATAACCTTTCTCATAGTAACAAACCCATACTCAATCTATATTCCCCATAGCAACAAACCCATATTCAATATATTCCCCATGGAAACAAACCCATACTCAATCTATATTTCCCCATAGCAACAAACCCGTACTCAACTCGCCTTTTCAGTAACAAAATCCTAAACTCGGTTTAACTTCCCCATAGCAACAATGATTTTAATTAACTACCTGGGCACACTCTCCGCATAGCGACTAACCGCCCAGCCGTCGCGCCGGCCTTCAAACACGCCGCCGGAAGCGGCAACCGATCGCATGGCCGTCACGGCCCCGCAGCCGCGCACAGCGATGGCCAGTGTGGCCGCCTGCGATTTCGCCGCCGAATAAATCATTCGAACTCCGGCCAAGTCGCAGCCAGCCGATGCCACAGACCGCAGCAGGCGGAGCATCCTCGCCGGCTGAGCAGCCGCCAGATCCCTGTCAAGCTCCAGCACGGAGGCCTCCATAGGCAGAGAGCAGGGTGGCCAGTGCTCCACCAGACCGGACGGCTCTCGTCTCAACGGACACCAGAACATCGAGACTCGGTCGCTGGCCAAGGATCGACCGTCCATCGATCGACTCAAGCTGAGCAGAGTCGATAGCGGATGCCTACTCACGAATAGGTCGTTAAATTCGGCATTGAACCAAGCTGAGCAGGCTTGATGAAGATTCGTATCGGACAGGTAGCGATGCAGCGGCATGTCCCTGTTGGCGTGGGCGGCAACTTGCAATCGGAGCTGGCCGCTGCCGCAGTCCGCTAGCTGGCGAAGTCCGAGGATGTGCAGTGGATCGGTTGGTTTGGGCTGAGCAGCTGACAGGCTGAGTAGCCAGACTAGCAGGCAGTGGTAGCTGGCATCGCGAGCTGTGTCAACAACGTCCAGAGGCTGACCGTTGACTCCCAGAAGCTGACCGCATGGACTTAGCCGGGCTTCTAGGAGCAGCAGATTCTCCGACTGGCGGCAGGACGGGTCAAGAGGCTCGGGAGCCGGCTCGGTAAAGCTGACGTCATCATGAGCGACCGGTTCGAGGCCGACCGCTACGAGATTCGGCGCCAGGTCTCGGAGAGCGAGCAGCAGCGATCGGCGGCGTGACAGCTCCGCTTCCCGCTGGCGCCTTTGGGGGAGAATTTGTGGGTGTTGGCGAACTGCTTCTTTTAAGACTTTTAGATGCTTTTAGAGAGATTATGCAGTCGAATCTGTGGGGCTGATTGTCACTCCAATAGTTAGTATTAATGGGGTTGATTGTCGCTTCAATAGACAGTGGAAATGCGGTTGACTGTCGCTTCAATAGACAGTGGAAATGGGGTTGATTGTCGCTTCAATAGACAGTGGAAGTGGGGTTGATTGTCGCTTCAATAGACCGTGGAAATGGGGTTGATCGTTGCTTCAATAGACAGTGGAAGTGGGGTTGATTGTCGCTTCAATAGACAGTGGAAATGGGGTTGATTGTCACTTCAATAGACAGTGGAAATGCGGTTGACTGTCGCTTCAATAGACAGTGGAAATGGGGTTGATTGTCGCTTCAATAGACAGTGGAAATGGGGTTGATTGTCGCTTCAATAGACCGTGGAAATGGGGTTGATTGTCGCTTCAATAGACCGTGGAAATGGGGTTGATTGTCGCTTCAATAGACCGTGGAAATGGGGTTGATTGTCGCTTCAATAGACCGTGGAAATGGGGTTGATTGTCGCTTCAATAGACAGTGGAAATGGGGTTGATTGTCACTTCAATAGACAGTGGAAATGCGGTTGACTGTCGCTTCAATAGACAGTGGAAATGGGGTTGATTGTCGCTTCAAAAGACAGTGGAAATGGGGTTGATTGTCGCTTCAATAGACCGTGGAAATGGGGTTGATTGTCGCTTAAATAGACAGTGGAAATGGGGTTGATTGTCGCTTCAATAGACAGTGGAAATGGGGTTGATTGTCGCTTCAATAGACAGTGGAAATGGGGTTGATTGTCGCTTCAATAGACAGTGGAAATGGGGTTGACTGTCGCTTCAATAGACAGTGGAAATGGGGTTGATCGTTGCTTCAATAGACAGTGGAAGTGGGGTTGATCGTTGCTTCAATAGACAGTGGAAATGGGATTGACTGTCGCTTCAATAGACAGTGGAAATGGGGTTGATCGTTGCTTCAATAGACAGTGGAAGTGGGGTTGATCGTTGCTTCAATAGACAGTGGAAATGGGATTGACTGTCGCTTCAATAGACAGTGGAAATGGGGTTGACTGTCGCTTCAATAGACAGTGGAAATGGGATTGACTGTCGCTTCAATAGACAGTGGAAATGGGGTTGATCGTTGCTTCAATAGACAGTGGAAATGTCGCCACCACACACTGAAAATATTCCTTCAACAAAGCAGTTTTTTACTCACATTGCTTGCAATTTTTTCTCCAAATCAGCAGCTGGCGAAAGAGTTTGCGGCGCAGCCATGCTAACATTTTCTGGTTTCAACGCCGAGTTTGCTGCTGAATCATCAGACAGTTTATGCTGTCCGGTCGATGCCGTCTTTGACAGGCCATTCTCTTTTGGCTGTGAGTCTTTGTCAGAGGCCGCGTCACCGCCAGCAACGGGTGAAGTCTTTGTCCCAGCGAAGGCTGTTGTCGAGACTTTTTGAGCTGGCGGACGCTTCGAGTTGGCGTGGGAATTGGCTGGCCTAAATTTTGGGAGAATTTTTGTTTGGGGGTGTAGAGAAAATAAGACTAAAAACACTAGAACTAAATTAGATGTTAAATTGAATACTAAGATACGCCAGTAAGTGGGCGCAGGGCCCAAACAAGTATATTTATATGACTAATTTAGAGGGGGGTTGACTCCAGATAATAAGGAGAGGGGTGAAGTGCGCGACTGAAGAGAGAGGCGAGAATGGAGAACCAATCAGAAGGCAGCAAGGGAGAGAGAGAGATAAGAATAACAAGATTGAGCTAGACAGAGAGAGAGAAAACGGAGTAAACAGAGACAAGTGAAGGTGAACTAAAGAAATGACTAGGAAAGTCGCGACACTCCCCCCAAAAAATGGAACATTTTTTGAATTTTCGAGTACCATTACCAATTGAAATTAATGAGTTAGAATTAGGTCGAATTAAATTGAAAAACACATTCACAATAAATGGTGTATAAAACGATTTGAAAAATACATAATGACTAAGAATTTGAATACAAAAACAGTAGAGCGAATGCAAAATATTAAGACCGAATTTTAAACTTAGATTTTTATTGAGTAGTTTTTGAACCAATGAGAAGACTGAAAAGACTGAATATATCCACCCTCCCCCTTAAAAATTAGCAATTTTTAATTGTAAATGGCTAGTACAGTTTAGAGAAAACATTAACATTGTCAGTTGAGTAAGAGAGCTGAGATGAGAGAGATGAGATGAGATGAGAATCAAGTTGATGAAAAGAACAACTGGAGACGACTAGAGACAACTGGAGACACTGACAAGAGAGGAGGGGACCGAGTGAAGAAAGTTTGACAAAGACCGGTGAGATTGACTGCCGACACCGACTCCGAAGACGTGACGACGGCCCGAGTTGAATTGTGAATATGCCGCCGGCACCGACTCCGAAGACGAGACCGACAGCCCGAGTTGAAATGCGAATATGCTGCCGGCACCGACTCCGAAGACGAGACCGACAGCCCGAGTTGAAATGTGAATATGCTGCCGGCACCGACTCCGAAGACGAGACCGGCAACCAGAGATGAGACGATTGAGAGGCCGGCAGACGAGACGATTGAGAGGCCGGCAACCAGAGACGAGACGATTGAGAGGCCGGCAACCAGAGACGAGACGATTGAGGCCGGCAACCAGAGACGAGACGATTGAGAGGCCGGCAACGAGACGATTGAGAGGCCGGCAACGAGACGATTGAGAGGCCGGCAACGAGACGATTGAGAGGCCGGCAACCAGAGACGAGACGATTGAGAGGCCGGTAGACGAGACGATTGAGAAGCCGGCAAGCAGAGACGAGACGATTGAGGCCGGCAACCAGAGAGGAGACGATTGAGAGGCCGGCAACGAGACGATTGAGAGGCCGGCAAGCAGAGACGAGACGATTAGGAGTCGATGACGGGATGACGAGATGACTGGTGTAGGGCTACGACAACGACGATGGCATGGCCTTTGCCAGCCTTACTGTATTGACTGAATTATTTTTCATTGGGCGCCATGTAGAGAAAATAAGACTAAAAACACTAGAACTAAATTAGATGTTAAATTGAATACTAAGATACGCCAGTAAGTGGGCGCAGGGCCCAAACAAGTATATTTATATGACTAATTTAGAGGGGGGTTGACTCCAGATAATAAGGAGAGGGGTGAAGTGCGCGACTGAAGAGAGAGGCGAGAATGGAGAACCAATCAGAAGGCAGCAAGGGAGAGAGAGAGATAAGAATAACAAGATTGAGCTAGACAGAGAGAGAGAAAACGGAGTAAACAGAGACAAGTGAAGGTGAACTAAAGAAATGACTAGGAAAGTCGCGACAGGGGGGTTGCTAAGGCGGCTGAGGGGACCGATTGCAAGGCAACACACCAGCCACTAACCATCCAGCCTGTTTAGCCCGTCGATACGAGTCCAGCCAGAGACCTCCCGCTGCGCTATCGTCCTCATCCTCCGAGCTGCTCTCTCGATGATTGTCTCCAACCGCCGTGGCGTCAGCCTTCGCCTCCGACGAGTCCAACAGCGTCGGGCCAAACCGCAGCAGGTCGGACATCTGCAGCGATGCAGCTTGGCTGTGTCGAAGGTCAACTCGAACTGTTTGTCGTTTAGCAGACGCTTCCATAGCTTGCAGTGCCCGATCAGTGAGCGAGTCCGCGTATGCTGCCGCACCGCTGCTACTGTTAGTAGTGCTAGTAGCCACTGCTGTGCTTGTTGATGCTGGGCTGCGGCTGGCTGGCGGAGCCGGTTGCGGTTTCGGCTGTCTGGAACCGCTGAACATCAGGCTGTGCTGGCTCAACTGACGGAGCAGCTCGTCGTTGCGGGCTGCATCTGTCGGGAATGCGGACAAATCGCTAGAGCTGACAGACACTACAGCTGACAGACACTTCAGCTGACAGACACTACAGCTGACAGATACTACAGCTGACAGACACTACAGCTGACAGACACTACAGCTGACAGACACTACAGCTGACAGATACTACAGCTGACAGACACTACAGCTGACAGATACTACAGCTGACAGACACTACAGCTGACAGACACTTCAGCTGACAGACACTACAGCTGACAGATACTACAGCTGACAGACACTACAGCTGACAGACACTACAGCCGACAGACACTACAGCTGACAGACACTACAGCTGACAGACACTACAGCTGACAGACACTTCAGCTGACAGACACTACAGCTGACAGACACTACAGCTGACAGACACTACAGCTGACAGGCACTACAGCTGACAGACACTACAGCTGACAGACACTACAGCTGACAGACACTACAGCTGACAAACAGACAGTTGGCAACTCACCAGGCTCAGCCGTCAAGCTGGCGATGTCGATGTCAGCGGGCTCGTCAGGCAGCTGGAGCTGGTCCAGCACTTTCGACAGCTGCGCATCGGCAACGTCGCCGAGCTTCAAAGGCGCCCAGCTGCCGCCGTGGCTGCGGCCAGCTGAGCTGGCCAACGTCGTGGATTTTTTCACCTCCGTCGAAGCATTCAGAGCGGGAGCCCCTGGCGAAGCTGCAGCCGTGGAGGTTCCGGCCGAGGCAAACCGTTTTGGCACGGTGCTCTGGTCGGCGTCGCACTGCGTCCCTGACGACGTGGATTGTGTCGTCGTGGATAAATACGGTTTCTGCATCTCTGCTGAGTCTTCTTTCGCTGACCAAAACCCAGAGGCGATGTCGCGCACCGGTTCTGGAAAATCGACGGCCATGTCGCTGTTGTCTCCAACTTCAGCTTCATCCTGCCAGTCCAGCGAGTTGGAGTCCTGAAAAAAAGTATTGAGCACAATATTTAATTCAGTCTAACTGTATTGAAAATATACTTTAACAAATCATTTGAGAATCTTACATCCAAAAAGCTGAGGTCGATATTGCCTGACTCTTCATTGCCCAGGGTTGGCCGGGAAAAAATCTGAATCTGTAGTTATTTAAAATTAAAAATCAAGTACAATACAGTTTACATTTAGGTGATTTTTCGTATGAAGGGAAATGAATGTGAAATGAGAATCTATTTGTTGTGAATTATAAGTTCAAAGATCACTTTATAAAACTTTCAAAAAATTGCAAAGTGAATGAAAAGACTGTAGTGGAATATAAGGTATAGCTTTTTTATAAAAATTATAACATGTAGACAAACTTTTTGATATGATGATACCATACATGTTTTTAAGTAATTTTGTGGATTCATATAAATTAAGTACGCCTTAAGTAAGGTAGGGTATTTGGTATTCCTTTACAGATAGGACACCGGGTAAATTATTTTTGTGATATCCTATTATGGTCTAAGGAAAACAGTGCAAATCACACGAAAAGCTGCTACACTTGAAAGAAAATAGTCTTAAATAACTTAAAGTTTGATTCGCTATCTCACATTTGATCCACCTGTGGAAGATGTTTCGTCATCGTCATCGTCGCTAAAATGAATTTCTGGTAGCTTAAAGCTTAGTTCATTCTCTTCCTTTGAGTCCATCTTAAGGAAATTGCAAGAAAAAATAAGAGTAAAATTGTAAAAATCTACTCAGTTTCAGCAGGTCAAATTTGCACACTACGCTGGAATCTAGAGCAGACAAGCGTTTTTAGGAGCAGAATATATTCTTTTTGTTCATTTTGCATAAAAAAACATTTTTATTTAAAAATTATATGTAAAATTATAATTATAAAGTTTTTCTGATTCTCATTTCTATTTATTTTGTTTTAGCCCTTAAGTTCTTAGAAAAAAAAGTCCAAAACTTCCACGTGCGAGTTAATGCCCTGGCAATAAGGTTGAGAATAAAGGCGGAAATCCAGACATTTTAAAAGGCAATCAAACATATTTTTGACCATAAGAAATTTAACTTAACTATTAGTAGTAGCGACAGCGTCAAAATATTAGTTTAATGTCTCAGCGAAAGTTTTATCCAACCCATTGTTGGGTGCCTCAAGGATGCTTTGATCTTGTACCACGCCATGTAAGTTTTCCTATACATTGACACAGTTCATAAAGTATATTTTTAGGCTTAAAATACAATATTCCAGATCGTGATGAGCTTATGGTCTAAGTAATTTAATATTTATAAAATATTCCTCTCATGATTCATGTTAAGACCAAATGGCAAAAGAATAGGCTTAAATAAGAAACTGGCCCAAATGATGCCAACTGCAGCATAAAAAAGAAAAAATAATGTTAAATTTGTCAAGATGATAGTTTTAGAGAATATCAAATATACATGTGATGTAGATGGCATATTGCAGAAAATATAGGCCAAAAAATCATGGCATATGAATGCTTTACTGACTGGCATATATCTAGCAAACAATTTAACAAATGCTTTGGTTTGGCTCATGTACATTGGGTTTACAAGAAGAAAATGCAACTTTCTGGCACCATTATTGGCTTAAAGTTCTTAACCAAACTTGTTTAAGCTTGCAATGCAGTGTAAAACAGCTTAAAGAATATGATATCATTATATAAATAAATTATGCTAAGCAATCTTTTGCTATAGACTTATTAAAGTTAATTTCAAAAGATGACAATAAATTTGGTTTTCAAATAATACACAAAAATTTTCTATTGTTACGAATAAAAAATGAACTTAGATCAATGATACAATATATATAAATTTTTGTTCTATTAATTATTTCCATTTTAATGATATAGGCCTAGCCTTAGGCCCCCTATAGGTTTCATATTTTGCAAGAATTAGGCCCTATTTATAGTGTCTATTGCTTATTGCATTTTTTCTATGTTTGTTAGTCCTGGAATTTTTATTGGTACATAATTTATTAAAACACTTGATTGGCATACTATTCTAGCATATATTTTACTTGATAGCCAAATACTTTTTAGTATATATATATGATCCACAATATGGCATGTAGAATGCAAATGGAGGTATCTAAATTGAAACCAATTTTTATTCCTTCTAGGCCTCTATGTTTTGGTTATAAACATTGAGTTTTAGTAGGCAGAATTAAAAAAAGCTTGCTTGCTGGCTTTTATATTTTTAACTTTTTGCTAATTGAATTGCTAGCTCTTTTGCTATGCATTACAAATGCAAGCCAATTGTTTTATTGTGTATAAACTATCTAGATTAACTGTATATAAAATTAGGTACATAGTTTTTAATTCAGTTACACAAATAGATTGTATTCACTTTTAAATTAATTGCTAGTTCAAATAAACCTAGTCCTAAATGATAAATGTTAATACCTTTAATTAACTAGAATGTTAGTTTTTCAAAATTGTCTATAAATTTATTTGGTCCCATTAACTTTACTTTGTTAGAAGTAAAAAAACAATACTTTCATTAATTTTAGGCAGACAAAGATGAAAACTATGCTCAGTTGTTGAATGATGAGGCTGCCAAAGCAAGACGAGACCTGTAAGTCTTAATTGTTTTTAACTTGACTTTGCAAATCAATATTTTAAATATAAACTGCTAAGATTAGGGTAAAGGTAATGGTGCCCACTCATATACAGGCTATATAATGGGGCTATAGCACCGACTAAAAGATCTGAGGAGAGGGTCAGCAGCCACTGAAGGATCTGAGGGGAGGGGCAGCAGGCACTGAAGGATCTGAGGGGAGGGGCAGCAGGCACTGAAGGATCTGAGGGGAGGGGCAGCAGGCACTGAAGGGTCTGAGGGGAGGGGCAGCAGGCACTGAAGGATCTGAGGGGAAGGGCAGCAGGCACTGAAAGGTCTGAGGGGAGGGGCAGCAGGTACTGAAGGGTCTGAGGGGAGGGGCAGCAGGCACTGAAGGATCTGAGGGGAGGGGCAGCAGCCACTGAAGGATCTGAGGGGAGGGGCAGCAGGCACTGAAGGGTCTGAGGGGAGGGGCAGCAGGCACTGAAGGGTCTGAGGGGAGGGGCAGCAGGCACTGAAGGATCTGAGGGAGGGGCAGCAGGCACTGAAGGATCTGAGGGGAGGGGCAGCAGGCACTGAAGGATCTGAGGGGAGGGGCAGCAGGCACTGAAGGATCTGAGGGAGGGGCAGACAGAATATCCCATCATGGTTATCAACAGTTCAATGAAGAATTCTCAAAGAGCTGTGAGCCAACAGCTCAACACAACCAACTCAAACAAAGCTACTTCTCTGTAAATTTAGCCAAGCTGCCAGAGCCGCTGCCGCAGGACAGTCAGGCGGCGAGGTCATGGACGCTGACGCTGGCGGCGACGCTGAGAACGAGGCGCCAGACGACGATGACGAAGACATTGACGACATCCAGCCGGCTGATGCAGACGCGGCTGATGACGGCACAGACGACGAGGACGACGAAGACGAGGACTCCAAGCTGGTGCCAACAGACAATCTGGTTGTCGTTGCCCAGGTGCAGCAGAACCAGGGCATCTCAGAGGCTCAAATACACGTTTACAATGAGCCTAATAAGCAGTTCTACGAGCACAGGTGCTTCTATTTGGACTCGATGCCGCTGTGCTTCGAATTTGTTGGCAGGGGCGGTCACCTGCTGGCTATTGGCAGAATGGAGCAGTCCATTCAGCTGTGGGATCTGGACTTGATCGAGGCTCTGTTGCCGTCTGTGCAGTTGGAAGGCAAGTGTGCACTTTTTATGTACAGAGAGTGTACATGCTTGACGATTAGACCGTCAATCAGGGCCGTTGAGCACTCTGTGTGAGCGTGTCTTTAGCCTGGAATTAACGAAAGGGGTGATGATGGAATGCTTGAGAGATTCGTTAAGAATGTCCAGCAGTTGAAGTTTGCTCACTGTTCGAGGTTTGGTCACCTGGTGCAACCTGTTGAAGGTCCAGAAGCTCCGGCTTTGAAGCTCCGGCTTTGATAAAATTTGGATGCTTGGCAAGGCTGCACTAAGGCGAAGTGCTGATTGGCGCACAGGGGTGTACATTGAGTATCAGAATCGTTGATTATCTCGACGGTCGGGAAGGCTGGCGACTTGATTCTTGTTTGCGTTTGCCTTCAGTTCCGAATTGGAACTCTATTGAATAAATACTATCCGCTATCCTCAGGTCACAAAGACGCTGTGTTGGACGTTTCCTGGAATCCGCGCTCCCCCCAGGCTCTGGCCAGCGCCAGCGCCGACAAATCTGTGGGCCTGTGGGATCTGGACGCTAAGCGTTGCGTCAGGATGCTGGACAAGCTGCACTCTGACAAGGTGCAGTGCCTGGCCTGGCACCCGCAGGTAATGCAGCTCGGCTGTGAGATAGCATAGCGAGAATCGCCCTCAAGGCAACCCCAAGAATCGCCCTCAATACAACCCCAAGAATCGCCCCTCAAGTCAACCCCAAGAATCACCCCTCAAGTAAACCCCAAGAATCTCCCTCAAGACAACCCCAAGAATCGCCCTCACGACAACCCCAAAAATCTCCCTCACGACAACCCCAAAAATCGCCCTCAAGACAACCCCAAAAATCGCCCTCAAGACAACCCCAAGAATCGCCCTCCAGACAACCCCAAGAATCGCCCTCAAGACAACCCCAAGAATCGCCCTCAAGACAATCCTAAGAATCGCCCTCCAGACAACCCCAAGAATCGCCCTCACGACAACCCCAAAAATCGCCCTCAGGACAACCCCAAAAATCGCCCTCAAGACAATCCTAAGAATCGCCCTCCAGACAACCCCAAGAATCGCCCTCAAGACAACCCCAAGAATCGCCCTCACGACAACCCCAAAATCGCCCTCAAGACAACCCCAAGAATCGCCCTCAAGACAACCCCAAAAATCGCCCTCCAGACAACCCCAAGAATCGCCCTCAAGACAACCCCAAGAATCGCCCTCCAGACAACCCCAAGAATCGCCCTCACGACAACCCCAAAAATCGCCCTCCAGACAACCCCAAGAATCGCCCTCAAGACAACCCCAAGAATCGCCCTCCAGACAACCCCAAAAATCGCCCTCCAGACAACCCCAAGAATCGCCCTCAAGACAACCCCAAGAATCGCCCTCCAGACAACCCCAAGAATCGCCCTCCAGACAACCCCAAGAATCGCCCTCAAGACAACCCCAAGAATCGCCCTCAAGACAACCCCAAGAATCGCCCTCAAGACAATCCTAAGAATCGCCCTCCAGACAACCCCAAGAATCGCCCTCACGACAACCCCAAAAATCGCCCTCAGGACAACCCCAAAAATCGCCCTCAAGACAATCCTAAGAATCGCCCTCCAGACAACCCCAAGAATCGCCCTCAAGACAACCCCAAGAATCGCCCTCACGACAACCCCAAAATCGCCCTCAAGACAACCCCAAGAATCGCCCTCAAGACAACCCCAAAAATCGCGCTCAAGACAACCCAAAAAATTGCCCTCAAGACAACCCCAAAAATCGCCCTCAAGACAACCCCAAGAATCGCCCTCCAGACAACCCCAAGAATCGCCCTCAAGACAACCCAAGAATCGCCCTCAATACAACCCCAAGAATCGCCCTCAAGACAACCCCAAGAATCGCCATCCAGACAACCCCAAGAATCGCCCTCAAGTCAACCTCAAAAATCGCCCTCAAGACAACCCCAAGAATCGCCCTCAAGACAACCCCAAAAATCGCCCTCCAGACAACCCCAAGAATCGCCCTCAAGACAACCCCAAGAATCGCCCTCCAGACAACCCCAAGAATCGCCCTCAAGACAACCCAAGAATCGCCCTCAATACAACCCCAAGAATCGCCCTCAAGACAACCCCAAGAATCGCCATCCAGACAACCCCAAGAATCGCCCTCAAGTCAACCTCAAAAATCGCCCTCAAGACAACCCCAAGAATCGCCCTCAAGACAACCCCAAAAATCGCCCTCCAGACAACCCCAAGAATCTCCCTCACGAGAACTCCAAGAATCGCCCTCCAGACAACCCTCGCCCCTCAAGTCAAACTCAAGAATCGCCCTTCAAGTCAAACCCAGGAATCGCCCTCAAGACAACCCCATGAATTACGTACACTAACAAGTTAATCGATTTCATATATTCTAATCTCGCTACTTGTTAGTAGGCAGAAGAACCGCTGAAATAAGAATCTCTACTAATAAATTTGATAGGAGCCTCACCTATTGCTCACTGGCGGCTACGACTCAACAGTTCGTCTGTCAGACTGTCGAGCCCCTCAACAACAACAGCAACAGTCAGCATCTTCAGCCTCATCAGCGCCAGCCGCCGGCTCCGCCCCATCGTGGCGTCTTGACGGCGAATGCGAGCGCCTAGTCTGGGACAGCCGGAATCCGTTCTTCCTGATGGCCTCAACCGAGCGTGGCTCCGTGCAGCGCTGCGACGCCCGAGCCCCCGGCGCCCCCGTGTCCACCCTGACTGCTCACGACGGAGCCTGCAGCGGCCTCTGCCTGACCGACTCCGGCCTTCTCTGCACCGGCGGGGCCGACGGCCTTGTCAGACTGTGGCGCTCCAATCCCGACGGCGAATGGAAGTCCTTGGCTAATAGAAACTGGAACATCGGCGAGGTGACTAAATTGACAGTGAACCCTGACTGTCAGTGCGTGCTGGGGATTACTGGGCTGACCGGATTTCAGGTGTGGGACGTGCGGGAGCACGCCAAGGCTAGGGAGTACCTGCGGACCAGAGGGGTGCCTGTCTGACTGCTCTGCGATCGGCTGGGCTTTGGGCGAGAGTCTGTCTACTGTGGCTAGGCAAGTAACTGGGTGAATTCTCAAGTTTAACATTTGGCCTTCCAGATCCTCAGTTGCTGGGCCAGCCCCCCAGATCCTCAGTTGCTGGGCCACCAGCCCCCCAGATCCTCAGTTGCTGGGCCACAAGCCTCCCAGATCCTCAGTTGCTGGGCCACCAGCCTCCCAGATCCTCAGTTGCTGGGCCAGCCTCCCAGATCCTCAGTTGCTGGGCCACCAGCCTCCCAGATCCCCAGTTGCTGGGCCAGCCTCACAGATCCTCAGTTGCTGGGCCAGCCTCCCAGATCCTCAGTTGCTGGGCCAGCCTCCCAGAGTGTCAGTTGCTGGGCCAGCCTCCCAGATCCTCAGTTGCTAGGCCAGCCTCCCAGATCCTCAATTGCTAGGCCAGCCTCCCAGATCCTCAATTGCTAGGCCAGCCTCCCAGATCCTCAGTTGCTGGGCCAGCCTCACAGATCCTCAGTTGCTGGGCCAGCCTCCCAGATCCTCAGTTGCTAGGCCAGCCTCCCAGATCCTCAGTTACTAGGCCAGCCTCCCAGATCCTCAGTTGCTAGGCCAGCCTCCCAGATCCTCAGTTGCTAGGCCAGCGCCACTCCCTCTGAGCTGAAGCGAGTACAACAACAATATTACTGTAATATTGCTGCCTTTTCAACTCAAGCTTGTTTTTCCCAAACAAGCCAATCTGATTGTTCTGCTAATTAGCAAATCTAGAAGTCGCGATTTGAAATGAAAATAAATTCGTTTTATTTTTCAATAGACGCGCATTTTGCTTATAAACTAACTCTGAGTTTGGCGTGTGTTCCCCCGATGCGATGTTAGGGTATGATATTGGATGAAGATAAAACAGTAATGCAGTCGCTTGATGAAGATTGAGTGGCAGCTGGCAGCTCAATTGTAATAATGATATAATTATGCAAATTGGATAATTGCAAGGATAGAAAAGCTTATTAATTTTGCTTGTATTGTTTTATTCATTTGAAGGTATATTCGATGAAAATTATCCTAATTAGGATCGTATGTAATGAAACATTCGTGTCTCAATGGATTAAATTTGATTTGAAGGGCCACAATTATGCAAATAGCAGAGAATCGTGCTAAGATGGATTACTTTAGACCTGAGCATCGTAATGAAGCAAATAATTATCTTTCTTCAAGGTTGGTCTTCTCTGATCATATCTGCCTGTCGGCTTAAGTGCTGCAAGGGGGAGCCGAAGTGCCCGGGCATATCGCCATTAGACTCAAGTGTGCACCGGTTCTGTCAATGATTCTTAGCTGAGCAGTGATGCGTGAGTCTGTGAAGAACTTACTAATAAGGAATTCTAGAGAGTTGCAATCTAGTGCTGCTAACCGTGGGAATCCCCACTCTCAGGTTTTTCTGAGTGGACAAGATCATTTGGGGCATCACGTGATTAATTTTTATAGAGTACATTTTTTTCACTGGAATTCCCCCGCGATCATGAGTGAGATCGGTATGGAAATTTCCTATCTGAGAGAGTCTGATTAATTTGGAAATTCCCCCTCTGAGAGAGTCTGATCAAATTGGGAATTCCCCCTCTGAGAGAGTCTGATTAATTTGGGAATTCCCCCTCTGAGAGAGTCTGATTAATTTGGGAATTCCCCCTCTGAGAGAGTCTGATTAATTTGGGAATTCCCCCTCTGAGAGAGTCTGATTAATTTGGAAATTCCCCCTCTGAGAGAGTCTGATTAATTTGGGAACTCCCCCTCTGAAAGAGTCTGATTAATTTGGGAATTCCCCCTCTGAGAGAGTCTGATTAATTTGGGAATTCCCCCTCTGAGAGAGTCTGATTAATTTGGGAATTCCCCCTCTGAAAGAGTCTGATTAATTTGGAAATTCCCCCTTTGAAAGAGTCTGATTAATTTGGAAATTCCCCCTCTGAGAGTGATCAGTTTGGGAATTCCCCTCGTGAGAGTCTGATCAGTTTGGGAATTCCCCTCTGAGAGAGTCTAATTAATTTGGAAATTCCCCATCTGAGAGAGTGATCAGTTTGGAAATTCCCCATCTGAGAGAGTCTGATCAGTTTGGGAATTCCCCTCTGAGAGAATCTGATCGGTTTGGGAATTCCCCTCTGAGAGAGTCTGAACAGTTTGGGAATTCCCCTCTGAAAGAGTCTGATCAGTTTGGGAATTCCCCATGTGAGAGAGTCTGACCAGTTTGGGAATTCCCCTCGTGAGAGTCTGATCAGTTTGGGAATTCCCCTCTGAGAGAGTCTAATTAATTTGGAAATTCCCCATCTGAGAGAGTGATCAGTTTGGGAATTCCCCTCTGAGAGAATCTGATCGGTTTGGGAATTCCCCTCTGAGAGAGTCTGAACAGTTTGGGAATTCCCCTCTGAGAGAGTCTGACCAGTTTGGGAATTCCCCATGTGAGAGAGTCTGACCAGTTTGGGAATTCCCCTCTGAGAGAGTCTGATTAATTTGGAAATTCCCCCTCTGAGAGAGTGATCAGTTTTTGAAATTCCCCTCTGAGAGAGTCTGATTAATTTGGAAATTCCCCCTCTGAGAATGATCAGTTTGGGAATTCCCCTCTGAGAGAGTCTGATCAGTTTGGGAATTCCCCTCTGAGAGAGTCTGATCAGTTTGGGAATTCCCCATGTGAGAGAGTTTGACCAGTTTGGAAATTCCCCTCTGAGAGAGTCTGATCAGTTTGGGAATTCCCCTCTGAAAGAGTCTGATCAGATTGGGAATTCCCCTCTGAGAGAGTCTGAGATAATTTTGGGAATTCCCATGTTTTAGAGTCTGATTGTTTTGGTAATTTCCATCTTTGATGATGATTATTTTGGGAATCCCCCTCTGCTAGTCTAATTTTTTGGGAATTTCCATCTTTCAGAGTTTATTCATTTTTGGAATTCCCAACTTTGAGAGTTTGCTTATTTCGGGAATTATTCTCTTTTTTTCCTCTGATCGTTGCACTCTTCGTGTTAATAATGATATAGCTAGAATTCCTCACTTATAATTATAATCAAGCAGTTCTACATGTACAATTTTCAACTTGGTTGCTGGTATTTGTGCACTAATTTTTTTATGAACCATCACGCTTTGTTGCCCTGTTGAGGCGAGCTCTCATCTCATCTTTATTTCTCTCTAACGGTTTATTTGCGATTTAATTAATCAGTTGTTAGTCTTGTGTCATTAAAAGTCCTTCAATCAGTCCTTGATGAACGGGACGCATCGATGTTCTCAGCTGAGCAGCTGCCTCTCCAAGTTGACGGAGTTCAGCATGGCTCCGTAGCAGGCACCGACGCACCGGTTGGTGGCCGCGCGGGAGCCCAGCTGGTTGCAAGGGGCGCGGCACTCTGCCGGCAGCGGCAGGCCCATCTCCTCGAAGAACAGCCGCATCAGGCGTGTCTCCGAGCGCAGCACCGCGGCGTCGCGGACTCCGCCTCGACAGTTGCGACCGGTGGCAGCGCATTCCGCCGTGGCTGCCGGGTCTTCGTCAGCCGCCTGCTTGGATTATGGGTTTGCGCGAGAGTGCTGTTAAGCTACTTGTAGTAGCATTCATCTTGCCGCCAGTGTTGAATGTTGTCGCTTTTCTCTATGTGCTGCCTCTCTCTCTCTCCCTTCTCCCTCTCTATCTCCCTTCTCTCCCTCTCTGTCTCCCTTCTCTCCCTCTCTGTCTCCCTTCTCTCCCTCTCTGTCTCCCTTCTCTCCCTCTCTATCTCCCTTCTCTCCCTCTCTGTCTCCATTCTCTCCCTCTCTGTCTCCCTTCTCTCCCTCTCTGTCTTCCTTCTCTCCCTCTCTGTTTCCCTTCTCTCCCTCTCCATCTCCCTTCTCTCCCTCTCTGTCTCCCTTCTCTCCCTCTCTATCTCCCTTCTCTCCCTCTCTATCTCCCTTCTCTCCCTCTCTGTCTCCCTTCTCTCCCTCTCTATCTCCCTTCTCTCCCTCTCTGTCTCCCTTCTCTCCCTCTCTGTCTCCCTTCTCTCCCTCTCTGTCTTCCTTCTCTCCCTCTCTGTTTCCCTTCTCTCCCTCTCCATCTCCCTTCTCTCCCTCTCTGTCTCCCTTCTCTCCCTCTCTGTCTCCCTTCTCTCCCTCTCTGTCTCCCTTCTCTCCCTCTCTGTCTCCCTTCTCTCCCTCTCTATCTCCCTTCTCTCCCTCTCTGTCTCCCTTCTCTCCCTCTCTGTCTCCCTTCTCTCCCTCTCTGTCTTCCTTCTCTCCCTCTCTGTTTCCCTTCTCTCCCTCTCCATCTCCCTTCTCTCCCTCTCTGTCTCCCTTCTCTCCCTCTCTATCTCCCTTCTCTCCCTCTCTATCTCCCTTCTCTCCCTCTCTGTCTCCCTTCTCTCCCTCTCTATCTCCCTTCTCTCCCTCTCTGTCTCCCTTCTCTCCCTCTCTGTCTCCCTTCTCTCCCTCTCTGTCTTCCTTCTCTCCCTCTCTGTTTCCCTTCTCTCCCTCTCCATCTCCCTTCTCTCCCTCTCTGTCTCCCTTCTCTCCCTCTCTATCTCCCTTCTCTCCCTCTCTGTTTCCCTTCTCTCCCTCTCCATCTCCCTTCTCTCCCTCTCTGTCTCCCTTCTCTCCCTCTCTGTCTCCCTTCTCTCCCTCTCTATCTCCCTTCTCTCCCTCTCTGTCTCCCTTCTCTCCCTCTCTATCTCCCTTCTCTCCCTCTCTGTCTCCCTTCTCTCCCTCTCTGTCTCCCTTCTCTCCCTCTCTATCTCCCTTCTCTCCCTCTCTATCTCCCTTCTCTCCCTCTCTGTCTCCCTTCTCTCCCTCTCTGTCTCCCTTCTCTCCCTCTCCATCTCCCTTCTCTCCCTCTCTGTCTCCCTTCTCTCCCTCTCTGTCTCCCTTCTCTCCCTCTCTGTCTTCCTTCTCTCCCTCTCTGTTTCCCTTCTCTCCCTCTCCATCTCCCTTCTCTCCCTCTCTGTCTCCCTTCTCTCCCTCTCTGTCTCCCTTCTCTCCCTCTCTATCTCCCTTCTCTCCCTCTCTATCTCCCTTCTCTCCCTCTCTATCTCCCTTCTCTCCCTTCTCCGTCTCCGTCCTCTTCTTCTCTCCCTCTCTGTCTCCCTTCTGACCCTGTCTTCCTTCTTCGCCCTCTATATCTTCTCTTGTCCATCTTCTGTCATTTCACCATTAGCCTATTTCTAATTAATTGAAATTACTCTAAGACAGATTTCTCTCGAACGCTGAGACACAGACAGTGTTAGAGATGAAGTGACAGGTGAGTCGAACTGTTCAAATTAGGAAATCAAATGAAGGGATCAAGATCTTGACTTGACTTGATAATCCCTCCCCTAATATTTAATCTTTGAGAGGCTTAACGAATCCCAAAAGAATTTGCCATTTACTCTGACGCGTACGGAGAATGAACAAAGATGGGAATTATGAAACTAGCGAAGCTTTCTTTCTTTTCAAAGAAATCAGACATTTTCTGCAGCCCAAGAATTTGACATTGGCAAATTTGCATAATTATCAGCAAGAATATGGCATTAAGTTAGATCATTGGTGGTTACGCCAATTGCTTAGGGTGGACTTATAGTGATAGATTTTCATGTGTTAGTTTAGGTCTGGATCAAGGCTTAGGGCCTTTCTAGCAAGCCACAAAATGTGTGCTAAGCGGGCAGCTAAATCTCAATTTGCTTAGCAATTTTTTATTGCTAACTTTCCGTTTTCTCAGCAAATATCGCTGATTGCTAATCGGTGATAAGATGCAGTCAGAAGGGTTTCTCTGATTGGTATAAATTGGATCTTGTTCATGGAAGCTAGTTCCTGTTCCAGCTAGGTCTCGGCTAAAATGAATCAGCGAATAAAGGATTGAATCCGCAGGCACTGAAGGATCTGAGGGGAGGGCAGCAGGCACTGAAGGATCTGAAGGGAGGGGCAGCAGGCACTGAAGGATCTGAGGGGAGGGGCAGCAGGCACTGAAGGATCTGAGGGGAGGGCCGCAGCAGGCACTGAAGGATCTGAGGGGAGGGGCAGCAGCCACTGAAGGATCTGAGGGGAGGGCCGCAGCAGGCACTGAAGGATCTGAGGGGAGGGGCAGCAGGCACTGAAGGATCTGAGGGGAGGGGCAGCAGGCACTGAAGGATCTGAGGGGAGGGGCAGCAGCCACTGAAGGATCTGAGGGGAGGGCCGCAGCAGGCACTGAAGGATCTGAGGGGAGGGGCAGCAGCCACTGAAGGATCTGAAGGGGAGGGGCAGCAGCCACTGAAGGATCTGAGGGGAGGGCCGCAGCAGGCACTGAAGGATCTGAGGGGAGGGCCGCAGCAGGCACTGAAGGATCTGAAGGGAGGGGCAGCAGGCACTGAAGGATCTGAGGGGAGGGGCAGCAGGCACTGAAGGATCTGAAGGGAGGGCCGCAGCAGGCACTGAAGGATCTGAGGGGAGGGCCGCAGCAGGCACTGAAGGATTTGAGGGGAGGGGCAGCAGGCACTGAAGGATCTGAAGGGAGGGCCGCAGCAGGCACTGAAGGATCTGAGGGGAGGGCCGCAGCAGGCACTGAAGGATCTGAGGGGAGGGGCAGCAGCCACTGAAGGATCTGAGGGGAGGGGCAGCAGGCACTGAAGGATCTGAGGGGAGGGGCAGCAGGCACTGAAGGATCTGAGGGGAGGGGCAGCAGGCACTGAAGGATCTGAGGGGAGGGGCAGCAGGCACTGAAGGATCTGAGGGGAGGGGCAGCAGGCACTGAAGGATCTGAGGGGAGGGGCAGCAGGCACTGAAGGATCTGAGGGGAGGGGCAGCAGGCACTGAAGGATCTGAGGGGATCGAGGGGCAGCAGGCACTGAGGGATCTGAGGGGAGGGCCGCAGCAGGCACTGAGGGATCTGAGTTGAAGGCAATATGACACTGTGTACATGGTCTTTCTGTTTGATTACATGCACTACAAACTTACAGTAACGGGTGATCCACTAGCAACGGCTTCTAGAAGCAGTAGAGCCAGACCTAAAGAGAACATCAGCTGCATGTTGTTGCTTTGCAAAAGTTCTCGCGGAGAAAAATTTGATGAGTTCTATTTAATGTGAATTTTTATACAATATCTTGTAAGTCGAGATGAGCAAAGAAGGAGGGATGCAGCTGCTTGAGACTAGAAATTTATGACAGGGCCATCTTCATAATTCCGCTTTGCCTCCACGTCCCCTGCGCATATAGGCTCCGCGCGATCTATCTGTTTTGTGATTGGATTGCCATGCCAGAGTAAGATAAACGAGTGAGTGACTATCAGTGATTGGCTGCATGGTTGCATGTATTAATGTCGCTGATTCTGTGTATAGCTATTTAGCTAGCTACTTTATTAGCTCGTAGTTATTCTTCTATACATTTATATCTTTGTGCGATAATATGATGGGAATAGGGCTTATCGTGACTTAGTGTAATTACATGTGTACATGTATATATTTTAGCTGCAATAACAACACAAAATACGCTGTAACTTGTCAGTCTCAGCTGCAGCTATTATAGTTTAGTACTCGTAATCATATATCTAGAACGATAAAACATACGCTCGTAGAAATTAGATCTAGACCTATCGATTTATTTAAGATTATCTATCCCGCCGCTATGAGCACACTTTGAGCATCTTAGAGGCTATATATGTACATCAAAGATTTAGAACCCTAGCCTAAACTGCCAGCCGCCAACTCAGCGTGTTTTAGCTTGGAGTGTACATATACGTGCTACTGCACCGTTTGCTCTCTCGATCCCCTGTTTGAACTTGTTCGACTCTACGAGAACTATATATGCGTTATACATGTATATTAATAATTCAACGAAATATTACTAGCTAAATAATTTTCTATTTTAATTACTGCCTTGACTATGACCTATATTATATAAGGTTCGAAATGCATTGCATTGGCCATAAAATAAAATAAAAACAATTGTAGCAAGTTTATGTTTGTTCTCGATCGTTTCATTCTATCAATCTTTATTAGTGAGCTTACTCAACCAGAACTTTAGCTGTCGTATTCTGGTCCCTGACCAAACGCAAAAATACTGTGGATGTAATATTTAATCTATTCCCCCCAGTCCGTTTTCGTTGATACTGTGGTTCATTGTTAAACATCAGACGATCGAGTCAATATGCATAATTAATAGTCATATATCACATGTACTCGTATATATTGCTACTAGTTCATTCGATAAACACGCACTTCTCGGAGTTAAACTTGCGTTCATTTGAGTTCATTATCATTTGATTGAAGGCTGGCTAATGCACTAATTTCTCGTAATTAACTAACAGTTATAGCGCAACTTTTTTTATCCCCTGCAGGTTAAATTATATATAATCTGCGATGTATTTAGACAAATTTTATAAATAACGAGGTGCCCAAAGAATGTTTTTATAGTCAACTTCTTTACACAGTTTGTATTTTAATATAAACTTTTACAAAAACTCATATTGTAAATTTGTTTTACTTTAGAAGCAAAGATTGCTTTGAACAGGCGTGTCTTAACTTTCACGTCGTCCACAACGCATGTAATCATTACTTTAACTTAAATAGTTTGATCTAGAGTCATTTAGTCTGTATTAATGAGTTTTTTGTGAATAGAATGGGTTCTGAAGAGGATATTGACGTAAGCGGGGAAGACTTTACTGACCCCGATGACTTTGTGGATGATATCGACGACAAAGGTAAGCCCATGGCATAGGTCACCCCATGCGGATACAAACGAAGTCAAGACTAAAAAAACGTGCGCAAAATCTTTAAAAGAATTAATGCTACTAGTTAAACCGTAGAATGAGAATGCTTATACTTATTTTATACTGATTTTTATTTAAAAAACAGATTTTAATTTATATATTATAATCATATTCTTAATCTTCTAGATAGTTAGTGTAACTTTCTGACAATGGTATTAGTGTTTGTCCATTTATTAGATTTCCTAACTGTTTAGATTATCTTTCATCCTATAAAGGTCTGGCAAAAGTTTGAAAAATGGAAAATCAAAAGTATTTTATCATTATAAACTTTAAAGAAGTCCAATTGCTTGTACGATTATAAATATAACTATAAGACCTGGGTTTTTTTTTTCGCCAGAGATAAGGTGCGAAATCGCACCTTGTGCCAAATTTCAAGGTGCGATTTTAAGGCTCAGAGTGCAATTTCTCTTGAGTCTTGTTTAGAATGTGAGGGTTTCACGAGAGATATTCAGACAGACATTCAAAACGATCGTCTGTAACTTTAAACAAAATTGACCCGCTTCAACCATCTTTTTGGCAAATACTTACGCAAGTGTTGGGCGTCGAATAAGCTTTAATTTATTAACTGAAGTAAAAATCCTTCTGACATACATTGATTTAAAAAATAGTCTGAATAGTTCTGAATACTGAATACTGAATAGTCTGAATACTCTGAAATAGTTCAAGGACGGTTCCAAATGTTGAGATCTGACGTAGAAGCAGTCCAATTTGTGGAAATTTATCAACTGGACTCCATGAATCACTCCAATGAAAGGCGGCAAATAGCTGCAGAATGCGTAAACAAGTTTAAGTGAGTCACAAAAACCCCATTTACTGTAACTACATACACTTGTACGTTAGCAAGGCTCCATGCGATGGTTAATAAATGGAGAAGTAGACAAGCATCTGAACAAATATTGAATAAAAATCAGTGAAGTTTCCGAATGTGAGTTTGAGCAAAGCAATTGTACTAGTGCTATGCCTTTATCATAGTATACTCGAATGTTCTTTCAATGTAATAACTGTATATTCGAATCTTTCTTAGAAACTGAATCTACGCGAACGCCAAATAATAGTTTGTTTTAATGCACAAAATAAATTGGAGAATTATTTTTTTGTTTTAATCGTATGTGGGGAAAATCACTATATATAGGAGCGGTTTCGCGACAAATATACTCTAACTGTCTTTTACTCGTGAGCAAATAATTGCGAACAGAATAAGCAGTTCAATCTAAACCATTTCAAAGTCTTTGAGCTAAATAGCGACTTATTTATTTGCAAAACCTGTGAAACGATTCTAAGAAATTTGCTAAGAGAAGGGAATTGGGACTAATTCTTGGAGATATACCAAGAGAGGCGCCGTGACCCTCTAGTCTCGGTGAACGCCCGATTAGGACTATACACTAATACATATACCAGTACTAGACCGCTCAGGCCATAAGCTACTAGAACGCTACCAGAAAGCAAGCCATAAGCTACCAGAAACGCTACTAAGAACGCTACCAGAAACGCTACTAAGAACGCTACCCAGAAATATTTAAATGAAATTCTAAGAAATAGTTAGGGAGTAAAAGCAAGTATAATCAGGATAACTGTAGTTGGCAAATCGGTGGGATTAAAATTGATAAAGTAAGAGGTGAAAGGCCTGTAACAACTTTGGTGGCAGCTCGTAGGATATTTAATAAACACTAATAGTTAGAAGTTTAGAAAGACAGAGCCAAAAGGCCTGTCACACAATGTTTAGTGTTGAATATCTCAGCATCAAAGCTGTCTTTTGCAATGCCTGAGGTGTCATTTTAAAGCTGAGACATGCGTATAGACATGACTAGAATTTGACAAGATTCTGATGAAAAACAAGGACATGGCAACTGCACAAATATCGACAAAAAATCAGTGAAATTTCTGAATGTGAGATTGCGCAAAGCAATGCATGTTTAGTGTTGAATATCTCAGCATCAAAGCTGTCTTTTGCGACGCCTGAGGTGTCATTTTAAAGCTGAGACATGCGTATAGAGTAAATCGAAGCATTTTTAAATCCAGTATCTGCTTTTATGCTGCTACGATCAAAACAATTTTAGTCAACAGTAAAGCGATTTCTAATCAGAGCTAGTGTTGCTAAGCAATTTTTAAATCAATGTATGTCAGAAGGATTTTTACTTCAGTTAATAAATTAAAGCTTATTCGACGCCCAACACTTGCGTAAGTATTTGCCAAAAAGATGGTTGAAGCGGGTCAATTTTGTTTGAAGTTACAGACAATCATTTTGAATGTCTGTCTGAATGGGTCTCCCTAAAACACGCCCCGCACCGCCCTGCAGCGCTACACATTAAAACAAATTGGACTATAACTAAAGACACTTCAGAATGCGTTTTCTGTTAAGCTTGAAGTTTTTATTAAATTTAGTTTTTTTACTTTGAAATATAAAATTCGGTGAACAATAAGTGATATTAATAATAATATTAATAAAATAATAATATTATAATTTAATAATGAAAACGAGAATATAAAAAATAATAATATTTATAAAAATAAATAAAGATATTTATTCCATTACTATTTTAACTTTTCCTTGCAATCAAATACTGCATTGACAAAAAATGTTATAATGTGTAGCAGTTCGGGGCCCGGTGCGGGGCGTGTTTTAGGGAGCCTTTGTCTGAATATCTCTCGTGAAACCCTCACATTGCTCACATTTCAGACAACTGGGAATGTATATTTTAATATCTTACATAAGGCTATAGCTATAGGCTATATCGCCTATATGACTTAATAGGATTTAAAGAGTTATTTTGTTTCATATTTTAAGGCAGTGCATAAAAAATAGCTTAAGCATGGTTAAGCCTTTAAAGAAAAATGGTTATAAGACCGCACCTAAACCGCACCTACTTTTTTAATTTCAGGGTGCGATTTTAAAATTTAGGGTGCATACGCACACTCTGCGCACAAAAAAAAACCCTGTATAAGACTAAGATTATAAACTTGCATGGGCCTGTCAGTATCAGTTTGACATCTTTGTTTACAATCATATAGGCTTAATTATTATTTGGCAATAGTACAGTTTTGTTCATGAAATTATTTTTTGTTTAAATTTGAAAGTTTAAAACCAAAAAACAAAAAACAACAATGTTTTAAACTATTCTAGCGACTGTGCCAGAGCTCACTGGTCACAGAATTTTAAAGCAAATGGGCGCTCTATTAATATACTTTTTTCATTAAATTTGTGCCACGCTTAAATGCTACTTGAAATGCAATTTGTCTATGGAAAAAATAGTTTAAAAAATCAAAAAGGGGCTTAAACTGTTTCCCTTTAGCTAAGAAGCTGCTAATATCTGTTTTTTTCTTTTGGACAACATATTGTATCATGGCTGGACAACCACTAAGACCCTTGTGGATAATTCCACCAAATGAAGTGCTGCCAGCAAATGCTCTACCGCAATTAGAGCTAAATGCGCACAACCTGATGGCTACCAAAAGTGCACCAGATGCTGTCTGCAATTTTACAACTTTTTCCTATAGGGTGCCAACATAAAAAATAGTAGGAAAATAAACGTCAACAAAAACATAAAAAGTAAACTTTGTTTAATTCAAGCCAATGCGTTTCGTCAAACACAAGATGTCGTCAAGGCAAATTTAATCAACCTAAGATCATACCACCAATATATTTAAGCAAAAATCACTGTATTGTCTAGAGAGGGGTCAAAACAGTCTAGTAGAATTAAGAAAGTGCCAAGTACACAACAAAGTGAGAGAGAAAAAAATAATAAAAAATAGGCACGGCTCTGCTCACAATACTCTTAGTAGAGGTTGGACGGGATTGAAATCTTTGGGCGGGATTGGGATTGGGAATAACTTTTTTCTTGGGATTAGGATCAGGATCGGGATTCAGGAATTGAGATCAGGTCTTTTAGTGTATTGTCCATGTAAAGTTAAACAAAATTGAGAAAAGATTGTCAAGATCAAGAAGTAAAACACAACAAAATTGATATGAAGTTTTGTAACCAACAAAGTAAATAATGTAACAAGTACAAGTTAAAGCAAAATACCTTCAAGTAATCACTAATTCTATAAATTATTAATTGAAAGACCTGTTCCTGAATCTCAAGTTTTTTAGGGTCGGGATTCTGGTCCCACGGGAATTCAATTTTCCTCGGGATCCCAAGATTTCGGGATCCCGTCCGACCTCTAACTCTTAGCTCACGTTCCACCCCATTGCCAACAAGCTGCACATTCAGGTTGGGTTTGTGCATTCTGATATACGAAGCTTCGATAATCTTAAGCTTATGGTCAAATTTGCACCCATCCAGCACTGTAAAGAGCTGAATTGGTTTACCATCATAGCATTTTTTACAAACAAGCAGATGGTCATTAATTGCAGAGCTTTTTAGCCAATGTTCCCTAGCTCTAGTATGTAGGTGTCGCTTTGTTTTTCTAATGTAAGAAATGCTCTGATCCTCAGAGCAGCGAAATTGGTAAACAACACCAGCCCTTAGAGCAAGTGGAACAGCTGACTTGAGCCTGCTGGCATAGCGACTGATCTTTTCGGTGCAAAACACAATCCTAATGGTGTACTTAAGCCATTTGCTAAACATTTTCTTAAGTTTTTCCTGAAGTCAAGCGAAGCGTTGCCAAAAAATAGGAGAACCAACAGAGTGTCCCAAGAATCTATCTCTGGTTGCCTAGGTTTCGCATCGCTAGAAACTTTCTTAGTGACAAACACATTGATAATATGGCTGACAAAACTGAAAGGGTAACCATTAGATCTAAGGAATTTAGTCAGGGCACGAACCTCTTGGTGAAATAAACTCCAAGAACTGCTCACCTCGTTGGCTCTATGAAGAAGGCACCTAACTAACCCAGATTTCCAGTGAGTCTTCAGTGAGAGTTTATGTCAGACTCACTGGAAATCTGGGCATTTGTTAGACAAGCTACACTTCAACATAAAAAATAATTACAATAAGTCCAGAATTGTTTCTACACAAATTTTTAAAAACATATATAATATTATAAATATAAAAGTTATATTAAACTTGATAATGGCTGCTGTTTTAATAACTTTGTTTTAATTTTGTTTCTCTTATAAATTGCATTAATGTTTTTTATTTTAGTTTCCAATTATTTTTAAAAGATTTTATGCTGGGTTTTTTTCGTCCATAACTTGGGTGCGATTTTGCACCCTGTGCTAGATTTCAGGGTGCAATTTTCAAGACCAGGATGCGCTGCATGTCCATAACACTAAATTGTGAAATATGTATCGCATCCTTGCAAAAAATTCTAGTGCGCTTTTCGCACCCTGAGTCAAATTTTAGGGTGCAATTTTTAAGACCAGGATGCTATTTGCACCCATTTGCACAAAAAAACCTAGATTTTATATTGGTTAATATCTAACTACACAATTACATTAGCCCTGAACTTTGCTATTTTTTGTAGGCCAACTATATACACTTCATTTTAAACCTAAAAATTCTATATGCCAAGTGTACACCAAAATTGTTAGCAATAGCAAAAATATGCTAGAATTTTCCAACATAAAGGCCATTTTCAGGATTATAAGTTTCTCCATGTTTTTTGTAAAAAGTGAAAAGTGAAAAAAATAGCAGATGAAAATCATAGTCAAGATCATGGCATGCCTAGCCAGAACACATCAATCAAAAAAGTTTGATTGCACTATGTACCATAACTTTTTTGAAAAAAAAACACAAAAATTAATAATTTTCTATTTGAAAAATACTAACAAAACTTGTTTTTGAATTTGTTTCATAGAAAATGCAATGTTATAATAAATTAATTAAGAAGTTGTCAATACACTAGCAAACAAAGAATGCTAATAAAAAGAAATTATATGCTAATTTTCTGTCAAAGAAAATATCATATACTCATGCACTAGGAAGTTTTGTGTTATATCAAATTGTGTCAATTTTTATTGTCTTGCACTATACTGTGCTAAATTTTTCTCCCTTGCCTGCTATTGTGCCAGAATGTATCAGCATAGCAAATGTCCAACCTTTTAGACTAGAATTTTCCATGAAAAATGCTATCTTCTTGACTTTAAGATAAAAAGATTGCAATAAAATTCACATGAAATATAGTACAAAATCACAGTTAAAATGTTAAAATCTGCAGTTAAAATTATGTCCTTAAAGCTAAATTTCATAGTACCTCTTTAGATTGTTACTAGCACAACATATAAAAATATATCATATTGTTTCCCTTTGCTTTGAATATTGTTGGCTAAATTATAAATGAGTTAATTTAATATTGAATATGTTATATTATGTTATGTTATTATGTTATATAAACTTTATCAACTTTGGATTTAAAATACAATAAAACAATAAAGCTATTAAGAAAAATATTTATCTATTAGCATTGGTTCTAATGTTAAGCTCTAGAATCTAGTCAGCAGTATCGTTTGTAGCAATGTCACCATACATGCGCAACTGCTGGCCGACCTGGCCGATCTGGCCACCGTAAATTGTGGTGGACCAGGGGTAAGTCGCAAAAATTCCCAGCCTGAAGAATACAGACATAGCACTAATTAGATGACGAGGCATTTATACCTTATAAGACAGTCATAGTTACTCCTGCCGTTTACCCAAAATTGCGTTAGGGTTTTCTTTTACAGGTAAGTTGCATTTTTGGTCAAAAAGTAAGTCGCATGGCCAGTGTAAATCAGGGGGTTGCGCATGTATGAATGTCACAAATTGTCCAATCTTAACCAGTTAATGTTTGCACATTGCTAGGAGATACCCTGGCATCAGTTGATTATTTCTAATGATTTCCAAGATCTGGCATCAGTGGCTGGCAATTAGTGGCCTCTGGCAATTGTTTCTGCTGATTGCTAGGATCTGGCACTGGCACTTATGGCTAATGATTGGTGGTTATTCGCGATTGGTTCTGATGATTGCTAGGATCTGACACTAGTGGCTAGTGATTGGTAGCCTCTGGCAATGGGTTCTAATGATTGTCAAGATCTGGCACTAGTGGCTAGCATTGGTGGCCTCTTGTAATTGGTTTTGATAATTGCTAAGATCTAGCACTAGTGGCTTGTTATCAGTGGCCTCTTTAGTGGCCTTAGATTCTTCTTAATACAATGGGCATTGCTAAGCTTAAAGTTAGATTCATATCCCAGCAACCTGCAACATGCCAAAATATAGGAGCATGTGCCTAAGGCAGGGCATATATACATTTTTTAAGATATAGCTACACACTATGCATGTTGCTATTCTTGTTTTTCTATGTACAAGTTACCATTTTAGAACATTTTAAGACTAGTTTCATTGACTGGGTTTGAAGACTTGTTTTGTATATTTGTGTATTCTAGAAATTTTATAGATGTGAATCCTACAAATTTACTATTTTAGAATTATATATAAATTATAGATATTGATCTATTTTTAAATAGCCTTAAGTCAGAAGTCACTAAAACAAAGATTACTTTTAGAAGATATCAAGTTTGAAATGATTACAATGGTTAGTAATTAGATTGGTCTTAATTGGTCTTATAGCTTTTTAAACCCATATCTTTGTTTGGTATAGAGATCCCTTGTTTGGTTGATGATGCTTTATCCTAACTAAATAATTAACAATCTATAGTTTAGACAACCTGAACTATCTATGAGTTAGTTTATAAGTTTATAAGGTCAAGTAAGATGAAAACCACAAAGCTAAAGCACTTACAACCTAATAGATTCAAAACTTTGCTTATAAAGATAGACATTAAAACTAGGTCAACTTTGTCTAAGTCTAAGTTTGACTAAGGATTAAGTTTGAATAAGCTTGGAGATTATTAATTAATAAGGTATTTAAATAGAAATACTGTGTGAGTCTAAGACTACCACAGACTAAGACCAACTATACTTATTGGTCAAGCTAAGAATTGGGGGTTCCCAAATCATTGCTTTCTTTTTGGCTAGATATAAATCATTTTGCTTTGTGTTTCTTTAGCCAACATTTGTATTTTTTAACTTAACTAGAATTATACAAATCATTCTGTAAATCTTTGCTTTTTTGCTATATAGAAACAAATTAGTTCTAATAAAAGTATAGTTTTATTTTTTAGCTTAGCTTGTAAACTGTTTGGAAATAGGAAGATCTATGCAAAAATTCCTTTGTTAACCTTCTATATACATAATCCTTTCCTTGACTATTTAATTCTTTAGCTAATAGGAAAGCAGTGATTTGGGAACCTCTATTCTAAGCTTGACCAATAAAAAGTATAGCAGTCTTGGTCTGCCATATCTATAAATATAATTGATAGATCCTGGCAAACCTAAATCAATATCATTGCAAACCTTGAATAGGAGGTTATTGACTAGCTAATCAAAAGTAATTAGCTACAATTAAGGTAACTAGATGGATAAATCTTTATATCAAAATAGGTCCATTTAAAATGAAACATTTAAAGCATTTTTATAATTTTTTTGAGTATACATAACTTTTATGTATAAAAGTTGAAAATGAACTTAATACAAAAAGGCCTGATAAAAATTTCAATATGGTTCTCAATTAGTTCAAAGCTAAATTCTATCACTTGAACTTGTTCTATTTTATTTTTCAATGGGATGTTGTTGACATCATTTTCCTTATGACTAGGATTATAAAAACCATTATGTAGAGTAGAATTCTGACATGGTTAAATCTGAGTGGTCTTCTATGCCTGGGCTTCTATGCCATGCCTGGGTAGTCTTCTAGGTCACAAATGGGCAGATTCTGTACATGTAAATCTCTTGATGATTTCCTTGTCATGATTGGCTTTTTGAAAATAGAAAAAAACAATTTTCTATCAATTTTCATGATCATTTTGAATGAAAACATTTTTTCTTAAAATAAACAGAAACAAAAATAAAGCAAAAATACAAATGAATGTTTTGTCAAAACTAAATTTGGAGTTTTTTGCATTTGCTATTTATATCCACATTGATTCTGCACACTTTTTGACCAAAAATGCAACTTACCTGTAAAAGAAACCCTAACACAATTTTGGGTAAATGGCAAGAGTTACTATGACTGTCTTATAAGGGCTAAATGCCTTATCATATAATTAGTACTATGTCTGTATTCTTTAGGCTGGGCATTTTTGCAACTTACCCTTGGTCCACCACAATTTACGGTGGCCAGATCAGCCAGGTTGGCCAGCAGTTGCGCATGTATGATTCTAAAAAACAGTAATCTGCATCCAAATTTTAGTATGCAAATCTGTTCCATATTTGCATACTAACTTTACATTGGTCTTGCCATTGCCTTTGTGCTATTTCAAACCTTCAAGTATTAGCTTAGATCCTTTCCTTGGCATTTGTTCTATTAATACACTCGTAGCTAGGCCACCTGTATTAATAAATTCTATGCCATCTTCAATGATGACTTCTCCACTGCTTTAAGGGAAATAACTTTCTCCTATAGCAAGTTAATGGTAGGATTAACAAGGCTTTCAGGCTGGCAATAAACCTAGCTAGGCTCCCACTAAGCTGCTGCAAATGTCTCTGGAACTGAAATCTGATTGCCAACTCAGATGGCTAGTGTGTAGTGGTCCTCCAGAATCTTAGTCAAATGGGCCAAAGACTTGTTGGATACTTTGGCAGGTATAGGTAGACAGGTTTCTCAACATGTTATATGCCTCTTTATTGATGGCAATGACAAGTATGGCCACTTTAGCTTTTTCCTTCACTTCCTTATAGGTTAAGTAATGGTCAAGGTGTTTTAGCCAGACCTCAATATTGGTATTGGCAGTAAGAATTAGAATTTCACTCAGTGCAAAGCTCATTGCCATTGTAATAAGCCAGCTCATACAATTGGGCTCTTTGTAAGACATGTTTATGGACCCTAGAACAAAAGAAAGGGTGGTTGGCCTGACTGCCCAGACCCCACTATTCTAGCCACACATGAGATTGCAAACAAACTACCTAGTATAGTGCACACATACAGAAATACATTTTTAGTTAATTAATTACTAGTAAGCTTACAATTAATAACTAAGAATACACTAGTATAACATTGCAATATCATATGAAGACTATGCTAAACTGTGTTTCTAAATAGTTGGAGCCTACAACTTGGGTCTTAATTTGTATGTTTGAGATAAACATGTTTGGTTAGTCTTGTGTTGCTAAAGAATACTGCATAGCAATAGTAGACTAAAGTGTAGCATTTTCAATTAGGGGGCAACTGGGATGGCCAAAGTTGGGCCCAGGAATGAGGACTCGGGCCTAGGTTGGGCCTGAGGAATTCAAGACAAGATCTTTAGGATAGCTCAATAATTGGAAAAAAAATCATCAAATATTAAATTAAATTAAATATATAAATAAAATATATTATAAAATTAATATATTTTAATATTTAAATAAATTATTGATAAATATATAAATAAATGAATTAAATTACATTAAATTAAATATATATTAAATATATATTAAATATATAATAAATATTATTATTATTTAATATATTAGTTAAGACTTAAGAATAGACAAGAGTTACATTATAAGACTTAATATTCAAATATTCGCATGCAGTTAGTGCCTTTAGTGAAAAAGACTTGTCTCAATTTCCCAACTTTTTTAAGGTCGGGGTCAGGCCACGATTTTGGTCGTGATTCCCAGCTTTTCAGGCCCATGCCCAGGACTGGGTGCCCCCTATTTTCAATAATAAAGTAGTCAGCAACTGTTTTCTCAGATTTGCTAGTAGCAGCAAAGTGTTCAAATTAGTCAGAGATAGCAATGGCATATAGTGCTAAATAAAGGTTGTTAAAATGTAGTGTAAAACCTTTCTATTGTTCATAATACTCTTCTTAGATATTGTAATACTTATTTTTATATCTTAATTTTTTAATACTTTATTTAGGCATTTTGCCTATTAGATATGATAATTTGTTTTTTGTTAATAGCATTGTTTTTAGTCCCTTTTCTTGTTATAGTAAACATAATTTAGCATTGTAAAAAAGGTTTTTAATTGGGCCCTTATTGTAGCCAGTCTACTAAACTAAGTCAGATATCCCCTTTTCCTACACTAGACTATGCCAATATGCCATACTATGCCTACTAGAAATGGGATAAAATGACTTTTTTAAACTAATTCTATTAGATTGAATATCTGATAGAACCAGTTCAATTCTGAAATAATATCAAATATGAATATTTTAATTAATAATATCCCTTTATTAGGTAGTAAAATGGCTCTACCTTGAATAAATATCATTAAACTTCTTATCTCTCCATGCACGTCTAGAGCTCCTAGGCGACATCCTAGCTGAGAAGCCCCAGGAGAAGAAAGCTATTAACAATGCATTGGTACTATCCGGCCTACCAATTGTTGATTCAGCCAGAATCGAACGCTTGCAAGTATTCATTCGTGACAAATTCTTGGACAAGCATGGCGAAGTGGTCAAGTTTAGCATGCCTACAGATGAGAATGGCAATAGCCTAGGCTTTGCCCTATGCTGCTTTCAAACTGACCAGCAGGCCTTGGACGCCTTAACCGATATTCAAGGCGCCTCATTGGACAAAATGCACACGCTCAACGTGTTCAAGTTTTCCGACTTCAATCGTCTAGCCGACGCCGACGACGAATGGAAGCCGCCAGAGAAGGCGCCGTTTGTTGATCGAGGCGACCTGCGCTCCTGGCTGCGCGAGGACCGCTGTCACGATCAGTTCGGCGTGCTGCACACCGCTGGCAGCGTTGCCACCATCTACTGGCACTGGCCTGGCGATCCGCAGCCAGTGGATTCGGCCACTAGAAATAACTGGACTGAGAGCCGGCTGCACTGGTCACCGTTGGGTACCTATCTGGCCACCTACCATACTAAGGGCATCGCTCTGTGGGGTGGCGAGAAGTTCGAGCAAATTAATCGATTTCAGCATAAAAATGTGCAGATTATTGATTTTTCGCCCTGCGAGAGGTGCGTACTTTAATTTGCTTCTTTAAACTGAAATTTAGTCTTTCATAAACCCGGAGCTTCTGTCCCTGAGTCCCTGTCACACTCACCTTTAGTTGTCTTCGAGTCCCTGTCACACTCACCTTTAACTGTCCTTAAGTCCCTGTCACAAACCCTCACCTTTAACTGTCCTCGAGTCCCTGTCACAAACCCTCACCTTTAACTGTCCTTGAGTCCCTGTCACAAACCCTCACCTTTAACTGTCCTTGAGTCCCTGTAACAAAGCCTTACCTTTAACTGTCCTTGAGTCCCTGTCACAAACCCTCACCTTTAACTGTCCTTAAGTCATGTTGTCATCAGATAAAACCTATTAACTATCGCTTTTTTACCTCTGCAGGTACCTGGTAACCTTCAGTCCCAGCGTGACTAAGGAGGATCCTCACGCCATCAAGATGTTCGAAGTTGACACTGGCAAGATGAAGCGCAGTTTCCTGCACGAACAGGCGGCCAAGTGGCCCGTATTTAAATGGAGCCACAAGGGCGAATTCTTTGCCAGAGTGCAAACGGGCAAAGCGCTGCAGGTGTTTGAGACCCCGAGTTTCTCTCTGCTAGATAAGAAATCCATCAGTGTGCAGGACGTGCAGGATCTGAGCTGGTCTCCTACTGACAATATCCTGGCCTATTGGATTGCCGAGACGGACAACCAGCCCGCCAGGGTTATTCTAATGACTATGCCGGAGAAACGAGAGGTGGCTACTAAGATGCTGTTTAATGTGGCCGATTGCAGAATGCACTGGCATCCGCAGGTTTGTTTGCACTTTTGTACTTTTGATAGCCTCTCCTAGTGCGTGCGAAATCGCCCTTAAATGTCCCCCGTCTGCTGAAATCTCCCTTAAAATGTCTTCGTCCGATAAAGTCGCCTTAAATGTCCCCAATCTGATAAAATCGCCATTAAATATCCCCAATCTGATAAATCGCCAATAAATGTCCCCCATCTGATAAAATCGCCATTAAATATCCCCCATCTGATAAAATCGCCATTAAATATCCCCCATCTGATAAAATCGCCATTCAATGTCCCCCATCTGATAAAATCGCCATTAAATATCCCCCATCTGATAAAATCGCCATTCAATGTCCCCCATGTGATAAAATCGCCATTCAATGTCCCCCATCTGATAAAATCGCCATTAAATATCCCCCATCTGATAAAATCGCCATTTAATGTCCCCCATCTGATAAAATCGCCATTAAATATCCCCCATCTGATAAAATCGCCATTTAATGTCCCCCATCTGATAAAATCGCCATTCAATGTCCCCCATGTGATAAAATCGCCATTAAATATCCCCCATCTGATAAAATCGCCATTTAATGTCCCCCATCTGATAAAATCGCCATTAAATATCCCCCATCTGATAAAATCGCCATTCAATGTCCCCCATGTGATAAAATCGCCATTTAATGTCCCCCATCTGATAAAATCGCCATTTAATGTCCCCCATCTGATAAAATCGCCATTTAATGTCCCCCATCTGATAAAATCGCCATTTAATGTCCCCCATCTGATAAATCGCCATTAAATATCCCCCATCTGATAAAATCGCCATTAAATATCCCCCATCTGATAAAATCGCCATTTAATGTCCCCCATCTGATAAAATCGCCATTTAATGTCCCCCATCTGATAAAATCGCCATTAAATATCCCCCATCTGATAAAATCGCCATTTAATGTCCCCCATCTGATAAAATCGCCATTAAATGTCCCCCATCTGATAAAATCGCCATTTAATGTCCCCCATCTGATAAAATCGCCATTTAATGTCCCCCATCTGATAAAATCGCCATTTAATGTCCCCCATCTGATAAAATCGCCATTAAATATCCCCCATCTGATAAAATCGCCATTAAATATCCCCCATCTGATAAAATCGCCATTTGATGTCCCCCATCTGATAAAATCGCCATTAAATATCCCCCATCTGATAAAATCGCCATTTAATGTCCCCCATCTGATAAAATCGCCATTAAATATCCCCCATCTGATAAAATCGCCATTAAATATCCCCCATCTGATAAAATCGCCATTTAATGTCCCCCATCTGATAAAATCGCCATTAAATATCCCCCATCTGATAAAATCGCCATTCAATGTACCCCATCTGATAAAATCGCCATTCAATGTACCCCATCTGATAAAATCGCCATTCAATGTCCCCCATCTGATAAAATCGCCATTCAATGTCCCATAGCCCTGCTAAATAGGCAAAAATAATGACTAGTGTTTTAATTATCTAAACATTCCTGTCTGCATGTACCTCACCCCGTGATTTAACACCTTCAGGGCAACTATCTGTGTGTCCGCGTCAACCGCTACACAAAGAAGAAGCTGGACGCTGACAATACGCCCAAGTACATCAACATCTACACCAACTTCGAGGTGTTCCGTATGCGCGAAAAGAACATCCCAGTTGAAAAAATTGAAGTCACGGACGCTGTCTCCTGCTTCACCTGGGAGCCGCACGGCAGCAAGTTCGCCATGGTGCAGGGCATCGCTAGCAAAGGCCTGTCCGTTGTATTTTATCAGGTGAACGCGCACGACATCGAGAAGGTGAAGGTGCTGGAGAAGCGCAATGTCAACACGATCAGCTGGTCGCCTATTGGTCAGCACGTTGTTCTGGCTGGCCTCAGATCTGCCAATGGCGGCCTGGAGTTTATCGACACCTCCGACATGAAGACCACGGCCAATCAGGAGCACTTCGGCGCCACCGATATTGAGTGGGATCCAACTGGGCGCTACGTTGTTACCACCGTGTCATTCTGGCACGTGAAAGTTGACAATGCTAGTCACGTGTACTCTTCGCACGGCACTTTGCTGTACAAGCTGAACAAGCTGGAGCGAATCTGTCAGTTCGCTTGGCGACCGAGGCCGCCAACTCTGCTGTCTGATGAGCAGATTAAGGTAATTAATTAGCAAGGCGATCTGTCATTCTGCTGAACCTGGGAATTGTCCTGCACACCCGTTGAAAGCAATACCGTGACACAGTCGCTAAAAGTCCTTGCAAACAACTCACTAGTGACTCTAGCGACCCTAGGGCGATTCTTGTGACTTTTTAGCAACTCAAAGCGCGTCACATGAGTTGCAGAATCGTAAAAGAGTCGTTCAAGAATCGTTGTGTTGGCGCTGTACTCTGCTAGAGAGGTGACTCTTGATTCATCACGCGACTCTTGGCACGCCTCAAATACTACTCTACGGCCCCAGAGTCTTTTTAGAGTCGCAGACAATAAAAAACGCTTCAAAGTGACTCTTCTTGGCTTGGGTACCGATTTCAACGGAACGATCCATCCCCTTGTGTTTTTGAAAAATTGTACTTTTAAAATGATGCATCCAGTTCTGCTTCTGTTTAAAAAAAGCTGAAGACAACATTATACCAAATCTATTCTGATTGAAGATGTTAAAACATTACATTAGGAAATCGTCTTTCAAAGCTAAAATTTAATTCTTCATTTGTTAATATTTCAAACAACCAATTCTCAGAACATCAAGAAGAACATGAAGACCTACAGTCGCCGGTTCGAGAAAGAGGATCTGCAGTCCTCCACTCGCGCCAGCAAAGAGCTGCTCGAGAAACGCGCCCGACTCAATACCGAGTACGAGAAATGGCGCGCCAAGTTGCTCGAGAAGTTCCGCGGCGAGAAGCAGAAACGCTTGGAGCTGAGAGGTAAGTTAAGGTCTTAAGGAAGGGCAGCAGGATCTGGAGGGGCAGCAGGCACTGAAGAATCTGAGGGGAGGGGCAGCAGCCACTGAAGGATCTGAGGGGAGGAGCAGCAGGCACTGAAGGATCTGAGGGGAGGGGCAGCAGGCACTGAAGGATCTGAGGGGAGGGGCCGCAGGCACTGAAGGACCTGAGGGGAGGGGCAGCAGCCACGGAAGGATCTGAGGGGAGGGGCAGCAGGCACTGAAGGATTTTGAAGGTCTACAAAGAGCCGCCAATGCCGCACTGACTCCTGAACCACCTGACACCACAGGCGTGGACACGGACGAGCTGGACAGCAACGCGCAGGATTTCGTAGAGGAGACGCTGGAATTCCCCATCAAGGTGGAACGCATTCGCATTGACAAGCTGCCCCAGGTTGCTGAGTAGTCCGCCAGGCCAGACCAATTGACTCCTTTGTCTGCTGTCGTTGTGTGCGTGCCCAGTGCCGTGTCTGATACAATAGTATCGCCGTCTCCGCCTATTTTTAGCCCAGTCTGAGTCCGTATCTTTAGCTAAATTTTGGTCACCACAGGCCGTTGCAATGTCGGCGCTGCACTTGTGCGGTGCCTCTTGCCGCCTGTTGACCCAATCGGCATTGTGCTGCCACTTCTCCCAGCTGCAGCCTGTGCCATTCTGCGATTATAATTTGTTAGTTCAAAGTTCCCTGTTATCTCCTGTCCGTGTTCCATCTTTGTCTTAACTTCCTCGAACCGTTTTGTGTGACTCCAGAGATTTCTATCGACATTGTGCTTGCTGTTGTGTTTTTCTGTCGCTAGCCGAAAATTTGCTAAATTATTTTTTGCCAGCTTTTCAAACACTCGGTTGTGGGTTTATTTCTTGTGTCAAGTTATTGGGTTATGACTGATGAATGTTTATCTATGATGATGAGGGTCTGTGCTCTGTGTGACTTGCTTGATGCTTCTTCCATATTTAAAATGCTGTTCCTGTTAATTTCATTCGTTTGTTTGTTTATTAACTCCTTTTCTGTGCCTCCCGAATGTCTCTGCCCCTTGGTAGCCTCTATATACATATATTATACTGTTGCTGGATCTAATATTTAATAATTAATCATATTGATAAATTGTGTGTACTAACAGGCCCAGAATTTATTATTGTGTTAATTAATGCTTAACTGTTTAGCGCTCTGTTTGTGTCCACTTGACAGCAAGTCAATTATAATTTATGGTGTCTGCTAATGCTGACTGATGCGAACGCTATTGGGAATTTGTGCTGGAATAAAAACATCTTGCGCGCGTTCTAGCTTTGTTCTAATTTTATTTCCTGTCAATCATTGCACAGTCATTAGAGCCGAAAGTGCCCAGCAAATCTAATTGTTTTTATTTGCAACAGAAAGCACTTTCGGTGTCATACCTGTGCTACAGCAGTTGTCATTTTGCCATCTGAAACAGATTGAAGTGCGTCTAAATCGATCGATATTTTACAGTGCTGCAGGCCATCTTATTTCGTGCAACATTGTTATCTTTTTTTTAATCGACCGAAATCGGCGAGTTTCAAAAATTCGCATACGCACTTTTTCTTTCATTTGGCACACATACATAAATAAGACATAATTTATATTTTTGAAAATTGACATTTCTACTTAATCACCGCACTACGAGGGGTGTCCCAGAAGTAGTGCCACTTTCGTTTGCTTTGACAAGTATTAATGTATGTTTAAAAAATCATATGCCTTAAAAGTTAGCGCCCTATTTTTGCTTTTATGCCACGAAAGTCCGATTTTTATGTGCTTCCTGCTGTGAGCAGCATGCGTTACCCTTGGCCATAGAAATACACACCGCATAGTGCTTCTATGCTCACTCAGAAGAAAGCCACAGTACAGCTGATCAAGCACAGACTTGCAAGACAGCAGCTTGCAATATTTGTTCCTGTCATGGACCCAAACATTCACTCCACAGAAGGGCAAAGACGCAATTTTTACACTTTTGAGTCTTAGTCAAAAATGCTCTGAAATTCACGAAAACCTGACCCGCATTCACGGTCCCGATTCCATCAGTCGACGAACGGTTTACAGATGGATCCAATAGTTCGAGGCTGGTAGAGCTAATCAGCAGCATACGTGCGCAACCTTGGGAATCACCCGGCCGTTTCTATTGGCAACACAGACATGTAAGTCGCTATTGGCTGAGAGCAGTCACGTGACTACTATTCTGTCCAATAGCGACATACATCATAACATGTGTGTGTTGCCAATAGAAACAGCCGAGTGAATCCCAAGGTTGCGCCCAAGCATGTGCCAGCTCTACCAGTAGAGATAATCAGCTCTACTTGTGGCTTTCTTCTGGGTGAGGATAGAAGCACAATGCGGTGTGTATTTCTATGGCTAAGGGTATGCGAACAAATGCATGCTTGCTCACAGCAGGAAGCACTTATAAAAATTGGACTTTCGTGGCATGAAAGCTAAAATAAGCCGCTAACTTTTAAGGCATATGATTTTTTAAACATACATTAATACTTGTGAAAGCAAGCAAAAGTGACACTACTTCTGGGACACCCCTCGTACATTTCTGATACATGATACTACTGTTACATGCCAGTTACATGATCCTCATTTTGCCAGTATAAACGAAAAGCTCTAAGAATAACAATACGCTCGTAAAGATGTAATAAAGGCATATCATAATAATAGATGTATATTGGGTCTGCCTCCTATCCAAAGCAATAGCAATTTTCGTGCTGAAAATATACCTGTCTCCTAAAGTTTTCAAGAAATTTAGTTTCCCGTTCTAGTTGAGTAGTCCTTGATCGGGAGCAGAGCCATCAATTTATATCGGACTGGCTGTACTTCAACCTCAAACCTGTGTCCCCATTCATCTCACCGATTCACACCTGGATCCCAATCTAATAAGCTTGTGTCGATCCCTGCAATTCACATCTGGACTTGCAGCGCCCCTAGCAATATGCATGTTCTAGTGCATGCATAGATATATTTTGCCGACGCTACACTATAATGTCCATTGCATTCTCGGCTGCCTTTAACGTCTCTGTTAGCGGAGTACTTTGTTATCAGTGATTATTGGCTAGGTAATCAATACGTACCGCATCTTGCAGAAATAATGTACTTCGGATCTTAAATCACACTCAGGATTCTTCATCTCTCGCCCTGTTTTGTTTCCTAATCTCACATGAAGCACTTGAAAATCTCAAATTGATTCACAGGTCTCTTCTATTGAATCCTGCATCTGGGAGTATTGGTGTTATAATTAAATTTGATAGACTAGAAATTGCTGGTTTGACTAGTTGTAACATTTTTTGTTTCCCTAAATCTCAATTTCGACTCAATACTTTTTGTTCCTATTAGTTAAAATCAATCATTATTCATTGATTAGACTAATTGCACTTCCCTGTGGACACCATGCTTTGCACTCGAGCACATCCTTGAACAGGTTGCTGTTCAGTATCATTACATAAACCCGGATTCGGCTACCCGGCGAAGGTGCACCATCGATCCGTTTGGAGCACCAGTTCTGCACTGCACGAGCATAGTGCACTTGTTTTGGCTACAGTCCGAACTGCTCAATACACGGCATCTTGAACCACAGCTGATTGTAACGATTGCCTAGCACTAGCAGTAGCCTATCAGTGCCTTGGATATCGAATCGAATGTGATTTGTGTCAGACATTGCTTCCTTCAGCTCATTGTCGCTTAACTGACCAGCCAGGCTAAACTTTCTCCACCCATTTAAAAAGCATTGGGATCTGTTGAAGCCACCCAAGAGACTTACTGGATTGCTCCATCTCGTCCAACACTCGGCTGACCGCTAAGGTAAACAGACTCAAACTGCCATAGACGAAGTACTCGGACAGATAGTGGGAATAGAAAGGCGGCATGGCTGTTTGCAGAGGAAACACCAGCATATAGTCTTGCATATTCAACACCTTGATCCCGGCTGTGATTGGAGACGAGATATCGATCGTTGCCTAGTCAAAGTCGACACTAATTGATAATACCTGTTGCCTAGCAGAGCGATGGCAAGAAGCCTGCCAAAATGTTGATTATCGATGTGCCGACGAACTGAACCAATAATCCTTGGAAACTTGTCACTTTAGCCAACAAAATCAACCGTTTAAAGTATTGAATTATTAGTAAAATAACTGATTATCTCGTCGAAATTAAGCCGCTCTACACTAGCCGGGTATTGGTCGATGCCGACACATAAGTTAGCAAAGCCCTCCTGAAATTTCGGATCCCAACTACCCGTTAGCAAGCTGCGCTTATCAAAGGAGATTTCGGCTTCCAGTAAACCATCAAAATCAGACTTGATGAGGAAGGCTATTAGAGACTCCACAGTCCACTGATCCTGACTAACGGGTGTGGAGTATTCGAAAATCTGTCCTAGCAGCGTCTTTACAGTTCGAGCCTTTAAGCTATCAGACCAATCCAAGATATGCATGCATAGCCAGTCTACGCAGGAATTGAACAGTTCAATGGTCTTCTATTAGGCCGTCTCCAGCAAAGAGTTCGTACAAGTTCCTAGCGATGGATTCAGACGTCAAAGTATCCGTGCTGACCTTCATCAGTTCAAACGGGTCGCGGTCGAGCTGCAGCGGATCTCTCGGCACACTACCTAACGCGTCGAAGCCCACCTGTTGGTTGAAATTTCCGCAGGAGAATTCGTATAGAAATCCTGACAAGGATTGGCACTTCTGTTCATCCAGCCGAGCATGCGGGTGACCTCGGACAGGCTCACCGCGGTCAGCGTGGTGCTGTTGAACTTCACAGTAGGAGCGATGCGAACTCCTCCGCATTGCACCTCCGCTACTAGACGCAGCAGGGCTGCGGCTAGCAGCACAAAACTATAAGACGTCACCAAGCTATTCAAGATTTCCCCAGAGCTAAGCGAAATCAACCCGACAGTTCTCAAGAGAGAGAGGGTGACAAAATTTATAGCCAAATTTTGTTAAAATTATTTCTAGCTACAGTGTCTTAATCCAATTTTGGTAAACAGAAAATTTCTACATTTTTGTTGGCGCGAAACTCTTATTGAAAAAAGAAACTACGAGCCTGAAAACAAACAAAAAACAACAATTAATTACATCGTTAATTCCAGTCTTTCGATTTGTTAATGCAGACACTACCAAAATCAAGCGGTATATTTACACTTAGCAATGGCTATCATAGAGATTAATAATTTGTACAGATTTCGTCGAAAACCACTAAGTAAGTTCCAGGATCATAAAGCGAGGCTAGGGAATTGGGGATAATAAAGTGAAACTCGAGATCAGGAAGTGACACTCGGGAACTGAAAGTAGGGATCAGGAAGTGACACTCGGGCACTGGAAGTAGGGATCAGGAAGTGACACTCGGGCACTGAAAGTAGGGATCAGGAAGTGACACTGGGGCACTGGAAGTAGGGATCAGGAAGTGACGTTAGGGAACTGAAAGTAGGGATCAGGAAGTGACACTCGGGAACTGAAAGTAGGGATCAGGAAGTGACACTCGGGCACTGGAAGTAGGGATCAGGAAGTGACACTCGGGCACTGGAAGTAGGGATCAGGAAGTGACACTGGGGCAATGGAAGTAGGGATCAGGAAGTGACACTGGGGCACTGGAAGTAGGGATCAGGAAGTGACGCTCGGGAACTGGGGATCAGGAAGTAACACTCGGGAACTGAAAGTAGGGATCAGGAAGTGACGCTCGGGAACTGGGGATCAGGAAGTAACACTCGGGAACTGAAAGTAGGGATCAGGAAGTGACGCTCGGGAACTGGGGATCAGGAAGTAACACTCAGGAACTGAAAGTAGGGATCAGGAAGTGACGCTCGGGAACTGGGGATCAGGAAGTAACACCCGGGAACTAGGGATCAGGAAGTGACGCTCGGGAACTGGGATTAAAATAAAAAACTGAAAAAAACTCACTTCTTGTTTCTGCAACGCAGAATTTTTCTCTACTTTTACCTTTAAAAGATGAATAACAATAGGCGACTCCCCGTTCGGGTTCATAAAAGATAAAAATTCCAGTTATGCCATTCTATCCGTGACTAGCCAGTACATGAAAAAAATGAAACACTTCGTCGGAATCTTGCACGGCAACCACTGTGCCGCATACCGAACACCGCACAGGGTGGTAAACTTCTTCGTGATTTGTTGTTCCACTATTCCTACTGCCGCCTCCATCGCCCAGAGAGGTAGCATCGGTGGCATTTAAAGTTTCATTCGTATTGACGCAACAATTGGTAACGAACATGGCTCTGTACTGATTCTTGTAGCGAACGTGGCGTTGACAATCGAGACAGACTAACGACATGCAGGCTGGGCAGTTGAGCACCGCGTCTGTGGACCGGCCAGCGCCCGACAAGGCGGTACCGCGCAGCCGATCAACCCACTGCTGGTCAGCTGCGTCAGCATCTGGATCGTAGTGCGGAGCTGGCGGCGTCTCCGCTGTGCCATCAGCGCCTTTACTGATGGCAGCTGCACCGCCTTCGGCAAGCTCAGTCTCCTCGTCTACATCTTCATCAAAGTCCTCATCCTCTGGAATCTCTTCGCGATCCTGAAATTTTTGTTGCCTTGCATTTGTTTCTTAACAGTTGTAAGAGCTGATAGTAAGCTTATGACGTTCTCGAGACTGCGTCAAGGACTACTTAAGTAGAAGAATGGGAACCTACGCTTCTTAAAAACATTTTAGGAGACAGGTTTTACCGAAAAATTCATTATGGTTAGTTAGCTGGCAGGGTCGCCATCATAAACCCGAAATATCATAAATCCGAAATGTTACAAACCCGAAATATCACAACTCCGAAAACCAAAATAGCATTGCCCATCACAAACCCGACATATCACAACTCCGAAAGCGTTAGCAACGCACAACATAAACCTGAAATATCACAAACCCGAAATATCATAACCAAAATAGTGTTGGACATTGCTAGAACTTTGAAGTTATGATATTTCGGGTTTATGATGGGCAATGCTATTTTTTCGTAGTTATGATATTTCGGGTCTGTGCTATTACGGGTTTATGATGGAAAGCTCTTTTCGGAGTTGTGATTTTTCGGGTTTGTGATGCCCCCCCCCAGCTGGCACACTCCAAGCGACATTGTCACACAACCGGCGAGAGGCATTACTGCCCATTCCGCCGACTCCCCTGAGCAGGCACACAAGCGCGCGGATACGTACGCAGTCATACGCACAGGCACACACTCACACAGGAGTGTACATCGACCCAAACTTTATATTATCGTTAGGCATGTACACTTCACTGCGCCTTGGGGGTTGGCCCTCAAGGGCGTTAATTGACGAGCAGACTCGAAATTAATGTGACTGCACTTGGAATCGAGCCCGCGGGCCGCTGACACATCAATCAATCAATCAATCAATCAATACAGCTATATAAGAAGAGGCAAGACATGTCAAAAAGATGACCTTTTGTGCTGAAGAAATGAAAACCTCCAATCTCTGCAATGTATTTTGTTCGGTAAAACCTAGAAGCCACATCAAACTTTAGAAACCCACTTTAAATGTTCAACTAGCAAAGGGGGGGGGGGTGAGCATGAGCTCAGCGTATTCCGAGGTTAGCAGGTTTCGACTGTTTTTCGGTTTAGTTAAACGTACTCTGACTTAAACTGTCCATTGGGCTGTTTTTTCTCTCATTCTTTTCATTTTTATATCGTGTTTAGACAAAATCACTTACACGGGGTGTACTGTACAGTGAACCTGACTTAGAATACGTGAATCGAATGAAAAAAAAAACTGTTTTATAAAGTCATTCAGCTGTTTTTCAGAAAAATGATTAATTTTGTATACCATCATGATGTTTTTATGGTATATTAAATCGCATAAATAAATTAGTTGGTTATTATTTATGAAACAATGCAAGAAAAAATTATCAGGAGTCAGGACAGATTCGGCACAAACAGAAATTTAAGTAGGAAAACAATATTGAAGTTAATATCTATTAAAAAGGCACAGCAGTCTAAAAGATTGTAGAGCAAAACAACTTATAAAAACCGTTCAAAGAGTTCTGTGTAAATAAAGTAGACAACAAGCTGGTCAGTAGCGTTTGCCGAGCTGCAGCGGATACGGCGGCAGATTGGCACCAGACGGAAACTTCAGCTGTGGCGGTTTCTGAGGCGGACAAAACCCGAACGCCTGCAGGTAAATGATGGATTTTTACAAATATAATGTAATGAAAGTTATGAAAGTCAGGGCCATGTACACCCTGAGCTCTTGCCTGCCTACGTATTCGTGTACGTGTCATGGAATAGGCATGACTGACTAGGGGGAGGGCGTAGCCCAGTGGTCCAGCGCGGGGCTCTGATGTGCCAGCGGCTCCCAGGCTCGATTTCAAGTGCAATCTAATTAATTTAGGGCTCGTGCAATTAACGGCCTTGAAGGCCAACCCCCCAAAGCACAGTGAAGTGTACATGCCTAACGATAATATAAAGTTAGGGCCGGTGTACACTCCTGTGTGAGTGTGTGCCTGTGCGTATGACTGCGTACGTATCCGCGCGCTTGTGTGCCTGCTCAGGGGAGTCGGCGGAATGGGCAGTAATGCCTCTCGCCGGTTTGTGTAACTCTTAAAATCAGCACTCACTCTGGATCCTTGACAATATTCGTAATCGTACAGCGGTGTCTGTTGCGGCGGAGGTTGAGGCGGAACGAACGCCGAGCGCATTCCACCATACGGAACAGACTGGTGCTGGTTGGCATAATTGTAGTTAAAAGAAGAGGGCGACTGTGGCTGCTGGACCTGCAGCGGCGCCGGCTGCCACTGATCGCCAATGTCGCCAGTGTAATACGAAGGATGGTGCTGAACTTGGCTAAGAAATTCTTCCGGCATCACAGGACGACTACAATGACTTGGATCATGATAGGCATCCAGATGCTGTGGTGGATTATAATAATAATTTGAATCGTGGCCAATTTGATGCCTTAGATGGTGAAAGTCTTCATTTGACGGAGCAGCAATACTGTTAACCATGGCCTCAACAGAGCTTAGGGACGACGACTCGACCGCAGCAGTAGCAGCGGGGTTGTCGGCAACAGCCGCGGTCAAATTTCTACAGTCAACCAGAGGCGGAGGCGGCGGCAGCACCTGAACATTTGGTGCAGTTGGTGGCGACCACGCGGACGCCGTTTCCATAGCAGCGGCGGCACGAATTTTGCGCCAATTGGCACTTTTAGCTGGCAGATCTTTGAAAAGTACTTTTTTAGATTGTTTATAGAATTTTTTCGGTCTGCTTCTGGCACTAGAAGAGGACTGTATCTGCTCTCGTGGAACAAATGTGTAAATATCAGCCAGTGGTATATCTTTATCCAGCAGGCCGGCATCTTTGAGGGCTTGCAGCACTTTGTTAACCAGATGCTCATCCGGCGGAATCCAGCGCAGCTGTACCTTACCATAGGCGCCGCTTTTCCAATCCATGTACTGCGACTTGTGATTGACGAAGCAATGCTTCGACAGGCCCTGTATGCTAGTTTTGTGCACTAGACAGAACGGACAATTGACAGACTGCTTCGCTGAGTTGGTGTTGAACTGGTAGCGACCGAAGCAGTTAATAAAGAATGGCGAAGCACTAGCCAACATGTCGGCTGGTAGACTTTCAATGTTAAACGCGCTGCTGGATGAGCTGCTACTGGCATCCATAACGCTGGCTATAGCGGCAGAGTATCTGCAGCGCCCTTTCACGCTTAGCTGGTGCCTTTCAAGATTGCGAGACGATACAAATGATTTGCCGCACTTGTTACAAAAGTGGCTCTTCTTGCGAGGCTTTGGTGATAGTATCGTTACTTGTTGATGTAGCTGTTCTTGCAGCTTCTCAGTTGGCTCCATTATTAGTTCTGTCATCTCGTTCGCTTTATTTTCCTAACGGATCAAAAATGTTTTCATTTCGTCGCTTATTTATTGATGCGTGGAGGCTAAAAAAGCAGAGGGAGAAGCTGACGATCATTTTTTGCTTGAGCTCCGGCCAATGATTGCCTCTATGCCCATCCAATAAACGGGTGGGCGTTTTTCAAACCATATTTGGATAATAAGATGGAGTTTACTGAGCTAGGAGTGGCTCTGGCTCTCAGACCCATGCGAATGTGCATCAGACTGTACCTGCTTAGCAACTTACTAACCAATTCCAATAGCTTGATTCTAGAGTCAGTAGCTCAACTCTTTTAAACAATAAACTTCCAGTTCCCATCGGTTACAAACAAAAAGCTGCCCGCCCCGACCGCACCTGCCTTCTTCTTCGCATACGGGCGCCAAGCGTCTCTTCAACAGTTTCTGCTGGCTGTATGCGCCTGCAGGTTGAGCCACGCATCAACAACACTAAGAGCTTTTTTAACTCATCGCTTGGATGACTGCGCATATTTAATGAGAAAAATTGCCACAGCTAGCCATTGCTCTAGAAAAGCGTCAGTCTGAACAGGCAATTTCTGGTCAGCGTTTTTTTCTCTGCCATCCCATGCACAGCTCTGGGCCATCGGCTCTGTCTAATAATTTGACTTAAGCCCGTCAACGCCGGGTAGGAGAGAGAGAGAAAGAGAGGAAAATACTTCTCGTGATGAAGTGAGTCAGCGGCGTAGCTAGCAATTAGTCTCTGAGAATTTTTTATAAACCATCCTCTGTCAGAAAAGTTTTAAATTGGCATTAAAACAGAAGCATATGGATGCTTGTAACTTCAGTTCGAGTCTCATCCCCAACCATATCTTGAGCACTTGATCATACACTTGGCAAGATTAACCCCAACAAGTTCTCCACTGTCTAACCATGCAAAGCTAGCTATAACTCAAGCGACTGAGCATAAAAGTAGTAAATCCTTGGCCTATGCTGTTTAGTTACCCTTTTTGTTGGTTTAGCGCACAAACTTCAGTTATACTACTCGTAGAATATCAGGAACTTAGTCTTCCTAAAAATCCGAAAGCTGGGGTCGGCAAACTCAAGTCCAGCCTGCATAGCATCTCAATTTGGCCCCCAGGTCCTTTGAAACTTCACAATTGCAATTCAGCCCACTTAAGTTTTGTGCTTCTTCTCTGCTCTTTTCTCTCAAATAATTTCTTTTCTCTTCTCTCCTTTCCTCTCTGAGGCTAGCTATATTCTTTCTTTGCCTCTACTTTTCTTTATCCCTCCTCTATTTTCTGTGACCCTCTTATCTCTTCCCCTTCTTTGGCCTACAGTCATGCACTAGATTCTCTATCTGGCCTTGGAGGTAAAAAATTTTGCCAACCCCTGTTTTAAAGGAACAATAATGCTTATTAACATCGTAGCAAAAATGCACTACATACTACTGCTGATCTTTTGATATAGTAGAAATTCAAGATCAGCTTTGTAGCTTAATACTAAATAGCATTAGTCCAGAACTAACAATGTGTAAACTAAAATTTATGATCAAATCCTAAAGGCTATTTGGTAAAAAAAATATCATTAGAAATTAAAGTTTCTGCTTCAAATAAAATAAGAGCCTTTAATGTGCCATACAATTATTGACAGAAAGTATTTAAGGTACTTAAGGCTTATTTATGACATCTTGTCTAAGCCTGGTTCTTGAAGTGGAAAGCCTTTTTTGAAAAATAAACTTGTAGGCAACTATGCAACAAATATTTTTATTTTGCATATTTCTTAAAATAATATTTGTAGTTATTTTTTGTTCAAATTGAGCCAGACTTTAGCATAAATAGATACAATTCTCTACCAGAAGATAACTTTTTCCACTTCCACTATTTATAGGTTTTTAACCACTTAACCTAGATAGGATTCATGTCAAGGGGGAGGACAGAGACAAAAATCTATCTCCAATGGAAGCAATAGAAGCAAAATACAAAGGCAATAACCTCCCTTCCCAGGGGGGACTTGTACTTACTGTCCTGCCCCTTGGCTACACATCTAATATAAATCTTGGAGAATAAATATAAAAGTACTAAGAAGGTCATGACCCTCTAATCTTGGTAATGCTTAGAACTAGAAGAAATCTATATGCAATTAAATATACTACAAGGGGTGTCCAGAAAGTAGTGTTACTGTTACTTAGTGTGGAGGTATAGAAAGTTGCACTTGCATGCCATTTGAAAAGTGGCAAGTCTCTAACTGTCTCTTCTTTAAAATGACACTAATTGCAAGAGATTTGAATATGTGCTTAAAGAGATATGGATAGTTAAGTAGAGAAAGGTTGGTCATAGACTTACACAAGCTAAAATTTAAGCTAAAAATAGCATTCAGCTTGAATTTTATCGATTTTTCTCACATGCATAAACTGTCTATGGCCAAATTTGATGCAGTAAATGAGAGGGGCTGCCTTAGAAAACTAAGACTGCAGTTGCTATGCTAAGTCCATAACAGTCGCGATCAATTAGAGAGCAAGGTTAGGAGGGTCCAGCTGCACCAGATTTTGAGAACTCTATGCAGATGCCATCGACAAGATGCAAGACCAATGGGAGAAGTGCGTCATGTCTGGTGGTGACTACGTTGAGAAGACAACTCTGCCACCAATGAGTGATTTTAACGTTGTTTGCTTGTATAACAATTTTCCTGTTATCAC
>NIVC01000680.1:0-100000 GCA_002269645.1 Macrostomum lignano
GTCAGACATTGCTTCCTTTAGCTCATTTTCGCTTACTGACGCAGCCAGGCTTAAACTCTCCACTCATTTAAAAAGCATTGGGATCTGTGAAAGCCACCCAAGAGACTTTTACTGGATTGCTCCATCTCGTCCAACACTCGGCTGACCGCTTCAAAGGTAAACAGACTCAAACTGCCATAGACGAAGTACTCAGACAGATAGTGGGAATAGAAAGGCGACATAGCTGTTTGCAGAGGAAACACATCGTCTTGCATATTCAACACCTTGATCCCGGCTGTGATTGGAGACGAGATATCGATCGTTGCCTAGTCAAAGTCGACACTAATTGATAATACCTGTTGCCTAGCAGAGCGATGGCAAGAAGCCTGCCAAAATGTTGATTATCGATGTGCCGACGAACTGAACCAATAATCCTTGGAAACTTGTCACTTTAGCCAACAAAATCAACCGTTTAAAGTATTGAATTATTAGTAAAATAACTGATTATCTCGTCGAAATTAAGCCGCTCTACACTAGCCGGGTATTGGTCGATGCCGACACATAAGTTAGCAAAGCCCTCCTGAAATTTCGGATCCCAACTACCCGTTAGCAAGCTGCGCTTATCAAAGGAGATTTCGGCTTCCAGTAAACCATCAAAATCAGACTTGATGAGGAAGGCTATTAGAGACTCCACAGTCCACTGATCCTGACTAACGGGTGTGGAGTATTCGAAAATCTGTCCTAGCAGCGTCTTTACAGTTCGAGCCTTTAAGCTATCAGACCAATCCAAGATATGCATGCATAGCCAGTCTACGCAGGAATTGAACAGTTCAATGGTCTTCTATTAGGCCGTCTCCAGCAAAGAGTTCGTACAAGTTCCTAGCGATGGATTCAGACGTCAAAGTATCCGTGCTGACCTTCATCAGTTCAAACGGGTCGCGGTCGAGCTGCAGCGGATCTCTCGGCACACTACCTAACGCGTCGAAGCCCACCTGTTGGTTGAAATTTCCGCAGGAGAATTCGTATAGAAATCCTGACAAGGATTGGCACTTCTGTTCATCCAGCCGAGCATGCGGGTGACCTCGGACAGGCTCACCGCGGTCAGCGTGGTGCTGTTGAACTTCACAGTAGGAGCGATGCGAACTCCTCCGCATTGCACCTCCGCTACTAGACGCAGCAGGGCTGCGGCTAGCAGCACAAAACTATAAGACGTCACCAAGCTATTCAAGATTTCCCCAGAGCTAAGCGAAATCAACCCGACAGTTCTCAAGAGAGAGAGGGTGACAAAATTTATAGCCAAATTTTGTTAAAATTATTTCTAGCTACAGTGTCTTAATCCAATTTTGGTAAACAGAAAATTTCTACATTTTTGTTGGCGCGAAACTCTTATTGAAAAAAGAAACTACGAGCCTGAAAACAAACAAAAAACAACAATTAATTACATCGTTAATTCCAGTCTTTCGCTTTGTTAATGCAGACACTACCAAAATCAAGCGGTATATTTACACTTAGCAATGGCTATCATAGAGATTAATAATTTGTACAGATTTCGTCGAAAACCACTAAGTAAGTTCCAGGATCATAAAGCGAGGCTAGGGAATTGGGGATAATAAAGTGAAACTCGAGATCAGGAAGTGACACTCGGGAACTGAAAGTAGGGATCAGGAAGTGACACTCGGGCACTGGAAGTAGGGATCAGGAAGTGACACTCGGGCACTGAAAGTAGGGATCAGGAAGTGACACTGGGGCACTGGAAGTAGGGATCAGGAAGTGACGTTAGGGAACTGAAAGTAGGGATCAGGAAGTGACACTCGGGAACTGAAAGTAGGGATCAGGAAGTGACACTCGGGCACTGGAAGTAGGGATCAGGAAGTGACACTCGGGCACTGGAAGTAGGGATCAGGAAGTGACACTGGGGCAATGGAAGTAGGGATCAGGAAGTGACACTGGGGCACTGGAAGTAGGGATCAGGAAGTGACGCTCGGGAACTGGGGATCAGGAAGTAACACTCGGGAACTGAAAGTAGGGATCAGGAAGTGACGCTCGGGAACTGGGGATCAGGAAGTAACACTCGGGAACTGAAAGTAGGGATCAGGAAGTGACGCTCGGAACTGGGGATCAGGAAGTAACACCGGGAACTAGGGATCAGGAAGTGACGCTCGGGAACTGGGATTAAAATAAAAAACTGAAAAAAACTCACTTCTTGTTTCTGCAACGCAGAATTTTTCTCTACTTTTACCTTTAAAAGATGAATAACAATAGGCGACTCCCCGTTCGGGTTCATAAAAGATAAAAATTCCAGTTATGCCATTCTATCCGTGACTAGCCAGTACATGAAAAAAATGAAACACTTCGTCGGAATCTTGCACGGCAACCACTGTGCCGCATACCGAACACCGCACAGGGTGGTAAACTTCTTCGTGATTTGTTGTTCCACTATTCCTACTGCCGCCTCCATCGCCCAGAGAGGTAGCATCGGTGGCATTTAAAGTTTCATTCGTATTGACGCAACAATTGGTAACGAACATGGCTCTGTACTGATTCTTGTAGCGAACGTGGCGTTGACAATCGAGACAGACTAACGACATGCAGGCTGGGCAGTTGAGCACCGCGTCTGTGGACCGGCCAGCGCCCGACAAGGCGGTACCGCGCAGCCGATCAACCCACTGCTGGTCAGCTGCGTCAGCATCTGGATCGTAGTGCGGAGCTGGCGGCGTCTCCGCTGTGCCATCAGCGCCTTTACTGATGGCAGCTGCACCGCCTTCGGCAAGCTCAGTCTCCTCGTCTACATCTTCATCAAAGTCCTCATCCTCTGGAATCTCTTCGCGATCCTGAAATTTTTGTTGCCTTGCATTTGTTTCTTAACAGTTGTAAGAGCTGATAGTAAGCTTATGACGTTCTCGAGACTGCGTCAAGGACTACTTAAGTAGAAGAATGGGAACCTACGCTTCTTAAAAACATTTTAGGAGACAGGTTTTACCGAAAAATTCATTATGGTTAGTTAGCTGGCAGGGTCGCCATCATAAACCCGAAATATCATAAATCCGAAATGTTACAAACCCGAAATATCACAACTCCGAAAACCAAAATAGCATTGCCCATCACAAACCCGACATATCACAACTCCGAAAGCGTTAGCAACGCACAACATAAACCTGAAATATCACAAACCCGAAATATCATAACCAAAATAGTGTTGGACATTGCTAGAACTTTGAAGTTATGATATTTCGGGTTTATGATGGGCAATGCTATTTTTTCGTAGTTATGATATTTCGGGTCTGTGCTATTACGGGTTTATGATGGAAAGCTCTTTTCGGAGTTGTGATTTTTCGGGTTTGTGATGCCCCCCCCAGCTGGCACACTCCAAGCGACATTGTCACACAACCGGCGAGAGGCATTACTGCCCATTCCGCCGACTCCCCTGAGCAGGCACACAAGCGCGCGGATACGTACGCAGTCATACGCACAGGCACACACTCACACAGGAGTGTACATCGACCCAAACTTTATATTATCGTTAGGCATGTACACTTCACTGCGCCTTGGGGGTTGGCCCTCAAGGGCGTTAATTGACGAGCAGACTCGAAATTAATGTGACTGCACTTGGAATCGAGCCCGCGGGCCGCTGACACATCAATCAATCAATCAATCAATCAATACAGCTATATAAGAAGAGGCAAGACATGTCAAAAAGATGACCTTTTGTGCTGAAGAAATGAAAACCTCCAATCTCTGCAATGTATTTTGTTCGGTAAAACCTAGAAGCCACATCAAACTTTAGAAACCCACTTTAAATGTTCAACTAGCAAAGGGGGGGGGGGTGAGCATGAGCTCAGCGTATTCCGAGGTTAGCAGGTTTCGACTGTTTTTCGGTTTAGTTAAACGTACTCTGACTTAAACTGTCCATTGGGCTGTTTTTTCTCTCATTCTTTTCATTTTTATATCGTGTTTAGACAAAATCACTTACACGGGGTGTACTGTACAGTGAACCTGACTTAGAATACGTGAATCGAATGAAAAAAAAAACTGTTTTATAAAGTCATTCAGCTGTTTTTCAGAAAAATGATTAATTTTGTATACCATCATGATGTTTTTATGGTATATTAAATCGCATAAATAAATTAGTTGGTTATTATTTATGAAACAATGCAAGAAAAAATTATCAGGAGTCAGGACAGATTCGGCACAAACAGAAATTTAAGTAGGAAAACAATATTGAAGTTAATATCTATTAAAAAGGCACAGCAGTCTAAAAGATTGTAGAGCAAAACTTATAAAAACCGTTCAAAGAGTTCTGTGTAAATAAAGTAGACAACAAGCTGGTCAGTAGCGTTTGCCGAGCTGCAGCGGATACGGCGGCAGATTGGCACCAGACGGAAACTTCAGCTGTGGCGGTTTCTGAGGCGGACAAAACCCGAACGCCTGCAGGTAAATGATGGATTTTTACAAATATAATGTAATGAAAGTTATGAAAGTCAGGGCCATGTACACCCTGAGCTCTTGCCTGCCTACGTATTCGTGTACGTGTCATGGAATAGGCATGACTGACTAGGGGGAGGGCGTAGCCCAGTGGTCCAGCGCGGGGCTCTGATGTGCCAGCGGCTCCCAGGCTCGATTTCAAGTGCAATCTAATTAATTTAGGGCTCGTGCAATTAACGGCCTTGAAGGCCAACCCCCCAAAGCACAGTGAAGTGTACATGCCTAACGATAATATAAAGTTAGGGCCGGTGTACACTCCTGTGTGAGTGTGTGCCTGTGCGTATGACTGCGTACGTATCCGCGCGCTTGTGTGCCTGCTCAGGGGAGTCGGCGGAATGGGCAGTAATGCCTCTCGCCGGTTTGTGTAACTCTTAAAATCAGCACTCACTCTGGATCCTTGACAATATTCGTAATCGTACAGCGGTGTCTGTTGCGGCGGAGGTTGAGGCGGAACGAACGCCGAGCGCATTCCACCATACGGAACAGACTGGTGCTGGTTGGCATAATTGTAGTTAAAAGAAGAGGGCGACTGTGGCTGCTGGACCTGCAGCGGCGCCGGCTGCCACTGATCGCCAATGTCGCCAGTGTAATACGAAGGATGGTGCTGAACTTGGCTAAGAAATTCTTCCGGCATCACAGGACGACTACAATGACTTGGAGCATGATAGGCATCCAGATGCTGTGGTGGATTATAATAATAATTTGAATCGTGGCCAATTTGATGCCTTAGATGGTGAAAGTCTTCATTTGACGGAGCAGCAATACTGTTAACCATGGCCTCAACAGAGCTTAGGGACGACGACTCGACCGCAGCAGTAGCAGCGGGGTTGTCGGCAACAGCCGCGGTCAAATTTCTACAGTCAACCAGAGGCGGAGGCGGCGGCAGCACCTGAACATTTGGTGCAGTTGGTGGCGACCACGCGGACGCCGTTTCCATAGCAGCGGCGGCACGAATTTTGCGCCAATTGGCACTTTTAGCTGGCAGATCTTTGAAAAGTACTTTTTTAGATTGTTTATAGAATTTTTTCGGTCTGCTTCTGGCACTAGAAGAGGACTGTATCTGCTCTCGTGGAACAAATGTGTAAATATCAGCCAGTGGTATATCTTTATCCAGCAGGCCGGCATCTTTGAGGGCTTGCAGCACTTTGTTAACCAGATGCTCATCCGGCGGAATCCAGCGCAGCTGTACCTTACCATAGGCGCCGCTTTTCCAATCCATGTACTGCGACTTGTGATTGACGAAGCAATGCTTCGACAGGCCCTGTATGCTAGTTTTGTGCACTAGACAGAACGGACAATTGACAGACTGCTTCGCTGAGTTGGTGTTGAACTGGTAGCGACCGAAGCAGTTAATAAAGAATGGCGAAGCACTAGCCAACATGTCGGCTGGTAGACTTTCAATGTTAAACGCGCTGCTGGATGAGCTGCTACTGGCATCCATAACGCTGGCTATAGCGGCAGAGTATCTGCAGCGCCCTTTCACGCTTAGCTGGTGCCTTTCAAGATTGCGAGACGATACAAATGATTTGCCGCACTTGTTACAAAAGTGGCTCTTCTTGCGAGGCTTTGGTGATAGTATCGTTACTTGTTGATGTAGCTGTTCTTGCAGCTTCTCAGTTGGCTCCATTATTAGTTCTGTCATCTCGTTCGCTTTATTTTCCTAACGGATCAAAAATGTTTTCATTTCGTCGCTTATTTATTGATGCGTGGAGGCTAAAAAAGCAGAGGGAGAAGCTGACGATCATTTTTTGCTTGAGCTCCGGCCAATGATTGCCTCTATGCCCATCCAATAAACGGGTGGGCGTTTTTCAAACCATATTTGGATAATAAGATGGAGTTTACTGAGCTAGGAGTGGCTCTGGCTCTCAGACCCATGCGAATGTGCATCAGACTGTACCTGCTTAGCAACTTACTAACCAATTCCAATAGCTTGATTCTAGAGTCAGTAGCTCAACTCTTTTAAACAATAAACTTCCAGTTCCCATCGGTTGCAAACAAAAAGCTGCCCGCCCCCGACCGCACCTGCCTTCTTCTTCGCATACGGGCGCCAAGCGTCTCTTCAACAGTTTCTGCTGGCTGTATGCGCCTGCAGGTTGAGCCACGCATCAACAACACTAAGAGCTTTTTTAACTCATCGCTTGGATGACTGCGCATATTTAATGAGAAAAATTGCCACAGCTAGCCATTGCTCTAGAAAAGCGTCAGTCTGAACAGGCAATTTCTGGTCAGCGTTTTTTTCTCTGCCATCCCATGCACAGCTCTGGGCCATCGGCTCTGTCTAATAATTTGACTTAAGCCCGTCAACGCCGGGTAGGAGAGAGAGAGAAAGAGAGGAAAATACTTCTCGTGATGAAGTGAGTCAGCGGCGTAGCTAGCAATTAGTCTCTGAGAATTTTTTATAAACCATCCTGTCAGAAAAGTTTTAAATTGGCATTAAAACAGAAGCATATGGATGCTTGTAACTTCAGTTCGAGTCTCATCCCCAACCATATCTTGAGCACTTGATCATACACTTGGCAAGATTAACCCCAACAAGTTCTCCACTGTCTAACCATGCAAAGCTAGCTATAACTCAAGCGACTGAGCATAAAAGTAGTAAATCCTTGGCCTATGCTGTTTAGTTACCCTTTTTGTTGGTTTAGCGCACAAACTTCAGTTATACTACTCGTAGAATATCAGGAACTTAGTCTTCCTAAAAATCCGAAAGCTGGGGTCGGCAAACTCAAGTCCAGCCTGCATAGCATCTCAATTTGGCCCCCAGGTCCTTTGAAACTTCACAATTGCAATTCAGCCCACTTAAGTTTTGTGCTTCTTCTCTGCTCTTTTCTCTCAAATAATTTCTTTTCTCTTCTCTCCTTTCCTCTCTGAGGCTAGCTATATTCTTTCTTTGCCTCTACTTTTCTTTATCCCTCCTCTATTTTCTGTGACCCTCTTATCTCTTCCCCTTCTTTGGCCTACAGTCATGCACTAGATTCTCTATCTGGCCTTGGAGGTAAAAAATTTTGCCAACCCCTGTTTTAAAGGAACAATAATGCTTATTAACATCGTAGCAAAAATGCACTACATACTACTGCTGATCTTTTGATATAGTAGAAATTCAAGATCAGCTTTGTAGCTTAATACTAAATAGCATTAGTCCAGAACTAACAATGTGTAAACTAAAATTTATGATCAAATCCTAAAGGCTATTTGGTAAAAAAAATATCATTAGAAATTAAAGTTTCTGCTTCAAATAAAATAAGAGCCTTTAATGTGCCATACAATTATTGACAGAAAGTATTTAAGGTACTTAAGGCTTATTTATGACATCTTGTCTAAGCCTGGTTCTTGAAGTGGAAAGCCTTTTTTGAAAAATAAACTTGTAGGCAACTATGCAACAAATATTTTTATTTTGCATATTTCTTAAAATAATATTTGTAGTTATTTTTTGTTCAAATTGAGCCAGACTTTAGCATAAATAGATACAATTCTCTACCAGAAGATAACTTTTTCCACTTCCACTATTTATAGGTTTTTAACCACTTAACCTAGATAGGATTCATGTCAAGGGGGAGGACAGAGACAAAAATCTATCTCCAATGGAAGCAATAGAAGCAAAATACAAAGGCAATAACCTCCCTTCCCAGGGGGACTTGTACTTACTGTCCTGCCCCTTGGCTACACATCTAATATAAATCTTGGAGAATAAATATAAAGTACTAAGAAGGTCATGACCCTCTAATCTTGGTAATGCTTAGAACTAGAAGAAATCTATATGCAATTAAATATACTACAAGGGGTGTCCAGAAAGTAGTGTTACTGTTACTTAGTGTGGAGGTATAGAAAGTTGCACTTGCATGCCATTTGAAAGTGGCAAGTCTCTAACTGTCTCTTCTTTAAAATGACACTAATTGCAAGAGATTTGAATATGTGCTTAAAGAGATATGGATAGTTAAGTAGAGAAAGGTTGGTCATAGACTTACACAAGCTAAAATTTAAGCTAAAAATAGCATTCAGCTTGAATTTTTATCGATTTTTCTCACATGCATAAACTGTCTATGGCCAAATTTGATGCAGTAAATGAGAGGGGCTGCCTTAGAAAACTAAGACTGCAGTTGCTATGCTAAGTCCATAACAGTCGCGATCAATTAGAGAGCAAGGTTAGGAGGGTCCAGCTGCACCAGATTTTGAGAACTCTATGCAGATGCCATCGACAAGATGCAAGACCAATGGGAGAAGTGCGTCATGTCTGGTGGTGACTACGTTGAGAAGACAACTCTGCCAACCAATGAGTGATTTTAACGTTGTTTGCTTGTATAACAATTTTTCCTGTTATCACCTGTTATCACTTGTTTTTAACTGTACTTTTGTTGTGTTGTTTGGATCTTCTTGGAGTGATTAATAAAAGTTTTCTGCAGACACAGATTGTAAGTCTATGACCGACCTTTCTCTACTCAACTATCCATATCTCTTGAAGCACAAATTCAAATCTCTTGCAATTGGTATCATTTTAAAGAAGAGACTTGCCACTTTCAAATGACATCAAACTCATGCAAATGCAACTTTCCATATGTTTACACTAAGTAATAGTAACACTACTTTCTGGACGCCTCTCATCTGGACACAAATTATGCAGGATGACAAGGTTGACAATGAGAATTGAACTTTTACAACTTATAATTTATTTTAAAATTTGTTAAATTTGCTTTTGCAACTTGTTTCAATGAGGCCTCTCTCTATTTAAATACTTTTTTCACTTTAAAAGCATTATTTGCATTGTAATTCACTAATACAACAATATTTGCAAATAACAATATCAACTCAACTTGTTTGACTTAAGAATATTTGAATACTAAAACCATAAATACTTATATGCTTAATATCTGGCTGATCTAGCTAGTATGATAAGGATCCCAGCCATACATGCGCAACCTCCAAAATTCAGTCGGCTGTGCAACTTGGTTTTTGGCCAAAAATGTGACTTACATATAAAAAAAATCCTAAAGCAAAATTAACGCAACTTTGGGTAAACGGCAGGAGTAACTATGACTGTCTTATTGAGGCAACATGCCTCGTCATCCACTTAGTACTACTTGGGTATTTATTCAGGTGGGCATTTTTGCAACTTCCTTGGTTGGCTGCCAAATTGGTTGGCCAGATCGCCCGACTCGGCCGACTGTTGCGCATGTATGATCCCAGCCAAGGTAAATAGCAAAAATGCCTAAAAAGATATAGATGTAGTACCAATTAGTATGGAATACAATCTCTAGATTAGGCCAAAATCACAGGATTCTAAATCCTGGAATCACAATTGTCTAAGATTGTAAAATCCCAAGATTGACCATTGGGGTCCTGATCTCAGTTGCAATAATTCAATCATTCATTCTGAAGTAGTAGTATCTACAGCCAAGCTAGTTAGGTGAAAATCATCACCTATTTGTCTTGCTTTGATTTATTAATCTTTTAAGCATGCAGGCTAGTAAGAAGACTAGGGCAAGCAGGGATACAAAACTGAAGGTATTGGCAGATTATATGGAGATGTCCCAGGGCTCTTAATTATTCTTTTGCCAGCCTTACTAGCTGCCACCAAGCTGTTACAGGGGTTATTCCTTCTTGTTAATATTGCTGGTTATTACCTGTCTTTTCCTAGTAGCGTATGTACTTCTATTGGTAGCGTTTGTACTCTTATTGGTAGCATCTGTACTTTTTACTGCTAGCGTATGTACTCTTATTGGTAGCGTCTGTACTTTTTACTGGTAGCATATGTACTTTTACTGCACTTTCTGGCCTGAGCAGTCTTCTAGGCACTGTCTATTCTATTCCTATACTCCTCTAAAGGTATTATTCTCAGTCCTGGGCGTTCCCGGGATCAGAGGGTCACAGCGTACTTTGCTGGGTATTCTGCCCTGAGGCGGGTTTCTCCGACTCTGAGTCTGGGTTTCTCTACCCTGTGGTAGGATCTCTGCCTCCTAAAGGCGATTTCTCAGATCCTATCCTAGATCTAGTTGTCTCGTTCACTGAGAACGGGTTGAACTCTCCCAATCTTGGGGCTTCTGATGCTTTCTAAAATAACTAAGTCAGTGAGTATCAAGCAATATACTAGAACAGTTTTAGGCTTGAAGCCAGCGAAGCACAAGTTGCACAAGTTGCTCTCCTTCTTATTCGGCTTGTGTATTTATACTCCTCTCGATTTGGTCTTTTAAACAAATAAAATTTCATAATATTTAAAATATTTACAATATTACTAATATTATACGTATTAAAACAAAATAGTCTAGTTTCAAATATACTACTTTCTAGGAACGAACAATGCTAAAATAAGGCCTACCTCAGAGATTTTAGGTGTGTATAACAATGTATATGCAGCTATATGCATATGGTACTTATAGACTAATGTTATTGTTGTTGAAAAAACTTGTGAACAGAGCCTAAAGCCCATACTCCCAAAGATGCTATTTTGTGGGGAAAATTCTTATGTGCAACAAGGTCCCAGGCAGTTTAGTACCGTATGCATGGCATGCAACAGAGTTAGAAAAGTTTTTTTTTCAGTGTGTTGCACAATAGTACCACATTTAAAGTTTTTTTGGTTTTCTATCGCTATAAGAGCTATGAACTTGCCACTATAGCCATATATGCATAACCTTGGGATTCACTTGGCTATTTCTATTGGCAACACACATATGCAAGTTGCTATTGGCTGAGAGCAGTCATGTGACTACTATTCTATCCAATAGTGACTTATGTGTGTGTCTTGCCAACAGAAACAGCTGGGTGAATCCCTAGGTTGTACCCAAGCATGACTATAGCTATGCCTTACTGGATTTTTTAAGGCTTTTAAAAACATTGTGATAGGGGCCTACTTTTTTAAATAATTATTCTACATTAATTATAAGACACTATCTTTGTATTACTATATGGTAATATATGATTATTTAGGTCACTGCAATATATAAGCATTTCTACAAGTATTGTTTATCTGCTGTCTCTCATCAATCACAGTGCTATAGCATTTTGGTGGTTATCAATATCATGTTACCTAAGTCTTCTTAATATATATCTTAAGTACAGCCCTGTATGCATGGATCATATATAGCAAATACAATTCAAACTAACTGGATTTTTTTTTAATTAAAGAAACATACCAGTTTAACAAAATAAATACTACTTTTATTAGAAAAAGAAAATGTTTTGTAGAAAATTTATTATATTGTTATTATATTATATTAGGCCTACTTTATCTTTTAGGCATTATTATCTAGGGCATGGTACTGAAAATCAATCTACGATGCTGAAATGCTTGGGCACTAGAAAGCATGAGCATCAAAAAGCATGGAAACCATCATAGGTTAAGGCCATGTGGCTTGACTATTAAAATATAGGCATATATAGAGAAGTAATTTCTACATCTATAGACATGCAGACAGAGTTCTTATTTTTATCAGGTATTTCTCATTTTTATTGATAAAGTTCTTTTTATATAAAACCCTGGTCCCCATGGGCCATGGCCTATACATATCATATATAAAAAGGCTTAGGCCCTAACATGGATAAAATAGGTTAGAAAGAGCTTGAGTATATTGTTAGACATAGTAAATATTTGTTAAAATAGCCTTAGGCCTATATAGTTTATTTTATATGGAAAATGAAAAGCCAAAAGGCTGGTCTTAGTTATTTAATTAAGCCCCTGCCTGCCCGCTGCCCCTAGGGCCCTAGCCTAGCCTAGCCAAGCTGAGCCTATTTAACAAAAACAAAAATGTTACAGCAGTGGCTTGCACCGCTGAATAGGTCTGTTTAATGCTTTATTAATAGTAAATAAAAAAAAATAATATAAATTTAGCGTTAAAGCAAAATGATATATCCCTGATAGTGACATTCGTCGACTCATCAACGCATGAAATGAGCGCATGTGCAAAATTTAAAACTGTGCGACTGTTTATGGTTGACGATGAATCCAATCCGGTTGTCTGACTTTCACTAATCAACAATCATGCCAGCTTTTTTATCGATTAGGGCCTAAACTTCGCTTCTATATTTCGAGCAAAAAAACTTTGAATGACGGTAAAAGTATTCAGGAAGTCCATTTAGTAAAAAAGTGAAGTGATTTATCAGACTCGAGTCTTTAGATAGCTGCTGGATCTTTGATGTTGATAATTTCAAGTGAAAATTTGCCTTGGGCTGTACAGCCATATAATGTATCATGCCAATTTGCCTCGTAAACACGCAGCATTTGATGCTTTTAGCCCTAGCTGTCAAAAATTTCGTTTATGAATAAAATAGCAATTATTCCTCGACAAGATTAGGGCTTGCTACATTTCAACTCTTGCTACAAAATGCTTTCCATCATTTCTTTGCATCCCATGCATGCCTTGTATTGTCTTTTATAATCACTGCATAAATAATTAGATATTTGCTCTTATACACGTACAGTATGTACCCTGACGTTTATCCATGCTACTACACAACTGCAACTAAACGCATACAAAACGTAGTAGCTGTTGCCTGTTATAGTATCCACGCATGTATGAGAGAAATGATCCAGTTGAGTAAAACTTAAATTAACTTCAACGGTACAGATAGATTTTATATATATTTTATGACATGCGCATGTATTGTGCTCATTCTCAAATTGCAATTTACACGTAGGAGCGTCAATAAAACAGCTAGACTGCAAGTGGGCTGAAATTATAGGACATGTACACTATAGCTAGCATAAACTTTATGGCCTTTGAGAGAATCACAGTGTCTTCTTTTATTATGCAGTATGTATATTTTAATAAGTGCATACTTCGTATATTTAGCAAAGGCGATCTATCCGCCGAATGTAATTATGAAAAAGGAATTCTACCGGTACATATAAAAACTTAGCAAGCTCGTGCGAAGGCGAAAGATGCAGAATGCCATGTCCAGGACAGCTAGCTAAAGGAGTAACTTCAGCAAAGAGTGCATGAGCTGCAGCATACGTTGGGGAGAAAAACAGCGACACACTAAAAGATATAAAACGAGGGCGGAAAAGACCATATGAGGGGAAGGACAGCATACAGCCACTGATGGATGTGAGGGGAGAGGGGAAGCAGCCACTGAAGGGTCTGAGGGGAGGGGCAGCAGCCACTGAAGGATCTGAGGGGAGGGGCAGCAGGCACTGAAGGATCTGAGGGGAGGGGCAGCAGGCACTGAAGGATCTGAGGGGAGGGGCAGCAGCCACTGAAGGATCTGAGGGGAGGGGCAGCAGCCACTGAAGGGTCTGAGGGGAGGGGCAGCATGAAGGCACCGAAGGATCTGAGGGGAGGGGCAGCAGCCACTGAAGGGTCTGAGGGGAGGGGCAGCATGAAGGCACCGAAGGATCTGAGGGGAGGGGCAGCAGCCACTGAAGGGTCTGAGGGGAGGGGCAGCATGAAGGCACCGAAGGATCTGAGGGGAGGGGCAGCAGCCACTGAAGGGTCTGAGGGGAGGGGCAGCAGCCATTGAAGGATCTGAGGGGAGGGGCAGCAGCCACTGAAGGGTCTGAGGGGAGGGGCAGCATGAAGGCACCGAAGGATCTGAGGGGAGGGGCAGCAGCCACTGAAGGGTCTGAGGGGAAGGGCAGCAGCCACTGAAGGATCTGAGGGGAGGGGCAGCATGAAGGCACCGAAGGATCTGAGGGACGCGGGCAACAGCAGTACATGAAGCAGCAACCTCAAGTCAAGTCAAAGTCAAAGTTTAACTTAGTCGAGCCACTGGCACATCAGCACAGAACACGCAGTTCGGTTCGCTGGAAGCCACAGTCAGGAAGGTGGTCAGCCTTCTTCCTCATCTGAAGGCAGCTGGATGGCCGCAGTGTTCAGCATGGTGCCAATCGCGTCAACCTGAAGCGCTTCAGCCTCCATGAGGAACTTTTCGCCTCCCTGCATCATCTGTTTGAACTCGCGCAGATCAATTTTGCCGTCTCCGTCTCTGTCCGCCATCTTGAGCATCTGCTCAACCTCAGCGTCAGTGAGCCGCTCGCCCAGCAGCTGCATCGCCCGCTTCAGGTCGTCGAAATTGATGAACTCTGCAGCAACGTGGATTAAAAATTACCATAAAGCAGTTTGATGCTATGATTTATTGCCTTTCCTTCACCTAGTTTTTAGGACAATCTCTCTTGATCATTCTGTACAGGGTCACCGCTACCCTCCTCTGATCCTCCGATGCAGGGTCACCGCTACCCTCCTCTGATCCTCCGATGCAGGGTCACCGCTACCCTCCTCTGATCCTCCGATGCAGGGTCACCGCTACCCTCCTCTGATCCTCCGATGCAGGGTCACCGCTACCCTCCTCTGATCCTCCGATGCAGGGTCACCGCTACCCTCCTCTGATCCTCCGATGCAGGGTCACCGCTACCCTCCTCTGATCCTCCGATGCAGGGTCACCGCTACCCTCCTCTGATCCTCCGATGCAGGGTCACCGCTACCCTCCTCTGATCCTCCGATGCAGGGTCACCGCTACCCTCCTCTGATCCTCCGATGCAGGGTCACCGCTACCCTCCTCTGATCCTCCGATGCAGGGTCACCGCTACCCTCCTCTGATCCTCCGATGCAGGGTCACCGCTACCCTCCTCTGATCCTTCATTTGGGTCACTTCTACTCTCCTCTGATCCTTCATTTGGGTCACCGCTATCCTCCTCCGATCCCTCAACATGCGCCACTACATTTTACAAGCGTATTAAAGCACATGATAGCTCGTACAAAACCATTTGATGCAGAAACTGATGCAGTTAATCTTTAAAAATTGATTTAGCAATTAAGCCTAGGTACTCAATGAATTGAACTCACTGTCGCCATCCAAATCGAACTGTCTGAAGGCTTCCAGAACTTCCGCATCCGGTACCGAGTCCGTCACTCGATGCTTCATCACGTGCTTGAACTCGTCAAAGTCCACTGTTCCATTGCCGTCTTTGTCGATTTCTTGGATCATTTTCTGAAAAATTGATTAGCGGTAATTTGGTTGCTGGGGACGCCAATTAGAGGGCCTTAAAAGCGCCAATTTGGTTGCCAGGGACGCCAATTTCCAGGTGCCTGGAGCGCAAATTTGGTTGCTAGGGACGCCAATTAGAGTGCCTGGAGCGCAAATTTGGTTGCTAGGGCCGCCAGTTAGAGTGCCTGGAGCGCCAATTTGGTTGCTAGGGACGCCAGTTAGAGCGCATGCAGCGCAAATAAATCTAATTGCTTAACAGTCTCTGTCACCTTGAGCTCATCGTCAGACGGTTTGAAACCGAAGGCGCGCATCGCATTCTCCAGCTCCTTGATGGTGATGTCCCCGCTGCCGTCTTCGTCGAACAGGGAGAATGCTTCGCGTAGCTCCTCGATCTGCTCATCTGTCAGCTCGTCGTCGCTGTCCGTTGCCATGGCAACTAATATAAATTAACAATAAATTCAGTATGTTTCAATTTACAATTATAAAGTAGAAGTTTTCTTTCTAATACAGACGCAAAGAAACTGTACGTGCTTGCGATGCCTAGCGATGCCAAATAGAACAGGACTACTTATGCCCGCCCGCTGGGGTGCCAGTTAAGCACCCAGCCTTTACCCCGACTCGGCTTGCCATACATAAAGCGCCCAATCTTGCCTTGAAAGCCGCTGGCCCAATGAAATGAAATGAGCAAACGGTGCTTTGAGATTTGAGAGATGCGACTTAGCAGTAGAAGCGACACTATTGTATTGTTATAATATGCGCTATAAAATTCGTTTGAGCAGATACGGCAAATGCGTTGTTGGCAACACTTCTAGTCTACGGTCTTGCATCTCTCTGTATAGTGCCCCAGTTCGTGGCTTCTATCGTGCATTAATATATCAGTCTAAAATAGGGGTCGGTTGATTTCCTTACCTCAATGGGCCGGAAATCTAAAGCATGACTGCGCGGGCCAGAGGAGGGAAGAGAGGACATGGTCAGAGGAAATCTAGTGAGTATAGTAGAGAGATAGAAGAAAGGAGAGGCGAGGAAATAAAGGAGAGGAGAGGAGAGACAAAATAGGAGACAATAGGGGAGAGGACAGTGGAGAGGAGAGGAAATAAGGGAGAGGGGAGTAGAGAAGAGAAGAGGAGAGGAGAGGGGAGGAGAGGAGAGGAGAGGAGAGGAGAGGAGAGGAGAGGAGAGAAAGGAGAGAAGGGAGAGGAGGGAGAGGAGAGGAGAGAAAAGAGATTATTGGAGAGAGAGAAAGAGAGAGAGAGAGAGAGAGAGAGAGAGAGAGAGAGAGAGAGAGAGAGAGAGAGAGAGAGAGAGAGTGCTGAGAAGAGATGAGCCCTGAGCTGTGGCAGGATTGCAATTGTGAAGTTCTAAAGGACCCGAGGGCCGGATAGAAGAGGCTTCGCGGGCCATATGTGGTCCTCGGGCCTGAGTTTGTCATTCCCCGGCTTAAAAGAATAACGATGATACACTCTAAGAGTGTTAGAATGGCTGAAAAATAGCTGATGAATACGCACGACCTTCCAACGCTCAGCGGGGGGGGGGCAAGAGCAACTCAACCGCAAACGCGTCTGACTTGCGCGCCAAGGTTCTTGGTTCGATTCCGTGCGGGGATTAACATTGGCGGGGGAATGTCGTGCGATCCACACCCAACCCCAAGTCACAGAGAGAGTACATGCCTCACGATTAGACAGTCAGGGCTTCTGTGCACCCTGTGTGAGCGTGTGTACAAGTGCTGTGCCACAGTACAGTACCGTATCAAAATCACTCTGATACTGGTTGGCTGGTAATCTGTCTAACAGGTTGGTTGGTAATCTGTCTAACAGGTTGGATGGTAATCTGTCTAACAGGTTGGCTGGTAATCTGTCTAACAGGTTGGTTGGTAACCTGTCTAACAGGTTGGTTGGTAATCTGTCTAACAGGTTGATTGGTAATCTGTCTAACACGTTGATTGATAATCTGTCTAACAGGTTGATTGATAATCTGTCTAACAGATTGGCTGGTAATCTGTCTAACAGGTTGGTTGATAGTCTGTCTAACAGGTTGGTTGGTAATCTGTCTAACAATTTTGCTGGTTATTTGAGTAGTTTTACACTGTCTAACAGAAGCATAGATTGGCCTTAGAGTAGCAGTTTCAGTGACATGTGCTTTTTCAACCCCTAATCAATTCCTTGTAGGCTAGCCAACGCATAATTAAAGTCAATTCCTGCAGTACAGCGGCTGTCCACACAGAGGGTCCGTCTACAAGTAGGACCTCCTCTACTCTTTGAATTTAATTAGTGAAACTTAAATTATAAGCAAACAGTGTGTTTGGGTTTAGCATACATGATGAACTGTTAAACACGACACTGCAGAGCCGTCTCTATCCGGTGAATGAAGCCTGCGTCTTCTGGTTCTTCGGCTCTGCTCACAGCTTGCCGAACTAGGTAGCTGTGGCTACATCTAGTAGTATCGATAGCTTTTTTAGTTGGCAGGATGGCTACAAAGATTGCATGCGAATGCGGACTGTCTTACGAATGCACATTATAAATTGAGCGTATATTCAAATATATTTCTTGTTTTAATGCGCTGTTGAACTAGCAGAGTAATACGTATAAAACTTTAAGAAAAAAATTTGGTCTTCTTATAAAAAAAAATTGGAAGCATATACTCGTACACTCGTAGAGCAAGAATAGGGATTGATCTGTATTTAGACTTGGTTGTTCGGCAGTACCGTATTATTCTTGGTAGAAAATAAGGTTGATTTCTATATAAAACTTACTGTAAATCTTTTCGATTCGAATTTTGGACGGAATATTTCGAGTTATTCGCAATGACCGGCATTTAAATATTACTTAGACTCACGGTGGAGAGAGTTCTATCAGATAGCTATAGAGGTACAGTGAGTACTATTATTATTAACGTTGTGTTAAGAGACCGCCATTTTTGGCGCCTCAATAGGCCAGATGACGTCATCCGACACCAATCTCACTCCGCGTAGGCTCGCAGCCAATCAGATTTTAGATGGCCAGTCGACAGTTTTAAAAGTCTCTCCCTCTCTCTCCCTAGCCCTCCCAGCCAATCAGATTTTAACTAGCCAGTCGACAGTTTGAAAAGTCTCTCCCTCTCTCTCTCCCTAGCCTTTCTCAGCCAATCAGATCTCGCGGGTCAGACAGGCTAGGATGATGTCGGCGTTGGCCACCTGTTGCCGCTTCTCCCGCTCGGCTGCGCCGGCCTCCGAGGTGTACCAGGCGTGGAACTGCTCGCTGGAGCGCCAGGCATCAATCATGTAGTAACCGGGCGACCGCAGACCGCGCACCTTGTGCACCCGGCCGGTAGCCGCCACGCAGGGGAAGCCGCCTGCGGCGCGTACGCACTCGGCGTGACTGCCCAAGGTGTCGTTGCTCGGCCCGGCACCCTCGCGAACATCCAAGTCGATGATGGACAGGACAGGATAGTCTGGAGTGGATTTCAGCTTGGATGTATAAACTTAACTAGGATATTTCTATTTTGCGTAATACTGAGTTTTTTAGCATCCCTGTATCCATATCCTATATTGGAAATTTCTTGTCAAAACTGGCTGGTGAGTTGTCGTGTGAGTCACAGCCAGGAGGACCAATCCTAAAGGCACAAATTGTGTACAAATGCTCGACAAGTAGAAGGCCAGGGCCGCTGTACACCCTCTGTGAGCGTGTCAAGGCTAACGGGGGGATTTACGAGATATCAAGTCTTAGGTCGAAAGCTACATGTAATTTATTCAAACTTTTGTATTCCATTCTTTGTTGGTTCCCCAACGGGGGGCGCTGATTGCTAGTCCATATACTAAAAATGTTGGTATATAAGTTCAGGTCTCACCGGTAGGGATCGAGTTGCACAGCGGCACACAGTACATTTCCACCTGTTCAAGAAAGTCCTGAGCACGGAACACCGGATCGCTGGTGGTCCATTTGGCGCATTCGCGACCCTGCTCAAAGATGAGCACACCTAGGCCGTAGTTTTTCGGCCAGCAGCCTTCGATAGACTCAACCTGGTTAGACAGAAAGATGCTAAAATGAATTTTTGGGAGCGAAACCTGGAACTCAAGCAAAGTGACTCACCGTCTCGCAGTGGCCCAGCAGGTTGCCAGTGTACTGCTTCATCACGCTGGCCTGTCTAACGCAGGCGTTGCAGAAGTTTCGATGCAGGCTGCTCTGGAATCCAATGAGCACAGCGACACGGTCGCCACTCTGGCAGTCTTTTAAAGCGCTGGACTTCTGAAAGGCAATTTGGGGGGGGCAAGGATGATACTAATGTGACGCTAATGATGATACTAATGTGACGCTAATCATGATACTAATGCGACGCTAATCATGATACTAATGCGACGCTAATGATTATACTAATGCGACGCTAATCATGATACTAATGCGACGCTAATCATGATACTAATGCGACGCTAATGATTATACTAATGCGACGCTAATCATGATACTAATGCGACGCTAATCATGATACTAATGCGACGCTAATGATTATACTAATGCGACGCTAATCATGATACTAATGCGACGCTAATCATGATACTAATGCGACGCTAATGATTATACTAATGCGACGCTAATCATGATACTAATGCGACGCTAATCATGATACTAATGTGACGCTAGTTATGATGCTAATGTGACGGTAAATATGAGACTAATGTGACGCTAATTATGATACTAATTTAATGCTAATTTTGATACTAATCAGGCGCTACTGATGATACTAATTAGGTGATAATGATAACTATTAGGTGCCAATGATAACTAATCTAGGCGCCGATGATAACTATGAGCGTATTAATCATTGTTATCATTATCTACAACCCAAAAGTGTCTGATTAAAATAACTAACATTCAAAAATCAGACTTCAGCTCACCTCGCAGCTCATAATGTTCAGTAAACTGTCTTGAGCAGTGCAGGAAAATGAATCAGATTTAGTTGGAGTAACAGGCCACTGAGAAACGGTTAGCTCTGCTATATTTTAAACTGCTTGGCAGGCAAGTAGGCAATCAAAACGAGGCGCTTGGATGCAGAGAAGAGACGGTGATGGAGAGAGAGAGAAACCCAGACTACCACACCCAATGCACTTAGGTACGTTTAACGCCAGCGTCTCTCCCATCTCTGCCTCAACTCTCTCTCTCTCTCCCCCTCTCTCTCTCTCTGTATCGTATACAAGAAGATGTGCAACGCCGTTTGGTATCCAATGACGACCAGATTTTTTTCAAAAGAACCCTTATTGCGTACAATGGCTTTGAAATTTTCTTAACGCTCATGAAATCTGTTCGTTCGGACTACTAAAGACGAAGGAAAAATAAAAACATTGAAAGATTTCTCTTTGCCTAAGCTATTCAAAATAACTTAGCCTTTAATAAATAATGGAGATGCTTTTAAACTTAGCCTATGAGACAGTACAGCCAGATCCGGTGTCTATGATGTCCGCTGTATCAATGATGTCAGGTGTCTATGATGTCAGGTGTCTATGATGTCAGGTGACTATGATGTCAGGTGTCTATGATGTCAGGTGTCTATGATGTCAGGTGTCTATGATGTCAGGTGTCTATGATGTCAGGTGTCTATGATGTCAGGTGTCTATGATGTCAGGTGTCTATGATGTCAGGTGTCTATGATGTCAGGTGTCTATGATGTCAGGTGTCTATGATGTCAGGTGTCTATGATGTCAGGTGTCTATGATGTCAGGTGTCTATGATGTCAGGTGTCTATGATGTCAGGTGTCTATGATGTCAGGTGTCTATGATGTCAGGTGTCTATGATGTCAGGTGTCTATGATGTCAGGTGTCTATGATGTCAGGTGTCTATGATGTCAGGTGTCTATGATGTCAGGTGTCTATGATGTCAGGTGTCTATGATGTCAGGTGTCTATGATGTCAGGTGTCTATGATGTCAGGTGTCTATGATGTCAGGTGTCTATGATGTCAGGTGTCTATGATGTCAGGTGTCTATGATGTCAGGTGTCTATGATGTCAGGTGTCTATGATGTCAGGTGTCTATGATGTCAGGTGTCTATGATGTCAGGTGTCTATGATGTCAGGTGTCTATGATGTCAGGTGTCTATGATGTCAGGTGTCTATGATGTCAGGTGTCTATGGTGTTAGGTGTCAATTAATGAATTTATAATATATAAAAATAAAAAAACACCTAACTTCATGTTAATGTAGGCTTTCAGTTATGAAAATTCGACATATTATACATTAATACATTGACCAAAGTTCAAAAGATAGACTACGGTGATTAGAAGATAATGTATTCTGAAAGCTGATAAAAGTTACAAAATCAAAATATTTTGTTCCGGCACATTAAAGCTTCCGTATCAGGCTGCCAACAGAGCCACGACTGCAATCATATCTGCTAGGAGCAGTACGACAAGACACATCATTGGTCGGCCGTAATTAATCTCGCTTGCAGATGGTATTGCGGAAACTGGAATTTATGAAATGGTTGGAGAGACATTATGTACTCGTAATATGATATGTTAGTTAATCGTGTGGTTATACAAAAGTGCCGCAAGCCGCTAAAAAAGGTTAGCACCAGTTTTTCTGTATTTATTCTCAACCTACAATATTAAAATAAAGGTGTCTACCTGTGGTCACTGTATAGGGTCACTGTCTAGGGTCATTGTCTAGGGTCACTGTCTAGGGTCACTGTCTAGGGTCATTGTCTATGGTCACTGTCTAGGGTCACTGTCTAGGGTCACTGTCTAGGGTCACTGTCTAGGGTCTTGTCTAGGGTCACTGTCTAGTGTCACTGTCTAGGGTCACTGTCTAGGGTCACTGTCTAGGGTCACTGTCTAGGGTCACTGTCTAGGGTCACTGTCTAGGGTCACTGTCTACTGTCAATGTCTACGGTCACTGTCTACGGTCAATGTCTAGGGTCATTGCTTAGGGTCGCTGTCTAGGGTCATTGTCCAGGGTCATTGTCTAGGGTCATTGTCTAGGGTCACTGTCTAGGGTCACTGTCTAGGGTCACTGTCTAGGGTCACTCTTTAGGGTCGCTGCCAAGGACCACTCACAGCAGCTCCTAGCACTGGCTAGCAGGCGTCGTCCAAATACAACTGTTGCTGTCGTTGGCTCTTTCTCCTCTTCAATGCCGGCGGCTGCTTCATCCGCAGCTGGCAAGCAGCCGTCGCAGCAGAAGCTGGCTGAGTTCGCCGACTTCCAATCGCTTTCGGTGTCGTCAAACAGCGAGCACCGACGCCGCGTCTGCTGGCCGGTCTCCGCTGCCGCCACGGACTCGACCAGGTGAACTAGCGGCACCAGAGCCGATCGAATCAGTTGCGAACTGCACGAATGATCGTCCATTGAACGTCGCCTAGCAGCTGTTGGCATCGTCAGGACTGTCGGAGTTGCGACAACTGCATCGACTTCTGGAGTCGATGACGGAGCCGGAGCCAAGGTGACACTGCGCGACCGTTGGCGATAGACAAAGAAGTTGTCCGACATTGAGGCTAGAAAATGAGTCAATGCAGAAAGAAATTGTCAGCAATCAATAACCTTTCTTCATGTTTTCCTAGTTTGCCGCATGCAGTATTTATAGAGCGCTGGTCATGTGCGCTGCTGGGCGGGAGCTGGGAGCTGAGGAAGCTGGATTCACGTGATGCCGATTGTGTGTCAACACGCCAGTTCATGCCTCTCCTTACAGTCATACAGCCAAAGTCTGCTGAGAAACGCTAGCTTCTCTCATTGGTTATGGAATGTGTCAATAGGGCTGGGGAATGGGGAAGGAAAAAATATGCACATCAGGTCCCAGGGCCTGATGATGATGATGCTATTTAGGCATCGTGAAAAGACACGTGAAAAGCTCACGTGTTGAGAATGTTCTTCTTCTGTTACATAAAAATAGCATTCCATACAAGAGTGAAGCTTTGAGGCTGGTCTGACCTTGACTAATTGTACTGCATGCATGTACAGCAGTTCAGATTATGTTTCAGGGCGTCGGGTGACTTAAATAGACGTACGAGTATGAGTGTACAGTTGTTTATTGTTTCTTAAATCCATCAAAGGATTGTCATTGAAGGAGGCTATCTACGAGAATGGTTCACTACAAGCACGAGGAGTAGTCTGAGACTGGCTGGTTTATGAAAGCCACTAGGGTCGCTGTCTAGGTTCACTGTCTAGGGTCACTGTCTAGGGTCACTGTCTAGGTTCACTGTCTAGGGTCACTGTCTAGGGTCATTGTCTAGGGTCATTGTCCAGGGTCACTGTCTAGGTTCACTGTCTAGGGTCACTGTCTAGGTTCACTGTCTAGGTTCACTGTCTAGGGTCATTGTCTAGGGTCATTGTCCAGGGTCACTGTCTAGGGTCACTGTCTAGGTTCACTGTCTAGGTTCACTGTCTAGGGTCATTGTCTAGGGTCATTGTCCAGGGTCACTGTCTAGGGTCACTGTCTAGGTTCACTGTCTAGGTTCACTGTCTAGGTTCACTGTCTAGGGTCACTGTCTAGGGTCACTGTCTAGGTTCACTGTCTAGTGTCACTGTCTAGGTTCACTGTCTAGGTTCACTGTCTAGGGTCATTGTCTAGGGTCATTGTCCAGGGTCACTGTCTAGGGTCACTGTCTAGGTTCACTGTCTAGGGTCACTGTCTAGGTTCACTGTCTAGGTTCACTGTCTAGGGTCATTGTCTAGGGTCATTGTCCAGGGTCACTGTCTAGGGTCACTGTCTAGGTTCACTGTCTAGGGTCACTGTCTAGGGTCACTGTCTAGGGTCATTGTCTAGGGTCATTGTCCAGGGTCACTGTCTAGGTTCACTGTCTAGGGTCACTGTCTAGGGTCACTGTCTAGGGTCATTGTCTAGGGTCATTGTCCAGGGTCACTGTCTAGGTTCACTGTCTAGGGTCACTGTCTAGGTTCGCGATATAGGGGCAATACGCTTGTAACAAATTTGGAAGAAGCTTGTTGATGAACTTTAATCAATTCTGGATCAAAGGCCTTTTAGATCAGTTGATGAATTACCATTCAGAATATGAAATAGCTACAGGCACATTTTAAAGTGTCATGTTTAAGAGTGAATAGCAGCTAGGGCACATATATTACAAAATCAAAGTAACTCATAACCCACACAGAGCAAGCTGTGCACGTTAACAGGTGTAGACATAACTACTGGTCTGTCCCATACCGGGTACTGTACTGTACATAGATGAATGTACATTGACAGGCCTGTCGCATTGTTTGATCAGAAAGTAAATCAAACTCACACAATAGAACCTTGCTTATAGTTGACTGTTTACAATGCCACTTTCAGCATAGTAGAAGCGAGGGCCGCGTGGCGCAATGGATAACGCGTCTGACTACGGATCAGAAGATTCCAGGTTCGAGTCCTGGCGTGGTCGCTCTAATCAAATTTTTTTCTCAAATCGAATCATTTCAATATTTTTTAAATCTTGGTTGTTCTATTTTATGTCGGCAGTTAAGAGTTAAAAAATCACTAATTTAAGACAACTAATTTAATACTTCTTATAAAATTAATTGAAAATGTTTTCTGTCTACTGAAAGTAGTACAAATTTCTTTATTATTTTATAACTGTTTCCAGAGCTTTGCTGATAAATAATGCAAACATATTTTATTAAAAGATCCGAGAACTGCAGCAGACCGTTCCAAACCGTTCGCTTCTTTAGACGATAACAGAATGGTAAGTAGCTAAAAAGTTGAAATTTGCAAATTATAAAACAATCGGGACAGAGAGACTTTTTCGATCAAAATGATGAAAATATGCTTATAGATTTCCGTCTACTTCAAGTAGGACATGAGACTTACTTTTGAATTCCTTTGGGATCTTACGAATGACGGCGGAAATCAATTAAAATAAAATTGCGTAATTCTGTCTTGATTGACATTTTCAAATCGTATAAATACAGTATCCGAAGTTCGTAGTACTCGTATAAGTCCTCATTGTTTAATTAAACAATCAAAACACAAAAATAGATTAATCAATAATAAAACAAGCGAAATTTACCAATCAATAAAACAATCACTTAGTCAATTAATCAATCAATCAATCAATAAATTAATCAACCATTAAATCTAAAAATCAACTAATCAATCGAATATTCGTTGAAGCAAATGATCCATCAATTAATCGATCTATCAACCAATCAATCAATCAATCAATCAATCAATCAATCAATCAATCAACCAATCAATCATCCAAGCAATCAGTCAATCAATCAATCAATCCATATATAAATCAATCAATCAATCAATCAATCAATCAATCAATCAATCAATCAATCAATCAATCAATCAATCAATCAATCAATCAATCAATCAATTAATCAATTAATCAATCAATATATCAATCAATCTATAAATCAATCAATCAATATATCAATCAATCAACCAACCATTCATTTAAGCAATCAATCAATCAACCATTCAACTTAACAATCAACTAATCAATCTAACAATTGTTGAAGCAAATAATCAATCATTAAATTGATCTATCAATGCATCAATCAACAAACCAATCAATCAATCAACCAATCAGTCATCATTATCCGCGTCGCCGTTGGCGTCTCCGTCGTTGACATCCGGCAGGCTCCAGTCGCGGTCGCGGAAGGCCGCATTGATGGTCCTCTGGGCGGAGTTCAGCTGGCCAGCGTAGGCCCTCGATTTGCGTCGCGTCAGCTGGCTGACACCCAACCCGCCGTCCATTCTCTTCTCAGTCTCCTTCATCGCCGCGATTGTCTTCTCGTTCTCAGTCGCGCACAGGTGAGGCAGCCGCCAGTCCCGGCAGGCCCGGGCGCAGCGATGCCGTTTGAAAAATTTGGCCATGCCCAGCGCGCCGAGATCTGTGGCGCCGAACTCTTGGCGAAGCGAGTGAATCGCCGGGTCCGTCAGAGTGTAGCCCTCGGAGCTGAGCACACCCTTGATGGGTGAGGATGGACGGAGAGGTCGGAGTTTTGTCTGGGTCGCTTTTGATTATCTCAATTGGGATCTTTCCACTCCTGCACTCTTTGATTATCTTCTCTGTGGGGGTCTTTACCCTCCTGCAACAATTGATTATCTCTGTGGGGGTCTTTTTACTCCTGCACCAATTGATTATCTTCTCTGTGGGGGGTCTTTCCACTCCTTCACCAATTGATATCTCTGTGGGGGTCTTTCCACTCCTGCACTCTTTGATTATCTCTGCTGGGGTCTTTCCACTCCTGCACTCTTGGATTATCTTCGTGAGGGTCTTTCCACTCCTGCACTCTTTAATTATCTCTGTGGGGGTCTTTCCCCTCCTGCACTCTTTGATTATCTCTGTGGGGGGTCTTTCCACTCCTGCACTCTTTGATTATCTCTGCTGGGGTCTTTCCACTCCTGCACTCTTGGATTATCTTCGTGAGGGTCTTTCCACTCCTGCACTCTTTAATTATCTCTGTGGGGGTCTTTCCCCTCCTGCACTCTTTGATTATCTCTGTGGGGATCATTCCACTCCTGCACCAGTTGATTATCTCTGTGGGGGTCTTTCCCCTCCTGCACTCTTTGATTATCTCTGTGGGGGGAGGGGGTCTTTCCACTCCTGCACTGTTTGATTATTTCTGTGATGGGGGCTTTCCACACCTGCACTCTTTGATTATCTCTGTGGGGGTCTTCCCCTCCTGCACTCTTTGATTATCTTCTCTGTGGGGGTCTTTCCCCTCCTGCACTCTTTGATTATCTTCTCTGTGGGGGTCTTTCCCCTCCTGCACTCTTTGATTATCTTCTCTGTGGGGGTCTTTCCACTCCTGCACTCTTTGATCATCTTTATAAAGGGTCCATACGTCTATGTGCACTCCAGTTATCAAGAGCCCTTTGCGGGCAGCTCAATCTCACCTGAATGTCGCACACAAGCAGTCGCCCACCAGAGTGGTGGTAAGTGAAATGACTGAACGCTGGAATGGTCAGATCCGGGTCCGTTCCATCGTCCAGAAACCAACCCGTGTTGGAGTTGAATTTTCTGTAATGTCCAGGTATGTAGTCTTCTACGGCAATGTAATCTCCAATGCTGAGCACCCCGGCCGAGTCCAGGTTTGAGTAGGCCAGCTTTTGAGTTCTGAGTTGGGGAATTTGAATAAGTAAGGCGCTGAAGTTTAAGGTTTTTTTAGCAAAATTTTTGTGTCGGTCATTATAAACTATACAGTAGATTAGTAAGTAGCCATTCTCAAATACAGTTTGTGTTTATCAGTGAGTTTGGAGGTTGCAGCCTAGTGGTTAGAGCATCAGACTCACGACTTGAAGGTCGGGGGTTCGATTCTCGACCCGACTCGGAACAGTTTGTGTCCTTGAGCAAGACACTTAACTCTGCATTGCTTCAGTTCACCCAGCTGTAAAATGGGTGCCAGCATTAGCTGGGGTAATTGAGGGTGTGTGTGGCGACCCCCCCCCCCCCAGTCCTTGGACTGAACAGCCGTACGCAGCCTTCAGATGCGCCGCGCAATAGCTGCGGCTGAGCTGTCGTTGAAAATCTGCCCGATACGTATAGATCGTTAAAGTCCATTTTAAAATACGCGATAATCATCTTTATAAATATAAATATGGATTATACCTCGCCAGAACTGGCTGAATGAAGTGCAACGGCTTGGATGGCATGAACAGGCGGTTGTAGGTCCTGGCGTAGCCCTCAGCCACCACACTGCACCTTGCATCAATGTAGTAGTGTCGAGCTGCGGACCTTGCCACGCCATCTTTGAAAACCTTTGTGGGGGGTTATAAGCAAGATGGAAGCTTTAAATAGGATTAGTAATATAGTGAATCAGGCACTGAAGCTGCTGCTCACCTTAGTGACACACACTGCTCACCTTAGTGACACACACTGCTCACCTTTAGTGACACACTGCTCACCTTAGTGACACACACTGCTCACCTTAGTGACACACTGCTCACCTTAGTGAAACACACTGCTCATCTTAGTGACACACACTGCTCATCTTAGTGACACACACTGCTCACCTTAGTGACACACTGCTCACCTTAGTGACACACTGCTCACCTTAGTGACACACACTGCTCACCTTAGTGACACACTGCTCACCTTAGTGACACACTGCTCACCTTAGTGACACACACTGCTCACCTTAGTGACACACACTGCTCACCTTAGTGACACACACTGCTCACCTTAGTGACACACTGCTCACGTTAGTGAAACACACTGCTCATGTTAGTGACACACACTGCTCATCTTAGTGACACACACTGCCCACCTTAGTGACACACTGCTCACCTTAGTGGCACACTGCTCACCTTAGTGACACACACTGCTCACCTTAGTGAAACACTGCTCACCTTAGTGACACACTGCTCACCTTAGTGACACACACTGCTCACTTTAGTGACACACACTACTCATCTTAGTGACACACTGCTCACCTTAGTGACACAATGCTCATCTTAGTGACACACACTGCCCACCTTAGTGAAACACTGCTCACCTTAGTGACACACTGCTCACCTTAGTGACACACACTGCTCACCTTAGTGACACACACTGCTCACCTTAGTGACACACTGCTCACCTTAGTGACACACTGCTCACCTTAGTGACACACACTGCTCACCTTAGTGAAACACTGCTCACCTTAGTGACACACTGCTCACCTTAGTGACACACACTGCTCACCTTAGTGACACACACTGCTCACCTTAGTGACACACTGCTCACCTTAGTGACACACTGCTCATCTTAGTGACACACACTGCCCACCTTAGTGAAACACTGCTCACCTTAGTGACACACTGCTCACCTTAGTGACACACTGCTCACCTTAGTGACACACTGCTCATCTTAGTGACACACACTGCTCATCTTAGTGACACACACTGCTCACCTTAGTGACGCACTGCATGCCATTTTTCGGACCGCTGCCCCGGTAGACCCCCCGGAAAGCGAGCCGGCAGCTGCCCTCAGCAAACGGCTCCGTCTCGAACTCCAGTGTGTAGTCAAGACCCTCTGCAACATAGGTATTACTGAACATAGATGCGGAACTGCCCATTGCTTCTGATTGAGATGTGTGCTCAAGTTAGCTTAGATAGATAGTTCGAAAGGTAGGTTCCCAAGGAAATTTAGGCTCTGTTTTATAGAGGAGAACAAACGATTTGTCGGAAAATGTTCCCCTTTGCTGGAATTTGTGGGAATTTTCTGCAAAAGCACGTCTGCAATGGGCTTTGAACTGCTTCATAATTATGAAGAGAACTAATTGATTAGATAGCTCTGGTAAAAAAGGTCAAAATGAAGATAGATAGATAGATCCATAGATAGATAGATAGATAGATAGATAGATAGATAGATAGATAGATAGATAGATAGATAGATAGATAGATAGATAGATAGATAGATAGATAGATAGATAGATAGATAGATAGATAGATAGATAGATAGATAGATAGATAGATAGATAGATAGATAGATAGATAGATCGATAGATAGATCACTCTTGTTCCATATTTCCGTACTATTTCTCTCCTAAAAGGTACTCAGTCTATTGAGTACATCTGCCAGGCTCCATATAACTATACAGCGTTCCAGTTGACATAAAAAACACACACAGGGGGAAGAGATGAGAAGTGAGAAGTGAAGCAGCGCTTCCAGCGATAGAGAATAAATTGAAAGGCGAGAGACCCCAGGCAGAGGGACTGCTCTTTTTCTCTAACTCAGCGCCGCAGCGCCTACCTGTTGCATAGCAACGAACTGGCCTAAAGCTTCTGTGCATGGCATAGGTGAGGCACTCACAGTGCAGTTTTTATTCTCTACAAGCTTGGCCAGGCGGGACTAAAAAGACCGTAGAAGAGATCTCTTACTGCAACAGTAGGAGCTCCGCAAAACTAGTTCGTAGCATGGACTGTTCGTGCGATGAAGACGACGTTGCTACAGGAGCCCTGCCTCCCGCGATGTCATCGTCGCAGCCGCAGCTTGTCGGCACCGACGTTAACCTAGCGAATGTGTCGCTGAATGCCAGCATGAAGCCCGTGCTGCAGAGATTCTGCGATTCAACCAGCAATCCAGCTGAGAAGGCCAGAGCTCTGGAGCTGCTCACTGCGCTCGAACTTTCCAGTGCCATCAAAGCGGAAGCTCAGGACGGACGGCCCAGAGCGACGAGTGGACGCTCGGCTACTCCGCAGTCCGGCTGCGGAGCCGAAGAACCTGCGACTCAGGACGGGCGACGATGGAGGCCGCGGACTGCAGCGCCGAGGCTTCTTCAGCAGCAGCGCGGCTCGGCGTCCGACTGCGACACCAGCGGCATTGTTAGCGGAGTGGCGGGCGATGTTGACATGGCGGAGAGAAGTCTCAGCTACGTAAACAGCTACGAGACTACGCATAATTATTACTATCAACCGCCTGAGCCTTCGGTGAGTGAACGCAGGCACTAGCCATGCATGAAACTCTCAATCGGCTTTGAAATGCTCTAAAAATAGAGGACCACCGCATCGAGACGAAAGTTCAAGCGATGCAGTAGGTAGATCAGTCTTATGCCACTCGCAGTAATACAGAAAATTCAAACCGCCCCGCAGCCTAGCAACGCACTTCGACCGGCCAGCTCGCAGATTCAACGCGTCGTACCGCCAGCCAAAGAACTGGCGCCCGGAAACTCATTCAACGACTTGTTCATGACCACGACGTACAATCGCGAGTATTTCTCTAAGACGCGCCTGCCACCAGGTAGGTCGTGTCCCGAACGCGCCGCCAGCGCCAGAGGCGTGCGAAACAACAATCCGCATCCGAATCAGGAGTTCATGATGTGGCGCTACCGCAGGCCAATGACCGCCACGGAGAAGATCGAATCCACTGCCGCCGCCGCCACGTCGGCAAGTGAGGAGAGCCAGTCGCCAACCGAACCTCTACAGGAACAGAAGCCAAAGCTCACTAATGAGTCCTTCGACAGGGCTGTTCGAGGCAAATGCCGGTCAACTTACCAGCACGACTATCTGGGCGTACCAACTAGCTTCGACGTTGGCCAGCGAGCGATTTCCCTTCTGGGCATCGACGGTCGAGCCGTTGTCTACGATCGGAGCAGCACGTCGCGCGGAGCGTTCGGCAAGCCGCCGGCAGCCCCGGCCGAGCTGGCGGTTCCGCTCACCCGGTTCGGCCAGCAGCCCGCCAGAGCCGCCCCCGGCATCATCCCAGCAGGCGGTCTCAGCGGTCCGACGTTCGGCACTCGGACTCGGACAACCTACGAGGCGCACATCTGCGACCCGGCCAGCGGTTTCATGCGCGTAGCCGACCTGCGCCAGTTGAGCAACGTGCAGAACGCGCAGGCTGTTGCGCAACTGTTGAACAGCGCCACGGGCAGTGAGCGCGCCGCTCTGTACAAGCTGTACAAGGAGATGCAGAGCCGAAAGCTGCCAGTCAGCATTCCAATGCCCGTTGAGCGACGAATTCGCAAAGAACGAGTTGGCGGAAAAATGCAAATCTCGAAACCACCGGCTTACATGTCCACCTGGACGGGACCTTAGACTGGTTTTAAAACGCTTCTTTGATCTTTACCAGCACAGCTGCTGTTTTAACCGCTATAAAACCCACATTTCAGCTGTCAGATATTGTCCGTTGTTATTGTTAGTAAGTGGTTTGGATGTGCGTGTATATTTATTTTTTGGTAATATTATTTGTTTAGTACTACGTTCGTACTAAATTTACCCCACGGTTGCTTTCTATCAAAGATAATAAATATCTGTACTGTTCCAGAATTTCATATTTAAGATTAAGAGCAAAATTTCATGGTTTTACCTCTCGTCCTACTCTCGTCGCGTCGCCGTCCCCAAATGCCATAGTTCAGAGTGTCGTTTACTTGTCTCGTTCCTCGTGTCTTATTAGTGCTAAACTTATAAGAACTCTGTCGGGTGCCAAAGGTTCGCCGAAAAGAACCGTTTCAAGTGCCCATGTCTCGTCAGTCTACTAATTGTACCTAAGGTAGTAGAAGAATGCTAAAAAGGCAGAAAAAAGAAAAAAGGATGTTTTTCCAGCAGCTACACTCAAATTTTCAGATACAAGCAAAAATATAGCTCATTTTTCTATTCAGATTTTTGTTTCTAATTAGAGTCAGGGGGCTGTGTGCACCCTGGGACTCTTTAAGCGACATTGTCGCACAACCGGCGAGATGCAATTGCTGCCAATTCCTACGACTCCTCTCAGCAGGCACACCAACGCGCGCGGATACGTACGGTCCGCGTCATAGGCACAGACACACATTTGGATACAGATTTGGAGAGCCATTTGGATAGACATTTGGAGAGATATTTGGAGAGACATTTGGAGAGACATTTATAAGACATATAGAGAGACATTTGGAGAGACATTTGGAAAGACATATAGAGAGACATTTGGAGAGACATTTGGAGAGACATTTGGAAAGACATATAGAGAGACATTTGAAGAGACATTTGGAGAGACATTTAGAAAGACATATAGAGAGACATTTGGAGAGACCTTTAGAGAGATATTTGGAGAGACATTTGGAGAGACATTTAGAGAGACATTTGGAGAGACCTTTGGAGAGACATTTGGATAGACATTTGGAGAGACATTTAGATAGACAATTGGAGAGACATTTGGAGAGACATTTGGAGAGACATTTAGATAGACAATTGGAGAGACATTTGGAGAGACATATAGAGAGACATTTGGAAAGACATATAGAGAGACATTTGGAGAGACCTTTAGAGAGACATTTAGATAGACATTTGGAGAGACATTTGGAAAGACATTTGGAGTGAAATTTGGAGAGACATTTGGAGAGACATTTGGAGAGACATTTAGAGAGACATTTGGAAAGACATTTAGATAGACATTTAGAGAGACATTTGGAGAGACATTTGGAGAGACATTTGGAGAGTCATTTGGAGAGACATTTAGATAGACATTTGGAGAGACATTTAGATAGACATTTGGAGAGTCATTTGGATACACATGCAGACACTCACACAGAAGCGTGCATGCAGCGGCCCTAACTTCATTTATCGTTAGGCATGTACACTTCACTGTGCTTTGGTGTTTGGCCCTCGATAACTTTAATTTTACGAGCAGAGCCAAGCCGAGATTCCCGGGCCTGGCACATCGAAGTGCCACGATAGACGACTTGCAAAAATCCAATGCAGATAAGTTCTATTAGTCAAGCCAAGTCTTCAACTTTGCCATAAAATTACTCAGTAAAATATTTTTGCCCAGTCCAGACTCCTAGCTTAATGCGTCTTTAAAGTGACTGAGATCAGCACGGGGATCAGAGCGCCGGGATATTTTGATCAAGATATCTATGAGCAGGGTGAAGAGAGACAAATGATCATTATCAATCGCTTCTAACTCTATTCCTTCCAAAAGTTTTCCTAGCGCCAACTGTACAAATATTAAACTTTCTGAAAATCTCTATCCTATCTGCTTAGCAACGTCTATTGTTAGACCTCACAACATCACGCATCACTGTACAGTTAGCGATTACTGCTACTGGAGAATGCCTGCTAAACAAAATGGAGCGGTAACCCACCTACCCATTTCATCTCAGTCAAGGCTTGTAATTCTCTCATATCGAACCGATGGAAGCATTTTTTGTGTTTAACTAAATACATATCTTGAGCAATTTTTCCAAAATTTGATAGGCTATCTTGTACTCGTAGTATTTTTGGTCATCTATTTCACATTATCTGTAAAACTTGAAGTCGCTGTGTTTATAGATGATTGATACATGATAGACTGCATTTAATTAAAAAATCTTGAAAAACTTTTTTAGACATTATTATAGCAAACATCAAACAGACACAAACAGTACATTGCTCTCTAAAATTGTCTCATCAAAAACGCTTTTAAGAATATAAAGACATGGTCATATAAAAAACGCAGAAAAGTAGCTATTTAAGATATCTATACGCATTTTCTAGTGAAATTTGAAAAATACTGCACGATTTGCGACAATACGTCGTCCTTCAACACCACTCGACCACCGTGCGAGAGTAACAGCTATATTACAAAAATAGCATTCTCTAGTAAAACAAATCTTTTTTACAGTATAATCTCTCGGTTAAAGCTTGTTTACAGGCTAGTACGTTACACTGATTAAATTGAATCAATAACGGAAAAATTAGAACTCAAAATTCCAACCAAGACAGTTATAACTATCTATAATTGAAAATAAGTTGCCACTGACTGAGTAGATGATTCCGAAGGAACTGAAAATATTGCTGGGTTTTCTTAGAACTCGTATTGACAAATAAAAGTAAGTTAACAGTTAAACTTTGCCACTGAAAGGTGTAAATACATGTAGAGATTAAAAAGAGCAACTCACTCAAACAATACATTACGCGTAATTGATAAGGACGCGAGACTGCACAGACAGCCGCAGGTTCAGAGGTGGATAGCAGCCGGGCTCAACCCGAAGGCTGAGTTTCCCGAGACTAAAACATCCGGTCCGAGCGAAGGAGGAGGCAGGAGCTGTGCGCATCCTGGCGCACTTTAAGCGACATTGTCACACAACCGGCGAGAGGCATTACTGCCCATTCCGCCAACTCTCCTGAGCAGGCACACAAGCGCGCGGATACGTACGCAGTCATACGCACAGGCACAGACTGGCACAGGAATGTACAGCGGCTTTAACTTTATTTATCGTTAGGCATGCACACTTCACTGTGCCTTAGGAGTTGACCTTCAATGCTGTTAAGTGCACGAGCAGAGCCTAGTCGAGATTCAAATTTTGCCTAAAATTAATGTAACTGCATTTGAAATCGAGCCTGGGCGTAAGAACATTAGAGCGCCGCGCTAGACTGCTGGGATATATAAGTCGGTGGCAGTGCATCAGAAAAAATGGAAGTTGCAAGTAGGGAGCACAAGCAGAAGCATGCAATTGGTCCCACGTGCGTAAGGAGCCCCAGAACTACTGAATGTAGAAGCCGTATGCCTCGAGCTCGCACATGTTTAGGTAATCATTGACATGACTCAGTACGCGAACTCTGCTTCCAGTCATGCCGCAGGTCACGTTTCTCACTTCGAAATGCTGCGTCACCTTCACGCTGCCGCAGATAACGTCGTCCACAAGTATTTCAAAGTCGTTCAACCGCTCCGGAGACATATCCAGCCTGTTGTACACAGTGACGTAAGCCACAACAGCTGTCTGGACTAGGCTGCCCTCCCACCATTGGTCAGATAATCCGTTGGTGTGAATGCAGTAGCCATTAAAGAAGTTCGAATCCGTGTTGCCGTCAATGTTTCGAGTGCACACGCCGCTGTAGGCTACCGAATGTTGGCTGCAGTTGACGAATTGTAGCTTCTGTGGAGCTGAAAACGGGTTCGCGTTGTCAGATTGTTTTACGGTAACATTTTATAATTAACGAACACATGCGGACACACTCGTTGCTATTAAAGCGCTCTCTGCTCCAAGGGATTTTATCATTTTTGCTTTGTTTGGAGGCAAGGCCCCTCGTTGTCCCCCCCCCTGGCTACTCCCCGAAGTAAGCAGACAAAAAATGGTACATTACAGTCAGAAAACTTGTCAATCAGATAATTTTACTGCGCTCAACAGAGGGCTAGCTATGTATGTGAACATAAGCCGTGAAAAAAAAACAAAGTCGGTTGTTAAATCCACAGAGACTGTGAGCTTTTCGCTTGGAGTGTTTTGGTCTGAGTGGTCCCGCGTAGCTTGTCTTTTCCTCCGACCTCCAGTTTTTGATTAAACACTTTAAAGACAGTCAAAGATTATCGATTTTTTTCAATCTAAACCTGTGCTTCGCTTTACTTTTCATACGAACCGTCAAACACTTGGGCCTGCATCGAATTAATTCTTTACGCCTCTGCGGCTCTACCAGTAGAGTACACAGATTGGGAAGCGTCGCAACCCCTCCCTCACTGGTCCCCATAAAAATTACTCTCTCCTCCAAAAACTTTGTGAGAGAACTTTATGAGACAGATATCCAGGTAGGCCCTACAAATGACAGGAGCTCAACTTTTACCACCTCTTCCACCGGCCTAGGAGACAGGAGATCGCCGTCGGTAAAAAATATGTGTTTTACCATTACATTGATGGGTAACGGCGTCATACGTCGATTGAACGTCGGTGTAATGTAAAACTACATACATGTATTCGCCATAAATGTCGGGAAGGTAGGCCAGACATCGCCGACGACGGTTGCTGTACGGAAGGGGCGCCCACCCGGAGACAAGAGACGTCCACTATTAAGTCTCTTGTCTCTTACGTCAAAGATCGCGTACCAAGAGACAGGGGGCGCCCACCGGGAGACAGGAGCGGTAACTAAGAAACCAAAGCACCAAAGCACGCTACGAGTATATTGGCGCCCTTGGGGTTGCGGCCACTTTCTGTCGCAAAAAAAGCTACACAAACACTCACCAGCATCGTTGACAAAGAATTCATACGGCTGCTCCACAGCAGTCCACGAGGGTCGCCAGTAGAACGCGGAAGTGTTGAACAGCTGGCACACCGTCGGGTTCTCAGTCCAATAGTAGAAGCCGTGACAGTTCGGCCTCTCAGAGCAGCGCATGGAGCACTGGATTGAGCCGCTGCCATCGACTGCCGCGAAAGTCGGAGGCAAAGTGCTGTTGCTGGGGCTGTCCGAGCTGCCGTAGGTTGACCCGATGGAGGCTGAACCGGCGGCGGGAAGAAACATCATCAATGCCATCAAGGTGATGGTCAGGATAACAGCAAGTGGATCCATTGGAGGGAAATGCTTCATTTGCTGAGTGCAGACTCAAAACTATGCGGATTGTGTGGAAAAATCTTATCTCGCTTCTTGGTTGCTACAAATTCGTCATACGTTACCATGACGATTGACTTGGGGCTGGGTAGCAGGTTTTTAGCCAACCCCACCCTGCTCTTTTAGCCAGTACAGGCTCGCATTGTTGAGAACTTGCCAACTAAACCAATGAGAGGCCATCGATGATGAGTAACTAATCTTTCTCTAATAGCTCGTACGCTAGTAGGCTTGCTCTCGTTCTCACCTTAGCCTACACCTGTTCTCACCTTAGCCTACACCTGTTCTCACCTTAGACTACACCTGTTCTCACCTTAGCCTACTCCTGTTCTCACCTTAGCCTACACCCTGTTCTCACCTTAGCCTACACCTGTTCTCACCTTAGACTACACCTGTTCTCACCTTAGCCTACTCCTGTTCTCACCTTAGCCTACTCCTGTTCTCACCTTAGCCTACTCCTGTAACTTATAGAGCAAGCAATGAGTAAGCTATGGAGCGAGCAAGAGTAAGCTATGGAGCAAGCAAGAGTAAGCTATGGAGCAAGCAAGAGTAAGCTACGGAGCTAACAAGAGTCATCTATGGAGCTAACAAGAGTCATCTATGGGGCTAACAAGAGTCATCTATGGAGCTAACAAGAGTCATCTATGGAGCTAACAAGAGTCATCTATGGAGCTAACAAGAGTCATCTATGGAGCTAACAAGAGTCATCTATGGGGCTAACAAGAGTCATCTATGGAGCTAACAAGAGTCATCTATGGAGCTAACAAGAGTCATCTATGGGGCTAACAAGAGTCATCTATGGGGCTAACAAGAGTCATCTATGGGTCACTCAGAGTCACTCTGCACCCACATTATAGCTCGCTTTAACCCCTTGGCTGATTTTTTTTCAATGTAATTTATTAGTTCAGTGTAGATTTCATCGTTTTGGTCTCATCAATTATAGCGGCCAGCTGGGACGAATAAAGCTCCATACCCCCCTAAAACCGCTCAGCCGGTTGAACGCCTCCCCCCCCACCCCCACCACAGTGCCCGTATGAAGAACTTGCTTTTGTTTTTCTGGACCAAAGTAATAGAATTAAAAGCTTTTATATTTAATTAGATATCTCTACCCGCGCTGCTGTATTTGACGAAATATCCGGGAACCAGCACAGCCTCATCAATATTTCATGGATTCAGGAAAGAGGGAGTCTTAGTCCATTAAATAAAAATGAATTTATGCATTGGCTAGTGAATATATTTTAAAGCTTGGTCTTACATTGAAAATATACGCGCAAATAAGCTAAGGGGAGAAATCAAGCCAACAAGAGTAAGCTATGGAGCTAACAAGAGTAAGCTATGGAGCTAACAAGAGTAAGCTATGGAGCTAACAAGAGTAAGCTATGGAGCTAACAAGAGTAAGCTATGGAGCTAACAAGAGTAAGCTATGGAGCTAACAAGAGTAAGCTATGGAGCTAACAAGAGTAAGCTATGGAGCTAACAAGAGTAAGCTATGGAGCTAACAAGAGTAAGCTATGGAGCTAACAAGAGTAAGCTATGGAGCTAACAAGAGTAAGCTATGGAGCTAACAAGAGTAAGCTATGGAGCTAACAAGAGTAAGCTATGGAGCTAACAAGAGTAAGCTATGGAGCTAACAAGAGTAAGCTATGGAGCTAACAAGAGTAAGCTATGGAGCTAACAAGAGTAAGCTATGGAGCTAACAAGAGTAAGCTATGGAGCTAACAAGAGTAAGCTATGGAGCTAACAAGAGTAAGCTATGGAGCTAACAAGAGTAAGCTATGGAGCTAACAAGAGTAAGCTATGGAGCTAACAAGAGTAAGCTATGGAGCTAACAAGAGTAAGCCCGACACCAGGCACGTCGCAGTGATCCATGAGGACCCGTGACCATGACGGTCTCTCAGCTAGTCAAGTGTGATTTTCTCTGAGACACAGGCTGTCTGTCAGCTGACATCGCTCGACAAACTGACGAACATCTCGGTTAAGTCCTGGCCACAAAAACTCCTTTGAAACATGTGCCTTGGTGTTTCAGCACTGGGATGCACCTCATCATACCCAGTCTTCAGGATGCGCCTGCGGTGAATGGTGCGGCGGAACATCCTGGAACCATGGTTGACCAAACCGTTCTCGACAGAGCGCATCGCGGCAAGCTGGTACGGCCGTTCCAACTGAGAGACTTGACCCCCACCGAATGACCTAATTCTGTGTTTAAGCCTCTGAAGCAGCGAATATCAAAGAATTCCCTCTCTCATAATAATAATAATTAATAATAATCGATTAAACCTGCGTTGATAGGCAGATGTGAAACCGACAGCTCAGCCGCAGCTATTGCGCGGCGAATCTGAAGGCTACGTACGGCTGTTCAGTCCAAGGACTGGGAGGTCGCCACACACCCTCAATTACCCCAGCTAATGCTGGCACCCATTTTACAGCTGGGTGAACTGAAGCAATTCAGAGTTAAGTGTCTTGCTCAACTTGAGCAGCTCAAGGACACAAATTGTTCCGAGTGGGATCGGGAATCGAACCCCGCCTTTCAGTCGTGAGTCGAAGCTCTAACCACTAGGCTACGACCCCTCCAACTCCCTCTCTCAGGTCATCAATCGTAACCAAACCTTCTGTGATCTTCACTGCATGATGAAACGAGTCAGTCTCAGAGTCGCAGTTTTCAAAGCTGTCTCGACAGAGCGTCAATCCTGCATTTTCCTTCCTCAATCTCATAGCCGAAAATCGCAAAACCGCCTCGATTTGACCGCCTCAATTGACCGCCGAAGAAATTAGTAGAAAGCAACTCAAAAGTGTGTTCATTTGGTAATGTTAGGGGCAACTGAATATTGAAATTGTGTCTCTGCACATTAAGAGATCACAGTGAAGATATGACTCTTAAGGTTGGAAAAAAGGCCAAAAATTTCACTACAAGTGCCGTAACTTTTCACCCTCTCATCTGTCCACTCCCATCCAAGGTCCACAAACAATAGTCTTGACCTGGCGTAGGCTGCTAACACAAAGGGGTTTGACTTATGACCCAGCTGGGTATAGCATAGATGACTAGGAAACAATTATGTCCATTGGACTGTTATAGAAAAACTGTTAAAAGTTCCAGTCAGAATCTCCTCTCACCTCCCCAATCTTCCCTCACCTTCCCGATCTCCACTCATCTCCCTGATATCCCCTCAACACCACAATAATGATGGGAAGATTGGTAGAGGAAAGAGAAGAAATTAGTAAAGGCAAGTGAGATTGTGGAGATTGTGGAGATTGTGGAGAATGTGGAGAATGTGGAGAATGTGGAGAATGTGGAGAATGTGGAGAATGTGGAGAATGTGGAGAATGTGGAGAATGTGGAGAATGTGGAGAATGTTGAGATTGTGGAGAATGTGGAGAATGTGGAGAATGTGGAGAATGTGGAGAATGTGGAGAATGTGGAGAATGTGGAGATTGTGGAGAATGTGGAGATTGTGGAGAATGTGGAGAATGTGAAGAATGTTGAGATTGTGGGTGTAGATATTTCTCTAATACGCTAGTAGGCTGCTCTTGTTCCCACCTTAGCCTACTCCTGTTCTCACCTTAGCCTACTCCTGTTCTCACCTTAGCCTACTCCTGTTCTCACCTTAGCCTACACCTGTTCTCACCTTAGCCTACACCTGTTCTCACCTTAGCCTACACCTGTTCTCACCTTAGCCTACTCCTGTTCCCACCTTAGCCTACTCCTGTTCTCACCTTAGCCTACACCTGTTCTCACCTTAGCCTACTCCTGTTCTCACCTTAGCCTACTCCTGTTCTCACCTTAGCCTACTCCTGTTCCCACCTTAGCCTACACCTGTTCTCACCTTAGCCTACTCCTGTTCCCACCTTAGCCTACACCTGTTCTCACCTTAGCCTACTCCTGTTCCCACCTTAGCCTACACCTGTTCTCACCTTAGCCTACTCTCTTCATCGGCTTAGCCTACTCCTGTTCCCACCTTAGCCTACTCCTGTTCTCACCTTAGCCTACTCCTGTTCTCACCTTAGCCTACACCTGTTCTCACCTTAGCCTACACCTGTTCCCACCTTAGCCTACTCCTGTTCTCACCTTAGCCTACACCTGTTCCCACCTTAGCCTACTCCTGTTCCCACCTTAGCCTACTCCTGTTCTCACCTTAGCCTACTCCTGTTCTCACTTTAGCCTACTCCTGTTCTCACTTTAGCCTACTCCTTTTCCCACCTTAGCCTACTCCTGTTCTCACCTTAGCCTACTCCTGTTCTCACCTTAGCCTACTCCTGTTCTCACTTTAGCCTACTCCTGTTCTCACTTTAGCCTACTCCTGTTCCCACCTTAGCCTACTCCTGTTCTCACCTTAGCCTACTCCTGTTCCCACCTTAGCCTACACCTGTTCTCACCTTAGCCTACTCCTGTTCCCACCTTAGCCTACTCCTGTTCTCACCTTAGCCTACTCCTGTTCCCACCTTAGCCTACACCTGTTCTCACCTTAGCCTACTCTCTTCATCGGCTTAGCCTACTCCTGTTCCCACCTTAGCCTACTCCTGTTCTCACCTTAGCCTACTCCTGTTCCCACCTTAGCCTACACCTGTTCTCACCTTAGCCTACTCCTGTTCTCACCTTAGCCTACTCCTGTTCTCACCTTAGCCTACACCTGTTCTCACCTTAGCCTACTCCTGTTCTCACCTTAGCCTACTCCTGTTCTCACCTTAGCCTACACCTGTTCTCACCTTAGCCTACACCTGTTCTCACCTTAGCCTACACCTGTTCTCACCTTAGCCTACTCCTGTTCCCACCTTAGCCTACTCCTGTTCTCACCTTAGCCTACTCCTGTTCTCACCTTAGCCTACTCCTGTTCTCACTTTAGCCTACTCCTGTTCTCACCTTAGCCTACTCCTGTTCTCACCTTAGCCTACTCCTGTTCTCACCTTAGCCTACTCCTGTTCTCACCTTAGCCTACACCTGTTCTCACCTTAGCCTACACCTGTTCCCACCTTAGCCTACTCCTGTTCTCACTTTAGCCTACTCCTGTTCTCACTTTAGCCTACTCCTTTTCCCACCTTAGCCTACTCCTGTTCTCACCTTAGCCTACTCCTGTTCTCACCTTAGCCTACTCCTGTTCTCACTTTAGCCTACTCCTGTTCTCACTTTAGCCTACTCCTGTTCCCACCTTAGCCTACTCCTGTTCTCACCTTAGCCTACTCCTGTTCCCACCTTAGCCTACACCTGTTCTCACCTTAGCCTACTCCTGTTCCCACCTTAGCCTACTCCTGTTCTCACCTTAGCCTACTCCTGTTCCCACCTTAGCCTACACCTGTTCTCACCTTAGCCTACTCTCTTCATCGGCTTAGCCTACTCCTGTTCCCACCTTAGCCTACTCCTGTTCTCACCTTAGCCTACTCCTGTTCCCACCTTAGCCTACACCTGTTCTCACCTTAGCCTACACCTGTTCTCACCTTAGCCTACACCTGTTCTCACCTTAGCCTACTCCTGTTCCCACCTTAGCCTACTCCTGTTCCCACCTTAGCCTACACCTGTTCTCACCTTAGCCTACTCTCTTCATCGGCTTAGCCTACTCCTGTTCCCACCTTAGCCTACTCCTGTTCTCACCTTAGCCTACTCCTGTTCCCACCTTAGCCTACACCTGTTCTCACCTTAGCCTACTCCTGTTCTCACCTTAGCCTACTCCTGTTCTCACCTTAGCCTACTCCTGTTCCCACCTTAGCCTACACCTGTTCTCACCTTAGCCTACTCTCTTCATCGGCTTAGCCTACTCCTGTTCCCACCTTAGCCTACTCCTGTTCTCACCTTAGCCTACTCCTGTTCCCACCTTAGCCTACTCCTGTTCTCACCTTAGCCTACTCCTGTTCTCACCTTAGCCTACTCCTGTTCTCACCTTAGCCTACTCCTGTTCCCACCTTAGCCTACTCCTGTTCCCACCTTAGCCTACTCCTGTTCTCACCTTAGCCTACTCCTGTTCCCACCTTAGCCTACACCTGTTCTCACCTTAGCCTACTCCTGTTCCCACCTTAGCCTACTCCTGTTTCCACCTTAGCCTACTCCTGTTCCCACCTTAGCCTACTCCTGTTCCCACCTTAGCCTACTCCTGTTCCCACAGCCTACTCCTGTTCCCACCTTAGCCTACTCCTGTTCTCACCTTAGCCTACTCCTGTTCCCACCTTAGCCTACTCCTGTTCCCACCTTAGCCTACTCCTGTTCTCACCTTAGCCTACACCTGTTCTCACCTTAGCCTACTCCTGTTCTCACCTTAGCCTACACCTGTTCTCACCTTAGCCTACTCCTGTTCCCACCTTAGCCTACACCTGTTCTCACCTTAGCCTACTCTCTTCATCGGCTTAGCCTGACTCTTCACCCACATTATAGCTCGCTTTGACTACTTGGCTGTTTTAAATGTATTTTTAAATTTCAGTGCAGGTCTCATCAAGCATAGCGTGTTGCTGCGACTCCTAATAAACTGAAAAGCGTTAAAGCTCCCTAACCCCGCATTGGCGGTTATAAACGCCCCACCTCCGACTTGTTTTTGTCTTAGGTATGTGTCATTAGTCATTAGTCATTAGTCATTAGTATTTCTTATCTTGTGTTTCTGGACCAAAGCAGTAGAATTAAAAGCTTGCTATTTAATTGGATTAATTGGCTACCTCTACCTGAGCGGCTGAAATTGAGTCATTATCTGGATCCCAGCCTAGCCTCATCAATATTTTATGGATTCTGGACAGAGGAAGTTTTAGCCCATTCAATTAAAATATTACTGTATTGGTTGCTTTGTTTGAAAATATTTTATAGCTTGCCTTTGTACTGAAAATTTATGAAAGAATTATGGCTATGGAGCTAACAATAGTAAGCTATGGAGTTTACAAGGGTAACTATGAGCTAACAAGAGTAAGCTATGGAGTTTACAAGGGTAACTATGAGCTAACAAGAGTAAGCTATGGAGTTTACAAGGGTAACTATGAGCTAACAAGAGTAAGCTATGGAGTTTACAAGGGTAACTATGAGCTAACAAGAGTAAGCTATGGAGAGAACAAGGGTAAGTATGAGCTAACAAGAGTAAGCTATGGAGTTTACAAGGGTAAGTATGAGCTAACAAGAGTAAGCTATGGAGTTTACAAGGGTAACTATGAGCTAACAAGAGTAAGCTATGGAGTTTACAAGGGTAACTATGAGCTAACAAGAGTAAGCTATGGAGTTTACAAGGGTAACTATGAGCTAACAAGAGTAAGCTATGGAGTTTACAAGGGTAACTATGAGCTAACAAGAGTAAGCTATGGAGTTTACAAGGGTAACTATGAGCTAACAAGAGTAAGCTATGGAGCTAACAAGAGTAAGCTATGGAGCTAACAAGAGTAAGCTATGGAGCTAACAAGAGTAAGCTATGGAGCTAACAAGAGTAAGCTATGGAGCTAACAAGAGTAAGCTATGGAGTTTACAAGGGTAAGCTATGGAGTTTACAAGGGTAACTATGAGCTAACAAGAGTAAGGTATAGGTATGGAGAGAACAAGATTAAGCTATGGTGCTGATAAAGTAAGCTATAGAGCTAGTACATAGCCCTGAAGAAGTCTCTTTCTGCAGCCGATCGTCATCAGACTGCCCAGCTTCATCAGAAACATGAGAAATTCTCGCAGACGAATTGCCCGCCGAAATTTGCCGTCGAAATCTAACGTCGAAAGTTAGAATCGACGACGTCTTTGGAGTGTGACGGGGAACAGACGCGGAGCTGGTCCAGTCCCACCAACATCTGGACGCCCTCGACCTGAACACCCGGCTTCAACTGAGCTACAGCAGTACAGAGGTCAACTTCCTGGACATCTAGGACCGCGAGGGCTACAACAAGAGCCTGGGAACCTGCAGGTTGTTCTTCAAGCCCACCGACAGCCGAGCCCTTCCATCCTAAGCGGACTTTCCGGGGCGTGGTAAAGTCCCAGATCCTCAGGGGTACGCCCGGCGGTACCCCGGATGGCCGACTTCGATGCAGCGTGCACCGGGCTGATGTCGAATCTGGTGCAGCACCAAGGCTACAGCCGACGCTTCCTCCGTACGAAGTGCTGACGGAGCTGGGCTTCTACCCGACCAGAAGGTGGGAGTTCGGCTTCCTGCCGTGCAACCCGGCCCGGCTCTGCAAGTGCTGCCAGGCGCACCCAAGGTTCACCTCCGTCTGCCCCGATGCAGATGCCACATCGGTCCAACTCATCATCTGTCAGAGGATCGACTGCAACGCGGCGAACGCCGTCTGCGCCGTGTTCTGTCGCCGGTGCGACCACACGGACTAAGTCGGCGAGATTGCCAACAGCATCCGTGGCCGCACGCTGGCGCACATCGGTGACATCCGGCACGCCCGGGGCCGCGACACTCCGGTGGCGCGCAACTTCACCAGCGGTGGCCACAGCCTGGCGGACTTCGCCTTCACCGGCAACTGAACACGCAAGGGCACAGGATCCAGAGCTAACGAGCGGCGTCAGCGCCAAGAGTCCAAGCTCATCGAGGTCCTGAGGACTCGAATTCCACACGGCGCCAACTGCACAACCCGGCCCATCCCGCTGATCCTGCCGCACTGTGCGACCTCCGACGCCCTGGCTACCAAGGTGAGGGACCAGTTGGCACGAAACTGCGAGGCCCGGTGCTGCCAGCCTACTCCAAGGGCAGGAGCCTCTGGGAGCTGCTCTGCCACAGCGGCACATCCTGATGGGTCGAACTTACCATTTAACTATTTCAGTCTTTGTCGCCGTACACGGTGCCTTTTTCACTTTAATGGTATTTCTGCTCTCTCTGCTCTGCGATTTATTCTGCTCCTCTGTCATTGTTTGCACAATTGTTTTTCGACTCTGACGCCGTGTGCATGGAACCGGAGCTCTTTCGGCGCAAAATTTATTTGTTATTAGTTAACTTATTAGTTTTTTTTCTGATGATGTTCTTCGAGTATTTGGATATTTATTATTGGACCAATTAATAAAGTCTTTAAGGCCTACTCGTATAGTTGTAGCCATTTATTTGTTATCCACTTAATATACTATTTTTTTTCATTTATTCTATTTATGTGATGTATTTACTCATACTTAATCCTTTTATTTTGCCAAATTTTATTTCTCTGCTCAGAGTCTGTAAGACCTATGATGTACTAATCATACTCTTACTTTTAGCCACCAATCTGTTCTTCTTAGAGTCTCTGACTCATCACATTACATGTATACTCGCCTTGCTTGTGCTGTGTTTTATGCGCTTGTACTGTATTTCTCTCTCTGTGATGTTGTAATTAATGTTTTTGTGTATAATCATGTTATCTTTATTTTTACATGTAATACCACATCAACCAGCTATAAAATCACAGGCGTCCTGTACTTTAAAAAAACCAATATGGGAAGCTTTTAGGTACAATCGTGGCGCAATTTACTTTGTTAAATATTTAATTTTAATGTAAAATCCTACTTAACAGCCTTAAATTCAGCAACAGAGATTCAACATCAACAAAATCGGCGAAAGAAGATACAGTGACAATCTAGTCAAATTTAGCAACAAAACAGAATGAAAAACTTTGTAAAATTTTGTAATTTCTTAGTGCAACGGCATTAGTCAATGCATATTAACTATCCTTCAATTGAGTTTGTTTTATCAAGTGTTTATTTTATGCTTTTTAAATGTGTTTTCCAAGAAATATTCTTTTAACGATCAATGGGTCTTTTCATATTGCTTGCTCTGGTTCCAGAACCAGAACCAATTTGTGAAGTATAACTTTTTGTCTCCATAACTAGAGGGAGATACGTGCTATAAAGTTTTTATTTTTGAATGACAATCGCCAAGAAGAAAGTGAAAAATTGTGCTGAGTTAGGTTGTTAAGGCAGTCAAATATAAACAGAGTTTAATAGAACTATATTGCTGTTTTTCTTGGAGTTCCGAACCGATTCTGGTTCTGGAATTGGTATATGAAAAGGCCCATTGAAGACGCGTCCTAGACTCCAATTTTATTTCGATTGAATGCATTTTTTCTTTCAAAGGTCATATGGCCATGGGCTTTAGTATGAAACCACTGAGCAGGTTAGCAGGTAAACTGATTGTTAGGCCTAACTTGGGCAGAGAGTATGATGTAAATTGATTACATCAATTAATTCAACAAATATTTCTTAACGGACCAAAGGCTAAGCCTAATCACAGATACTACAATTAACTAGATAGGCCACTCAGCACATTTGCATGCAGGCTACTTTTAGTTTAGTAGCAAGTTAAACAGAAGAATTTAAATGTATTTTTAAAGCTAAGGCTCATTTATTGGCTCTTACCCCCACTTAAACCTCCGACCGCACCTTTCCACACTAACCTGCCCCGCCCCAATTTTATTGCCTTTCTCGGAATTCCAGCCTAAAGGCTAAAGCTGTGCCATCTGCCATGTACATTCAGTGGACTGGCCAATGTACATTATTGCTGAACCAATTAGCAAGTTGTTTACGCCTGCAAGCTTGGGCTTCTAAACTTATCAAATTCAAATTAAAAAAGAAATAAAAAACTAGTCTTGTTTTATTTCTGTTTTGGTGCTATTTTAGGCCTATTTTAGCTAGCCTAGGCCATAGGCATAGGCATAGGCCCTAGCCATAGCTACATAACACATAAAATATTGGCTAAAAACTCTAACTTATAATTTATCTCTTTACTATTTAAGGTTAAGTCTTAATTTGAGCTATAAAATCTAAGCTATGAAATAGTATGCACACTATAGTATATTATATTTTTAAGAGATTTTAAGCAGTGTTGCTATTTCCATGACTTACATATTGGAGAAAAAAATTGCAAGGTCATTTCACAGTGTAAGACCAGAATTGCAAGAAATAATCAGTACGAGGGCTCAAAGGCCAAGTTAGTCGATATATATATTTGTCATTCATTATGTACGCGCGTACATTCCGATCGATATAAGTTCAGGTGAATAAAAGCGTGCCCGACCCCCTAGCGCAGGCCAACCCCCAAAACAGCCAACACAACGAACACCAAAACTCACACCAGTATACACTAAAGGCTAGAAGGCTCCAGTTCTAGTTTTGCAAGCCTTAGCATACTTGGCTTGATCATCTTTCTGCTCTTCACAATGGAAGATGGTCAGTTGATTCAGGCCAAAGTAGATTATAGACTTAGGCCATGTAGGCATGTTATTAGACAAGCTGGTGGCAAGCCCATCATCTGCCCCTGGTAGTAGAGGTCAGATGGGATCCTGATCCCAATCCCGAAATCTTGGGATCCCAAGGAAAATTGAATTCCTGCGGGACCAGAATCCCAACCCTAAAAAACTCAAGATTTGAGAACAGGTCTTTTGATTAATAATTTATAGAATTAGTGATTACTTGAAGGTATTTTGCTTTAACTTGTACTTGTTATTAATATTGTTACATTATTTACTTTGTTGGTTACAAAACTTCATATCAATTTTGTTGTGTTTTACTTCTTGATCTTGACAATATTTTCTCAATTTTGTTTAACTTTACATGGACAATACACTAAAAGACCTGATCCCGATTCCCAATTCCCGATCTTGATCCCAATCCCAAGAAAAAAATTATTCCCAATCCCAATCCCACCCAAAGACTTTAATCCCATCCGACCTCTACCTTGTAGTGCAATATTGGTGCCAAAGTCACTGGCCAAAATTGTTGGGGTCCCAGCTTCAGCGGGATTAAAAGAAGCAAAGGATGCCATAGCTGAAAATGGGAGAAAGTGAGCTAAGTCACAAAAAGAGGAAAAAGAAAAAGAAAAAAGACTGTTAGCAACCAGATAATCCCCTGGCCTTCTAGCCCATTTGCATTGTCAAACACCTTACACATTATGGGGTACATTAAGCAGTACCATAGCTTGCAAGCTTGCAAGCTAGACCTGCATATCTAAGTTCAGTCAAAGCTACTAGATAGGTTAGTAGCATTGGAGCCTAGTCAGTCTAGCAGCCCTAGGGTTTGCCTTGAACACATGCGGGGATGAGTACCCCTAAGTTGACTTAAAGATAGTGTGGGGGGTCTGCAGCTATCAGAGACAAACAGAGGGTATAGACCTCCCACTAGCCTTGACCTACTAGAGATATGGGTAGGCATGAAGCATCGCAGACCATAGCCCATAGGCCTAGTCTTTCATACTTCCCTGGCATGCTGAATATACCTTTGTATATTCTAGCCTATCCTAGTTCTAATCATGCTAATAAGCTTATATTGTTATACAAGAGAAGTTTAACCTTTTTTTAATAGTTGTATTTATTTCAAAGGTCCTATACCATTGCCAATATAAAAAAATACTATTTATATGGTTTTGCCATATGACTCTGCTTATTTCTAGAATAGATTATATCATAATTAGTATTATTGGAATTAGAAATATTCTACTAAATGGCAATGTATGTGTATTCCATATGTATGTTCTTTATTCCTAAAGGCAAAGCATTTCTATTTTTATTAGTAGCATAAGATTTTTAAAATAAACATTTATAAATAAATAAAGGAACCTAAAAACATAAGGTTTTTAATAAGGTAATATATTTAAAAGCTTATAATAATTTCTTATTGTTCTTTATTTGTATATATTGGCAATGCTATGACAAAGATATATCTATGGAAAAACTTGTAAAAGCATATAGCTTTTAAAGCAGTAGAATATTTCAAATTGGGCTTAAGCTTTATTGCTTTTGTTCCCTCCTTTTGCTGCACTAAAAGTCCTGGATGTGCATTTAAGTGTTGCTCAGAGGAATGTGATACACCCTTTGGGGGATAGGGCAGAATTGAGCTAAGATTTATGCTCAACTTTTATTGGCTCATGTGTCTTAGCAGTCATTTACCGCAGTCATTTTGCAGCATTCACTGCAGCTAATTACCCATTTGTCAGCTACCACTTTGAAATTTTGTTAACTTGTTGACTTACTATAAGTCTATGGTCAAGGTCCTGCTACATTTTAGTTAATAACTTTTTTTTCCATTGCCTGTTTTTAAGGATATTAAAGTTAATATGAAGAAGAAAGTTTCCACTAAAAATCTGTGCAAAATTATGTTATTTAGATCAATAGAACAAGAGATGTAGTGAAAAGTAGCACTACTTTTGGGGCAGCCCTCATAACTTCCTTTTTGTTTTCTTTCTCCTTTTTTTCTATTTCCTCTTCTATGAACATTTGTTTCCTTGTTTCCCCTTTTCCTTTTTTCCTTCTTGGAGTAGGCCTAGTAGCCTCTTTATATAAAATGCAAAATGATAACAAAGTAAACATTTAGGTAATTTTCAAAAGTACGCATATATGCGCTACCCCCCCCCCCGATTTACACTGACCATGAAACTCTGATCAACAAATGTGAAAGAAATGTAAGAAAAATTAACGTTAGTGGGTAAACAATGGTAGTAACTATAACTTTACTATTTGGGCTAAATGCCTCGTCATCTAATTAGTATTACGCCTGTATTTGTTCAGGTAGGCCCTTTACCTGGGGATTGCGCATGTATGAAACTATGAGCACTTAAATTACATCTTACATTGTAAGTTGCATGAATAAAATTTTATAAGTAAATTATTTAAAACTATAAAAGACAGTACAACTATTATGCCAATTGATGCATATTTCCCACTGTCAATCAAAACTAAAGCAATGGCCGCCACAGCTGCATCCTATATGCCACATTCAAATTCTCAAAGTGCTGCTTCTGCTGGCACATTCTCTCCGCTGACCATGTTTGAGTGCACCATTTCTAGTGCCACTATGCTTATTGATAGCATGGCTGTGCGGGATCTGCTTTTGGCTTTTAAAATTGTTGCTCAGCTGCATGGCCACCTGTTAGAGGTGCTGGATCCCACTGTGCAGCGCTTGGCTAATGTGGTTGATGAGCACAGTTTGGTATGTTGTTTGGCTGAGACTGTGGGCAAAGGAAGCAACACTAGGGGGGGGGAAGCAACAGTGGGGGGAGGGAAGCAACAGTGGGGGAGGGAAGCAACACTAGGGGTGGGGAAGCAACAGTGGGGGAGGGAAGCAACAGTGGGTGAGGGAAGCAACAGTGGGTGAGGGAAGCAACACTAGGGGTGGGGAAGCAACAGTGGGGGAGGGAAGCAACAGTGGGTGAGGGAAGCAACAGTGGGTGAGGGAAGCAACAGTGGGGGAGGGAAGCAACACTAGGGGTGGGGAAGTAACAGTGTGGGAGGAAAGCAACAGTGGGGGAGGGAAGCAACAATGGTTGTAGGGAAGCAACAATGGTTGTAGGGAAGCAACAATGGTTGTAGGGAAGCAACAATGGTTGTAGGGAAGCAACAATGGTTGTAGGGAAGCAACAATGGTTGTAGGGAAGCAACAGTGGTGGTAGGGAAGCAACAGTGGTGGTAGGGAAGCATATTTGTTAAACAAATGAAGTCATTAGTCAGGAACTCTGAAAGCCAAACTAATTGAAATTGTTCTTTTCTCTCACCCAGTGCCCTCCACCACCTGCCACGACTGCTGCTGCTGCTGCTGCTGTCCCGTCATCCGTAGCCATCTGCAGTGGGAAGCAAATCCTAGACGGCCCTAAAACGGAATCAATGCAGGAAACTTTAGCAGAAGAGCAGCTAGAAGAAGAAGACGACTGCATACTAATTGAGACAGATATGCGCCCTCTGTTCGATACAGGCAGCCAGCCGGCAGCCCCCAAAGTGCCTCGACTGTCCAGCAGCAGTGAAAATGTCTCAATGACAATGTCCGACAATTTTCCAGGCGAATTATCTAACGAATGGAAGACAACACTTCGTAAAGCTTACCGAGTGTTGAAAGATGAAAGCGGTACCGATGTGTTCGATTTTAATTTGTCCTACTCTGCCGCAGCGAATGTTCGAGCGGCTGCTAAGGTTATCGAACGGGCGCTCGAGCTGGGTCCGCACAAACCGGCTAACATAGCCGCTTGGCACAGTGAGAATTTTTCAGTTTTTGTTTGTCTTCTGAAGAATATAGTAATAGCTATTCAAGTGAGATGTGACTCTAATTCATGTGAGATGTGACTCTGATTCAAGTGAGATGTGGCTCCGATTCATGTGAGATGTGACTCTGATTCAAGTGAGATGTGACTCTGATTCAAGTGAGATGTGACTCTGATTCAAGTGAGATGTGACTCTGATTCAAGTGAGATGTGACTCTGATTCATGTGAGATGTGACTCTAATTCATGTGAGGTGTGACTCTGATTCATGTGAGATGTGACTCTGATTCATGTGTGATGTGACTCTGATTCATGTGAGATGTGACTCTGATTCATGTGTGATGTGACTCTGATTCATGTGAGATAAAACGCTTGAAAGTGATTTTTGGGCGATGAGTGATTTTTCTTTGACAATTTTTTGGCGGCTTGCACCGTGACATCTTGTTTGAGTGTGTCGTCTAAAAAAGTCACTTCTTTCCTATTTTACCTGCTAACACCGGCAACGAATATGGGGCGATGCAAATGGCTCTGGGATGCTTCTTGGCGTAGGTGTCTGTTTCATCGGCTTTAGTAGTTTAAAGTCCTAAAGTTTAAATAAAAAATAAAAAAATGTGTGCATTTCTAATTTAAGTAGTGCATTTAAGCTAATGTAGCGAAATTTGCGCATTGCAAGGCCGTTTAAAATATTTTTTCGTTCTTTACTTGTTTTGTTTCATAACGTTTTAATAGTGCAATCTGTTACTAGTTGCACTCAAATTCATTTGTATGATTATAATCAACTAATTAGCTTAATATTTCGGGTAATCCACTGTTTTAACAAAAATATAATGCCTCATATTTTATCCTACTTATAGTAGTTCTAGATCAGAAAAAAACATTTTGCGCAGATTTTGTCAATTAGCTTGTCATGTATGTTGTTTTTCAATTAACTATATAGATTCGAAAATTGTTGTGCAATAAAATAATCTGTTTGCAGGTGTGGCTGGTGCCTACGTTGCCAGGTGGTTTCGTTGCAATCTGAAGCCAAGCGCTAAGAGAGCTCAAAACCAACTGAGAATTGATGCTACAGTCGCCAAAGTGCGCAGCGTTGCTGTTGTAAGCCTCCTAACTTATCTATGTCTTAGAAAATACTTTTGTTATAATCGTAGTCGTTTGTTTTGAAGGCCGATTTTTCGCTACATTTTTTGGTCTCGGGTTTGTTTTGTTTGTTTTCTTCTGTTGATTCCAGATTTAATGACGATTTGCGATTCTGAATTCTAGGGTCTAGCAATATTTACATGCAGAATTACTACACTTGGACGTTGAAGCCTTGCGCTAAAAAACGACGCTTGCAAGTACAAGTCCAGAAGTCGTTTGATCGGCAGAAGAACATTTTTTTTGTAAGCTGGGTTCGTTTAAGATTTTGGGCCGTGTGTGTTATATTTATATTTTAGCCTTATAAAGCTATTTACGCTACATATCGGTAAGATTGGTACTTTGTTAAATAAGTTCTTCCGTGACAAGAATCGCTAAAGATTAATTGCCATCACCTCACTAGTGACTCTAGCGTCTCTGAGGCGACTCTTGCGACTTTTTAATGACGTCATCACGCCAGTTGCAGAATCGTGAAAGAGTCACGAAAAAGTTGTGTTGGCGCTTAACTTTCTACTGACTCAAGTAGACTGAATAGAGTTGATATAAATGCGCTTTAAACGCAACTCAGTGATTCTACAGCGACTTGAACATGTCTCAGATACAACTCTACGGTCCCAGAGTCGTTTCAGAGTCGCAGACAATAAAATGCCTCAAATTGGCTCTCTTTGGCGACTTGTACCGTGACATCTCATCGTTTTAGAGTTGTCTGGAGTCACTTATTTCCTATTTTACCCGTGTTACCTGCAACCAGATTGAAAAGCCTCTGAAGCGGCGCAAGTGACTCCGGGACGCTTCTTAACCTGGGTCATAGGCGTAGGAACGGGAATGGACAGTGGGGCCAGTAATGGTATCTGGCCCCTCCACATTTTAAATGTAAAATGTAGACTTTTTGCTGCATTGCATGAATGCATTTTGCTGCAGGGCGACAAAACATAGCGTCTGCAGCGCTAAAATGAGTGCCTGCGGCGCTAAAATGGGTGCCTGCGGCGCTAAAATGGGTGCCTGCTGCGCTAAAATGAGTGCCTGCGGCGCTAAAATGGGTGCCTGCTGCGCTAAAATGGGTGCCTGCAGCGCTAAAATGGGTGCCTGCGGCGCTAAAATGGGTGCCTGCGGCGCTAAAATGAGTGCCTGCGGCGCTAAAATGGGTGCCTGCGGCGCTAAAATGAGTGTCTGCGGCGCTAAAATGAGTGCCTGAGGCGCTAAAATGAGTGCCTGCGGCGCTAAAATGAGTGCCTGCGGCGCTAAAATGAGTGCTTACGGCGCTAAAATGAGTGCCTGCGGCGCTAAAATGAGGGCCTGCGGCGCTAAAATGAGTGCCTGCGGTGCTAAAATGAGTGCCTGCGGCGTCAAAATGAGTGCCTGCGGCGCCAAAATGAGTGCCTGCGACGCTAAAATGAGTGCCTGCGACGCTAAAATGAGTGCCTGCGGTGCTAAAATGAGTGCCTGCGGCGCTAAAATGAGTGCCTGCGGTGCTAAAATGAGTGCCTGCGGCGTCAAAATGAGTGCCTGCGGCGCTTAAATGAGTGCCTGCGGTGCTAAAATGGGTGCCTGCTGCGCTAAAATGAGTGCCTGCAGCGCTAAAATGGGTGCCTGCGGCGCTAAAATGAGTGCCTGCGGCGCTAAAATGAGTGCCTGCGACGCTAAAATGAGTACCTGCGACGCTAAAATGAGTGCCTGCGGCGCTAAAATGAGTGCCTGCGGCGCTAAAATGAGTGCCTGCGGCGCTAAAATGGGTGCCTGCGGCGCTAAAATGAGTGCCTGCGGTGCTAAAATGAGTGCCTGCGGCGCTAAAATGAGTGCCTGCGGCGCTAAAATGGGTGCCTGCGGCGTCAAAATGAGTGCCTGCGGCGCTAAAATGAGTGCCTGCGGCGCTAAAATGGGTGCCTGCGGCGCTAAAATGAGTGTCTGCGGCGCTAAAATGAGTGCCTGAGGCGCTAAAATGAGTGCCTGCGGCGCTAAAATGAGTGCCTGCGACGCTAAAATGAGTGCCTGCGACGCTAAAATGAGTGCCTGCGGCGCTAAAATGAGTGCCTGCGGCGCTAAAATGAGGGCCTGCGGCGCTAAAATGAGTGCCTGCGGCGCTAAAATGAGTGCCTGCGGTGCTAAAATGGGTGCCTGCGGCGCTAAAATGAGTGCCTGCGGTGCTAAAATGAGTGCCTGCGGCGCTAAAATGAGTGCCTGCGGCGCTAAAATGAGTGCCTGCGGCGCTAAAATGGGTGCCTGCGGCGTCAAAATGAGTGCCTGCGGCGCTAAAATGAGTGCCTGCGGCGCTAAAATGGGTGCCTGCGGCGCTAAAATGGGTGCCTGCGGCGTCAAAATGAGTGCCTGCGGCGCTAAAACGAGTCCTGACCCCCAATTTTTAAAACGTTCCTACTCCTACGGCCTGGGTACCGTTTTCATCTGCTTTCTGTCTCTAAATAGATTTCTAGAAAAAAATTAATTTTTTGGCCATGCAATGCTTACAAATTTTTTTATATTTTACTGTGAGTAGTAGCTAACTAATGCCCATTAAAAGTCAACCTCAATTTTCAATTAACTTTCAGACGCCGCTAACAAATACTTTCATAGTTGGTATAATCAATTTTTGAAACGAAATTTCAAGGAGCAGCAGCGTAAAGGAAAGGTGTCATCTTTGATTAGGCTGCAGGTTGTGAGTTGCATCAGCCAATGAACTGCTGTCTGGGCCTGCATTGCAGTCTCATTTAACAATAATTTGTCACTTATGTGCATGTCAGACTAAAGTTTTTTGTTCTAATATATGTACTAAATTTTAAAGTTGATGGGTTAATGTCTTTATGGTCTGTTGGTTGGCCTAATGTCCTAATAACCTGTAGGTTAATATCCTAATAGCCTGTAGGCTAATGTCCTAATAGCCTGTAGGCTAATTTTCTAATAGCCTGTAGGCTTATAGAAGCCTGCAGGCTAATTTCCTAATATCCTGTAGGCTACTGTCCTAATAGCCTGCAGGCTAATTTCCTAATATCCTGTAGGCTACTGTCCTAATAGCCTGTAGGCTACTGTCCTAATAGCCTGTAGGCTAATTTTCTAATAGCCTGTAGGCTTATAGAAGCCTGCAGGCTAATTTCCTAATATCCTGTAGGCTACTGTCCTAATAGCCTGCAGGCTAATTTCCTAATATCCTGTAGGCTACTGTCCTAATAGCCTGCAGGCTAATTTTCTAATAGCCTGTAGGCTTATAGAAGCCTGCAGGCTAATTTCCTAATATCCTGTAGGCTACTGTCCTAATAGCCTGCAGGCTAATTTTCTAATAGCCTGTAGGCTTATAGAAGCCTGCAGGCTAATTTCCTAATATCCTGTAGGCTACTGTCCTAATAGCCTGCAGGCTAATTTTCTAATAGCCTGTAGGCACTGTCCTAATAGCCTGTAGACTAATGTCCTAATATTCTGTAGGCTACTGTCCTAATAGCCTGCAGGCTAATTTGCTAATAGCCTGTAGGCTACTGTCCTAATAGCCTGTAGGCTAATGTCCTAATAGCCTGTAGGCTAATGTCCTAATAGCCTGCAGGCTAATGTCCTAATAGCCTGTAGGCTAATGTCCTAGTAACCTGCAGGCTAATGTCCTAATAGCCTGTAAAATGACGCTCTCACATGTAAAGCCTACTTCTCAATCGATATGGTAATATTTCGGCTTTAAACCTGACCCACTCTCCCTAACCCAGAAGCTGAACCGTCGCCAGAAAGCCTACGATTCGATCAGATCAGAGCTTGACCCCGCCACCCGAACCAAAATTGAGTCGGCAGTGCTCAATCGAGACTACACCAGCTCAGACGAAGAGGACACTTCGACAGCAGGCGACGGTGTTGATCAACAAACAGCCGACGAGCAGAGCCAACCGCTTCGGGTTCGCGAGCTCATCTGGGAGAGCGAGGAGTTGCGTCAGCTGAAGAATCGGCTGGACTCCGTGGCAGCAGCCTCTGCTCCGGTTGTTCGTCGACAATCTGGCGTGTACTCTGATCGACCAGCGCCTGTTTACGACGGTTTAGACTGGGCTAGGAAGCCTGCTGCAGCTGCTGACAATACTACTGCTGGAGCTAGTAGTAGCGGCAGTAACTAATCAATTGACTCTTGCTGAATCAGTTGACAATTTACTAATTTGAATTCCGGCAACCAAATGTCCTGGCTTGACATCAAGTAGTATTTTTCTGACCCCCAGCCGGTTTCTCCTGACACCCAACTGGTATCTCCTGACACCCAACTGGTATTTCCTGACACCCAACTGGTATCTCCTGACACCCAACTGGTATCTCCTGACACCCAACTGGTATCTCCTGACACCCAACTGGTATCTTCTGACATCCAACCAGTATCTCCTGACACCCAACCGGTATGCCCTGACACCCAACCGGTATCTTCTGACATCCAACCAGTATCTCCTGACACCCAACCGGTATGCCCTGACACCCAACCGGTATCTTCTGACACCCAACCAGTATCTCCTGACACACAACCGGTATCTTCTGACACTCAACCGGTATCTTCTGACACTCAACCGGTATCTCTTGACACTCAACCGGTATCTCCTGACACCTTGTATTTTCTGACAAGAAACCGGTATTTTCTCGCACCCAACCAGTATCTTAGCATCCAACCGGTATCTTCTGATATCATTATGTCCGCCATGATGTTTAGTAGTCCTTTCTGATGCCAGGACATGAATTTTAATATTTTAAGATTTTTTAGCTAGTCTGTTTTTACGTTGTCAGTAACTAATAATTGATTAGTCATTACGTTTGGAGAAGTGCAATCCCAAAACCTCTTCGTTAAAATCGCCGTGTTTATTTAAAAATATGTATATACATGTATATCTACGAGTATACAGTTGTAAATAAGCTTTAGCTGCATTTTTATGTTTGTCTAACAGTAACTACAAATTGACTGAAGTAATAAAAGTTTAGCTCTTAAAGTGTTTAAATTCAGTGCATTTTGTAATTTGTCTAATTGCCAATAATTTTTGGCATTCATTTCTGTATTGCTGAAATGTGTTGTAAAATTAAACGAATACACTGCTTTCTATTACTTACTATCTTTAACAATATTATATTCAGATTTCTCAGAACGAAGTCTCTGGGTTAATAATCCTATTTGATTCTCTTTATGTAGCTCGGAATTCTTGTTGATGGTATCTGTTGTCCAACTTGATCATGAGATGGGATCTGTTGTCCAACTTGATCATGAGATGGGATCTGTTGTCCAACTTGATCATGAGATGGGATCTGTTTTCCAACTTGATCATGAGATGGGATCTGTTTTCCAACTTGATCATGAGATGGGATCTGTTTTCCAACTTGATCATGAGATGGGATCTGTTTTCCAACTTGATCATGAGATGGGATCTGTTTTCCAACTTGGATCATGAGATGGGATCTGTTTTCCAACTTGATCATGAGATGGGATCTGTTTTCCAACTTTATCATGAGATTGGATTCTTATTGATGGGATCTATTTTCCATCTTGATCATGAGATGGGATTCCTATTGATGGGATCTATTTTCCAACTTGATCATGAGATGGGATTCCTATTGATGGGATCTATTTTCTACCTTGATCATGAGATGGGATTCCTATTGATGGGATCTATTTTCCACCTTGATCATGAGATGGGATTCCTATTGATGGGATCTATTTTCCACCTTGATAATGATATGGGATTCCTATTGATGGGATCTATTTTCCACCTTGATCATGAGATGGAATCTTATTGATGGGATCTATTTTCCACCTTGATCATGAGATGGGAATCATATTGATGGGATCTATTTTCCATCTTGATCATGAGATGGGATTCCTATTGATGGGATCTATTTTCCAACTTGATCATGAGATGGGATTCCTATTGATGGGATCTATTTTCTACCTTGATCATGAGATGGGATTCCTATTGATGGGATCTATTTTCCACCTTGATCATGAGATGGGATTCCTATTGATGGGATCTATTTTCCACCTTGATAATGATATGGGATTCCTATTGATGGGATCTATTTTCCACCTTGATCATGAGATGGAATCTTATTGATGGGATCTATTTTCCACCTTGATCATGAGATGGGATTCCTATTGATGGGATCTATTTTCCACCTTGATCATGAGATGGGATTCCTATTGATGGGATCTATTTTCCACCTTGATAATGATATGGGATTCCTATTGATGGGATCTATTTTCCACCTTGATCATGAGATGGAATCTTATTGATGGGATCTATTTTCCACCTTGATTATGAGATGGGAATCATATTGATGGGATCTATTTTCCACCTTGATTATGAGATGGGAATCATATTGATGGGATCTATTTTCCACCTTGATCATGAGATGGGATTCCTATTGATGGGATCTATTTTCCACCTTGATCATGAGATGGGATTCCTATTGATGGGATCTATTTTCCACCTTGATCATGAGATGGGATTCCTATTGATGGGATCTATATTTTCCACCTTGATCATGAGATGGGATTCTTATTGATGGGATCTATTTTCCACCTTGATCATGAGATGGGATTCCTATTGATGGGATCTATATTTTCCACCTTGATCATGAGATGGGATTCTTATTGATGGGATCTATTTTCCACCTTGATCATGAGATGGGATTCTTATTGATGGGATCTATTTTCCACCTTGATCATGATCTGGAACACTAGCAGTTTTTCATAATTAACTTTGCTATTTATTAAGCACACCGGATCTGAACGCACTCGCTGATTAAATTTTCTGGAGCCCATCGAACGGAAGTACAGAGCAAGTTTTAAATAGAATTTAGAATAAAATCTATCATTTATCATGGCAGCTACCGCCTCCTCAGCACCAGTGCTGCCATTCTCAGCCCTGACACTGTTTGAGTCCACCCTTCTCAACGCTGGCATGCTGCTAGATAGCATGTCTATGGACGAGCTCCTTGGCGCCATGCGACTGACAGCCAATCTGCACATTCAACTGATTGGCGCTATGCAGCCTTGCGCTACCGATCTGCAACGCAAATTAAATAATCTAGATTCTAATAATGCGCCAACTACTACTGATACTACTGCTAGTAACGACAATGAGCAAACAATAAATAGACATGAAAATATTGGCAATGAGAACTCGGATGAGAATAGTGATAGTCTGAGTCGTGGTCAGCTTAATTCTATTCCGTCGTTAAAACGACGCTTATCGACTGATCGAGAAGTCTGTCCAGTGAAGCTGGAACGCCATGCTGATGCTGATGATGATGAAGAATTAGCTGAGCCGCCCAGTATGTCGCCGAAACCAGATTTGAATTCAACTGCTGATAATACTACTGCAAATAGTAGCCAATGGAGGAATCATCGAGGAGATTGTAGCGTTAAAGAGGCTGAATCTCCTAATCCGCTTAACACAATCGTTATTATTGATGATGATGATGATGATGATGATGATGCTGGTTTAGTTGATGAAGATTGTCCTACTATGACGGATGCTGGGCCATCGTCGGTTTCTATGACGTTTGGGAGCTTGATGATGCAACAACACCAACAACAGCATCAGCAGATCCCTGGCTCCGTCGTTGAGATGCACAAGAACCGAATTAATGTTGGCGGAACTGCGCACATGCGGGTTGGTGGCCACTCTTCAGGCACAGCATTTTGTGATTTTTAGACTGTAAAATAGAAAGACTGAATTTCTCCTAACTTTCTAAGGATATTTTTAGCTCCCATCAAGATTAAATTGATCCCAAATCCTAAGGGATATTTCTAGATCCCAACAAGATTGAATTGATCCCAAATCCTAAGGGATATTTCTAGATCCCAACAAGATTGAATTGATCCCAAATCCTAATGGATATTTCTAGATCCCAACAAGATTGAATTGATCCCAAATCCTAAGGGATATTTCTAGATCCCAACAAGATTGAATTGATCCCAAATCCTAAGGGATATTTCTAGATCCCAACAAGATTGAATTGATCCCAAATCCTAAGGGATATTTCTAGATCCCAACAAGATTGAATTGATGCCAAATCATAAGGGATTCTAGATCCCATCAAGATTGAATTAATCCCAAATCCTAAGGGATATTTCTAGATCCCAACAAGATTGAATTGATCCCAAATCCTAAGGGATATTTCTAGATCCCATCAAGATTGAATTAATCCCAAATCCTAAGGGATATTTCTAGATCCCAACAAGATTGAATTGATCCCAAATCCTAAGGGATATTTCTAGATCCCAGCAAGATTGAATTGATCCCAAATCCTAATGGATATTTCTAGATCCCAACAAGATTGAGTTAATCACAAATCCTAAGGGATATTTCTAGATCCCATCAGAGTTGATCCCAAATTAGCGATTCGTAAAATTCCTCAATAGATATCCGATTACAAATGTAGTCCTCAATTTCAGAGTGTGCTCAAAGAGGCTTACAAGACACTAAGAGGCAGCGGGCCTCACCTATTCGACTTTTCAAAGCCGTGAGTGCAGATGTAGATATTTTTCCCCTTAATAAAGCTGATAAAGAGGATAAAATAATGGTATATCACTGCTGATTATTTTGCAGTTGGACTGAGAATTCGAATCAGACTGTGGCGCAGAATGTAATCTCGCATGGTCAGATCAGTGCCGATTTTGAGTCTGATCAGGAAAACTGGCTGTGTGAGTATAACCTGATGGTTTGTTTATTTTTTACCACTAGCATTGAGTTTATTTTATTTGATTATAATGCGTGATTTTAGTATGCATCCATCTATTCTTATGAAATTCTTTATTATAAGCACAGCACACCTGTAACACCTGAAACCCCCAGTTTCAAGCATACCTTTAACACCTCGAATTACCTGTTTTGAGCACACCTGTAACACCTGGAACTCCAGTTTTGAGCACACCTGTAACACCTGGAACTCCAGTTTTGAGCACACCTGTAACACCTGGAACTCCCCAGTTTTGAGCACACCTGTAACACCTGGAACTCCAGTTTTGAGCACACCTGGAACACCTGGAACTCCCCAGTTTTGAACGCACCATTGATCTCATCACCTGGAAGTCCATATTAATTGTAAGAGTATTCAGTGTCAGTTAAAATATTTATTTTATTTCCTTCCAGCCGCCTGCTACCTGGAGTTCCGATCTATGCAATCTTTCTGTCTGCGCAATCGTCCAGTTTGGCGTAAAGGCAAACGTCAAAAAGCGGTTAGTGTTAGTTATTATTTTAATGTCGTATTATTCCTAGAGCTCGTCTGTTCGCAGAAGTATTATCACTTCCCGCTCTAAATTTGACAACTTCATCTGTTTAAGTGTCACTGGATCACCTTTTCAAGCGCCACTAGATAATCTATCTAGTTAAATGCCATTAGATCAGCTATTTAAGCGTCTCTAGATCATCTATTTAGGCTTCACTAGATCATCTAATGAAGCGCCACTAGACCATCTATTTAAGCGCCACTAGACCATCTATTTAAGCGCCACTAGACCATCTATTTAAGCGCCACTAGACCATCTATTCAAGCGCCACTAGACCATCTATTTAAGCGCCACTAGACCATCTATTTAAGCGCCACTAGACCATCTATTTAAGCGCCACTAGACCATCTATTTAAGCGCCACTAGATCATCTATTTAAGCGCCACTAGATCATCTACAATAGAATCAGCCGATATTTTCAGAAACTCGGTCGCCGCCAGAAGGCATTCGAAGCCCTGCTGCCAAGTCTGACGCCAGACGAACTCGAACAATACCGAGTTGTGCTCACCAGAGACGTCACCTCATCCGACGAAGAAGAAGAAGACGAGACTCTGAGAGTTCGCGACCTGCCCTGGCAGTCCGACCGGATGCGCGAGATGAAGCAGCGACTTGATGAAGCTTTCACGCTGAGATTTGCCACCATTAAGCAGCGCTGTCAGCTGGCCAAGTGCGTCAGGCATCCCCAGGTGGTCAGCAGCAGGTCTGTGCCAATGGGTGTGCCACAATGGGCAATTGCTCCGGCTTATAGACCTGGCTAGATTGATTGTTGTTTTTTGTAACTCTATAATCAGTTGAGTCAATATGATGTAAGTCTACTGAGCTCTCCTGATGATCTGTTTTGATCTGCTCTCTGTGCTTTTATGCAGCCTAAGCTGTTGTTTCTAGTGTTTTTGGTGTATTGAATTTATTGCAGTTGATACTACATTTTATAGCGCTCACTCTGTTCTCTAATTAATGATTCTCTTCATGTCGCCTTTCTATCACCCTTTCCCTCCTTTCTCCTCTCCTCCCTCTCTTCCTCCTCTCTCCCTCTCTCCCTCCTCTCCCTCTCTCCCTCCTCTCTCCCTCTCTCCCTCCTCTCTCCCTCTCTCCCTCCTCTCTCCCTCTCTCCCTCCTCTCCCTCTCTCCCTCCTCTCTCCCTCCCTCCTCTCTCCCTCTCTCCCTCCTTTCTCCTCTCCTCCCTCTCTCCCTCCTCTCTCCCTCTCTCCCTCCTCTCCCTCTCTCCCTCCTCTCTCCCTCCCTCCTCTCTCCCTCTCTCCCTCCTTTCTCCTCTCCTCCCTCTCTCCCTCCTCTCTCCCTCTCTCCCTCCTCTCTCCCTCTCTCCCTCCTCTCCCTCTCTCCCTCCTCTCTCCCTCCCTCCTCTCTCCCTCTCTCCCTCCTTTCTCCTCTCCTCCCTCTCTTCCTCCTCTCTCCCTCTCTCCCTCCTCTCTCCCTCTCTCCCTCCTCTCTCCCTCTCTCCCTCTCCCTCTCTCCCTCTCTCCTTCCTCTCTCCCTCCTTTCTCCTCTCCTCTCTCCCTCCTCTCTCCCTCTCTCCCTCCTCTCTCCCTCTCTCCCTCTCCCTCTTTCCCTCTCTCCTTCCTCTCTCCCTCTCCCTCCTCTCTCCCTCTCTCCCTCTCCCTCTCTCCCTCCTTTCTCCTCTCCTCTCTCCCTCCTTTCTCCTCTCCTCTCTCCCTCCTCTCTCCCTCTCTCCCTCTCCCTCTCTCCCTCTCTCCTTCCTCTCTCCCTCTCCCTCCTCTCTCCCTCTCTCCCTCTCTCCCTCCGCTCTCCCTCTCTCCCTCTCTCCCTCCTCTCTCCCTCTCTCCCTCCTCTTTCCCTCTCTCCCTCTCCCTCTCTCCCTCTCTCCTTCCTCTCTCCCTCTCCCTCTCTCCCTCTCTCCCTCTCTCCCTCCGCTCTCCCTCTCTCCCTCTCTCCCTCCTCTCTCCCTCTCTCCCTCCTCTCTCCCTCTCTCCCTCTCTCCCTCCTCTCTCCCTTCCCTCTGCCAGGTCTGCCTCTTCTCTTCTTTCCTCTTTCCCCTCTTCTCCCCTCTTCCTCTCTTACCAATATCCTTGCCTGTGTCAATTTTGCAGAATTCTTCTATTAATTTTTAGCTTGCTAATCTGATCAATTTAATAAAAAAACTTGAACAAACAATCTCTGTCATTCATTCTATCTAAAGAGAATATGTTTATTTATATTTTTTGCTTGGTAATTATTTGATATTAAAGGATATCATCATGACATCGTGATCACATTCCTTGCCGTTGCAATCATATTAGCATACACTTAGCTGCATGTAATCTCTTATATAGAAGCTATATAATTACTAGGGTCTAAGCTTTGATTTTGCATTTTTTTTAATTGCAACTACCTAAATAATCATGTACCAGTAGATATTATAAACGATGAAATACACATTTCTACCGTTATAATGTAGTTTGTAAATACGAATATGTATAACGGGTGTGTCTCAAAAAACAGCCTATCATTCTATATTGACTCTCCTGTTTGACATTTTCACGCTCTAATCTCTAGACTATTCTAAATGTTTTGTAGCCAGAATATAATTGCTTTGAAATTCTTTTAGCCAGGGAGCAGTGCTATTTAAACAGCCTGGCTTGTCTTGCGGACTTGGGCGACTAAAGCTTAAAATTTAGACCTGTCCGTTTGATTGGCTTTATTGTTTATGGCTGATTTGTGGCACTGGCTTTGATTGGCTTTATTGTCTATGGCCGATTTGTGGCAGTGGCTTTGATCGGCTTTATTGTCTATGGCCGATTTGTGGCAGTGGCTTTGATTGGCTGTATTGTCTATGGCCGATTTGTGGCAGTGGCTTTGATTGGCTGTATTGTCTATGGCCGATTTGTGGCAGTGGCTTTGATCGGCTTTATTGTCTATGGCCGATTTGTGGCAGTGGCTTTGATTGGCTGTATTGTCTATGGCCGATTTGTGGCAGTGGCTTTGATTGGCTGTATTGTCTATGGCCGATTTGTGGCAGTGGCTTTGATCGGCTTTATTGTCTATGGCCGATTTGTGGCAGTGGCTTTGATTAGCTTTATTATAGTTAGCCTAAGCATGTTGAAACGGGGTGAAATGCACGGCTGCCCGCCCGCTGCAATTGTATATGGCTGACCAATAAATAAAAAAACTCGTATGTATATTTGTATTTTTTGAATGTTTTTATAACTTGTGCGAGGATATTTCGAAAGTAAAGCTTAGTACCATAGACAACAGCGTACATTAACAACATAGAACTTTAGCGGCGATAATATGCAAATACGAAGCATAGCAATTTGATGAACAGACTAACTTCACTAAGGAACACCACCAATATATAACAACCTAAAGTCAGACAGACACAAGAAACAATACGCTTGTAAGTAGTTAATAAACATTAGATTTTGTAGCCTAGACAAATATATAGATCAATTTGTCAAACAGGTATAACTAATTTATCAGTCTAAACAATCAGTGGGTCAGTCTAATGTCCACCTGAACGTCACCTCATCTATGTTGATGAGACCGGTTTCAACATTTCGACTCGCCGGTCCCAATGACGCAGCAGACGTGGCCAGCGAGTCCGACGTGTTTTGGAAACGCAGCGACGGGTTCAGGTCAATGTCCTGCAGACAGTGGCACCAAATCTCGGCTTGGTACACCACAAGATTGTCGGTCACACATTTGTCGAGGAGCTGCTCCATGCTGTCAACAATCGAGATGATGTAGACAATGCCGACAACGTCTTAGTCATCATGATGGAGCTTGCTTCCATAACGGGCTGAGGATCCCCCAGCAGTTTGAGCTGAACTCGCAGGTTGCAGTACTGCCTCCATATTCTCCATTTCTGAACCCGACCGAGTGTGCGCATTCCTGTTTGAAGGCGGCCATCAAGCGGCAACTTGCGCAGCCACAGGTGCAAATCGAATTGGACAATCCACCGCCAGAGACAACACTGCTCGAGTGGCGCGTACGATCGTTCTTCATCGGATTGCGGAGGAGGCAACGGCTGAGATCACAGTAGCCAAATGCGGCGGCTGGTTTCGGCAGATGCTTCGCATTATCCCGCGCTGCTTAAATGAGGAAGAAAATCTCTGAACATTGATCGGGTTTGATTTCAATCTGTTCAACACTGTTTTGAGAGACACGATTGTTGTCGGCTTATACTGTATGCCATGGTTTTGCCTTTGCCTGTTTTGATTGGTTTCTCTGAAATCAAAGTGTTGATGTCAATCGTTTTTTGATATGCCATCTATTTGCAGACGTTATTTCAGTGAAGTTATTCGTGAAGGATATACGAGCACTGTGAAAAGGCTTAATAGCGCGCCCAGATTGGTTGCTCCATAGACCCCCTTTTGGGCCATAGACAATGGAAAAGCAAGTCTTCAATAGCTTGATTCTCCCAATAAGAATTAAACTGCTTGCTCCTAGGCTCAACTGGATTGGAAAATGCTATAGTAAATATTATCGAGCGCATTGTAGTTTATGGTTTAATCTGCCCCCTCCCCTGAATTTTTGGCCAGGACTAAAAACATTGCAAGTTGCTTTCAATCGATAAAAATGGCCAACAAAATTTCCGTAGTATTAATGCACAGTTTTGGAATTTGCTATTCTGAAGGCACCTGAATAGTCTGAGTGACAGCTCGACTCTTTCCACTTGTCTTACTCATTGGATCTCAAAAAATGATAAAATTGGCATTTAGCAATAACTCCTGCTGTGGTGCTAAAAGTATAGCCACTCTTATTGACGAAAAAAATTCTTTAGTTTTTCTTTCGACCTTCCTTTCTGGGATCTAAAACTCCTCATCCTCTCGAGCATGCATATTTTAGCTCCAGATCTTCAGATAGTCGAGCTCAAGTGTCGACTTCTTCTGTTGGACAGCTGTTAGAGGAATTTTCTCGCTAGCCGAGAGTAGCTCTACAATTAGCTCTTTAGGTTCTAGATAAATTGTTAGCTTTCTTCAGTTGCATTGTATGCTTTAGAAGTTTATTAATAGTCTGATTCAGCTGTAGTTAGCGATAGGACCTGTGTTAAATGGTGTCTGCAGCAGCTTTGAATTTGGAAGCCGCCGCACCATTTGCGGTATGGCGCAGGCTGTCTCTTATCTTCATCCTGGCGGCTGTGCTGTGCTGCGCTGTACAGGAGTCATTCGCTTCGGATGGTGAGCCAGTTCTGGGTCAAGGATTTCATTGCTTTTCTCCTAGACACTATACTATATGATGGTCTCCTCTGGGCATTGTCTGGTTATATGTTTACATGTACCCTTATTATCAACAGTGCAATATCTGTGTTTAGCACTCTTCTAGTTTATTATCATACTTTTGTGCTAGCTAATTCTCTCAATTTTAAATTAAATCACCCATCTGATCAGTCTCTCACTTGTATTTATTGATTAATTATCTTAATTTATATTTAAAACCGTGTCTCGCACCTGCATGTAATGGTCAATTACCTTTATAGCCGTGTATTACACCTGTATCTAATTTTTAATTACCTTTATACGAGCTAGCCGTTTCTCGCACCTGTATTAATTGAATAATTACCTTAATTACCTTTATAGCCGCTTCTCGCACCTTTATCAATTGGTTAATTATATCTTAATTATCTTTATAGCCACGCCTCACACCTGTATCAAATAGTTGTATGTATTCATACTTATTCATACTTGAAGGTTACTTACTATACTACTGAGTATTAAATTACGTCTTAAAGCCGTGCGTGACACCTGTTCTTGTGACTAACTATCTTAATTATCCTGTCCACTACCTAAACAGCCATTCCTCACCTTGGAAAATCTATTCTAAATGTAGTGGGCCAATACAGCTACAGGTGCATATGTAGGCAGCAAGTGGCCTGAGGAAAAAGGAAACAGATGCCAGTTTCTACGCTGGGCGGCTATCCCGCAGGCTACATGGGAGCCAGCATGGATGAACTTTTGGGCGAAGCGGTCGAGCCTAAGCCGGACAAGGGGAAGGCGAAGGCGAAGGCCCCTGCTGCAGCTGCTTTCGTCTCCGCTAAAGCCTCCGCTCCCGCCGCGGCACCTGCGCCCGTACCTCCATCTTCCGGCCGAAATTCGAGTTAGAGAGCATTTTGTACTTTTTGATTTTTTGTAATTATTACCGATCTATCAATCTTGATCTCCACTGAAACAATTAATTTCATTTGCTCTAGCAAATGACATCAACATCAGACTGAGTTTACTAATAGTGCATTGTTATTTGTCTCATTTTTCGTTCTGTCCAGTTTTAATTTGAAAGCAAGTCGAAAATTAAGGGGAAAAGGCAGCAGTCACTGAAGGATCTGGGGTTGAGGGGCGGCAGGCACTGAAGGGTCTGAGGGGAGGAGCAGCAGTCACTGAAGGGTCTGAGGGGAGGGGCAGCAGGCACTGAAGGGTCTGAGGGGAGGGGCAGCAGCCACTGAAGGGTCTGACGGGAGGGGCAGCAGCCACTGAAGGATCTGAGGGGAGGGGCAGCAGGCACTGAAGGGTCTGAAGGGAGGGGCAGCAGGCACTGAAGGGTCTGAAGGGAGGGGCAGCAGGCACTGAAGGGTCTGAAGGGAGGGGCAGCAGGCACTGAAGGGTCTGAAGGGAGGGGCAGCAGGCACTGAAGGGTCTGAAGGGAGGGGCAGCAGGCACTGAAGGATCTGAGGGGAGGGGCAGCAGGCACTGAAGGGTCTGAGGAGAGGGGCAGCAGGCACTGAAGGATCTGAGGGGAGGGGCAGCAGGCACTGAAGGATCTGAGGGGAGGAGCAGCAGGCACTGAAGGGTTTGAGGGGAGGGGCAGCAGGCACTGAAGGATCTGAGGGGAGGGGCAGCAGGCACTGAAGGATCTGAGGGGAGGAGCAGCAGGCACTGAATGGTCTGAAGGGAGGGGCAGCAGGCACTGAAGGGTCTGAAGGGAGGGGCAGCAGCCACTGAAGGATCTGGGGTTGAGGGGCGGCAGGCACTGAAGGATCTGAGGGGAGGGGCAGCAGGCACTGAAGGGTCTGGGGGGAGGGGCAGCAGCCACTGAGGGGTCTGAGGGGAGGGGGCAGCAGCCACTGAAGGATCTGAGGGGAGGAGCAGCAGGCACTGAAGGGTCTGAAGGGAGGGGCAGCAGGCACTGAAGGGTCTGAAGGGAGGGGCAGCAGGCACTGAAGGGTCTGAAGGGAGGGGCAGCAGGCACTGAAGGATCTGAGGGGAGGGGCCGCAGGCACTGAAGGGTTTGAGGGGAGGAGCAGCAGGCACTGAAGGATCTGAGGGGAGGGGCAGCAGGCACTGAAGGATCTGAGGGGAGGAGCAGCAGGCACTGAAGGGTTTGAAGGGAGGGGCAGCAGCCACTGAAGGATCTGGGGTTGAGGGGCGGCAGGCACTGAAGGATCTGAGGGGAGGGGCAGCAGGCACTGAAGGGTCTGGGGGAGGGGGCAGCAGCCACTGAGGGGTCTGAGGGGAGGGGGCAGCAGCCACTGAAGGATCTGAGGGGAGGGGCAGCAGGCACTGAAGGGTCTGGGGGGAGGGGCAGCAGCCACTGAGGGGTCTGAGGGGAGGGGCAGCAGCCACTGAGGGGTCTGAGGGGAGGGGGCAGCAGCCACTGAGGGGTCTGAGGGAGGGGGCAGCAGCCACTGAGGGGTCTGAGGGGAGGGGGCAGCAGCCACTGAGGGGTCTGAGGGGAGGGGGCAGCAGCCACTGAGGGGTCTGAGGGGAGGGGGCAGCAGCCATTCTCCCCCTGCATGCATCTCATACATTTCTCTCTCACAGCGAGCTCCGAAGGATCAGCAGACGGCTCTGTGGGAGTCACGTGTCCCAAGACTCGTCACGTGAGGCACTGCATCTCTGGCCGGATTCTGTACCTCACCACCATCAGCTATGAGGGAGACAGCTGCGCCAGGAAGAAAAAAGTCAAGCGGACTCGGGCTGGTGAGAACTTCCCGAATCTACTGCTGATGGGGTCTCAGTGCCCTGTGTGAGCGTGTCCATGAGTGCGTGCTTGCGTACCCTACCGTATTTGGCTTGCTGGTATTGTGCTCAGAAGTCAGCGCTTGTTTGTCGGGTGAAGTCGCTAAAGGTATTTACTTCAGCTTCCCCGCTTGCAGCCTCCTCCATCCTTTGCTGTTCCCCTCTAGACCGGAACTGCCCTATCGGCACCAAGTACAGCCGCACCAAGTGCAGTCGCAGCGGCTACCGCATCGAGACCAGCCTGACTGTCTACCTTGACGACTGCGTGTGCAAGAGGCGAAAGCTCAGCACTAAGAAACGATGCACTCCAGGTAAAATTGCTGCATAAATTGTCTAACGCTTCTCGGAAAGTATAATTTAATGTACTTGTTTACGTGGAAAAATTCATTTATAAGATAGAAAATCTTTCAGTCAGTAAGTCAGTTAGTCAACCAACCAATTAATCAATCAATCAACCAATCAATCAATCAATCAATCAATCAGTCAATCGAATCAATCAGTCAATCAATCAATCAACCCCAGAGTGCAAGCCGGCAACCCAACGCACCCGCTGCATCGATAACAGTCTGTATCGGATTGAGTCTGGCGAGAAGGTAGTGAATTTCGCGTGCACAGCCTACACAAAGCAGGTAGCATTGAAGCCCGACTGCACCGTTGGAGTGCGCAAGAAACCCGGCACCTGTCGGGGTCTGTTCATGACAGTCACTGAGCTGCGCACCACCTACAGGAATTGCCGGTGTCGGACTACTAGAAAACGTGTCCGAGTTCGCTGCGGTGAGTCCGCTCACGGTTGTGCCTGACTCTGACTCTAGCTCATGTTGTGCATTAGTTACTCGAAAACTCTTCACACTTCAGCCTGTCCGAAGACGAAGGTGCGAACCAGGTGCGACGGCAATGTGAAAATGCGTATTAGCACTGTTTACCGGCTGAAGCGAAACTCTTGCAAAGTTGAGACTAAAGTTAAGCGAATTCCCATATGTGAGTTTTATTATGCTTTTTGAGTAAGGAGTGAGGTGGGTGCAGAGAAGGGACAATGTGTGAGGTGGGTGCAAATGGGGGGCAAGGAGTGAGGTGGGTGTAGAAGATAGGCAGGGAGTGAGGTAAGTGCAGAAAAGAGATAGGGAGTGATGTGGATGCAGGATAGGGATAGGGAGGGACGTGGATGCAGGATAGGGATAGGGAGTTATGTGGCTGCAGAATAGGGATAGGGAGAGATGTGGGTGCAGAATAGGGATAGGGAGTGATGTGGGTGCAGAATAGGGATAGGGAGTGATGTGGGTGCAGAATAGGGATAGGGAGTGATGTGGGTGCAGAATAGGGATAGGGAGTGATGTGGGTGCAGAATAGGGATAGGGAGTTATGTGGGTGCAGAATAGGGATAGGGAGAGATGTGGGTGCAGAATAGGGATAGGGAGTGATGTGGGTGCAGAATAGGGATAGGGAGTGATGTGGGTGCAGAATAGGGATAGGGAGTGATGTGGGTGCAGAAAACCGGCAGGGAGTGAGGTGGGTGCAGAAAAGAGGCAGGGAGTGAGGTGGGTGCAGAAAAGAGGCAGGGAGTGAGGTGGGCGCAAATGAGGGGCAGGGAGTGAAGTGGGCGCAAATGAGGGGGAGGGAGTGAGGTGGGTGCAGAGGAAAGACAGGGAGTGAAGTGGGTACAGATACAGAAAAGAGCAGGGAGTGAGGTTGGTACAGGTACAGAATAGAGCAGGGAGTGAGGTTGGTACAGGTACAGAATAGGGCAGGGGGTGAGGTGGGTACAGGTACAGAATAGGGCAGGGAGTGAGGTGGGTACAGGTACAGAATAGGGCAGGGAGTGAGGTGGGTACAGGTACAGGATAGGGCCAGGGAGTGAGGTGGGTGTAGATGAGGGGCAGGAAGTGAGGTGGGTGTAGATGAGGGGCAGGAAGTGAGGTAGGCGCAGAATAGCAAGTGACAGTGGTGCATACATGTAGTTGAAGCGGGCAGTGTACTGTAAGCTAAGACATACGGAGTAACTAGTATAAGCATCGCAATCCAACCCAGCTTGCCCAAAGAACCGAGTGAAGTCGCGATCAAGCTGCAGAGCGGACTGCAGCCAGACGGTGACTGAAACCTGGGCGGAAGTTCGCAATTGTCGTTGCGTCAGACCCGTTAAAAAGCGAACTGTCAAGTGCTGTGAGTTTTTCATTAGTAACTTGTACTTTTATTAGGGCTTAGAAATGATATCGATTTTGCGGTGTCAATGGAAACAGGCTGTCCGAAGCCGCAGCGCAACAGCTACTGCCGGGTAGCGTTCTGCACTCCATGGTTCGTAGGTTTCAACTTCGAGGCGGGCGCTGCAAGGAGAAGGTCAAGGTCACTAAGAAGCCAATTGGTGAGTGACCTTTATATTTCACCTGTTTTACCTACCTTTCTTAGCATTGAAAGTATCCCCCCATGCTGTACCATATTTAGTCTGCAACAAAAAGTATCGGCCGGTGAAAAGTTCGTGCGCTTTCAACGGCTACCGTCGGGTGATTTTGTACAATCAGGAGAGACGGGGCTGCGAGTGCGTTAAGCGGAGGCGGATCACCTACGAGAAGTGCGGTGAGTTGGCGCACTTTTGGGCAGAGAGTAGGTTGGTGTTGAACATGCCAGGGAATGGGGTGGGTGTTAAATGAGGCATGGAGTGAGTGAGTGTTAAATGGGGCAGGGAGTGGGGTGGGTGTTAAATGGGGCATGGAGTGGGTGAGTGTTAAATGGGGCAGGGAGTGGGGTGGGTGTTAAATGGGGCATGGAGTGGGGTGGGTGTTAAATAGGGCAGGAAGTGGGGTGGCTGTTGAGCGGGGCAGAGTGGGGTGGCGTGTTTGACTGGTTAGTCAATAGTTTTCTACTTAAAAATATTCGGCCTTAACTATTTAAATAAGCAATAACAACGCCAGGCTGCGGCAAGGACTACACAACCGAGAAGTGCGACGACAATGTCTGGATTGTGAAAGCCGTCAACCACAAAATGGACGGCGCCAAGTCCGCCTGCAAGCGCAGCGTCGCTGTACGCAAGAAACCAATTAGTAAGCTACTACAAACTAGAACTCAGCTAGTATTTGTACTTTTTTATTACTTTCTAGCTAGCTTTAATCTACCACCATCGCAGAGTGCCGGGGCAAGCTGCACAGGCGGGTGTCTCGCTGCCAATCTGACGGCTATCGAGTTGTTCGACAGCTCGTTGAAGAGGCTCGCGACTGCGTCTGCGTTACCAGGGTGACTTCGCATCGGGAGCGGTGCCGTACGTCTTTCGATTTTAGCTACTCATGGTAGCGATTCTTAGGGAAAATAATATAGCATGGAGTTAAGTCACTATAGCCGGGTTAGATTTTGTTTACGGAAAATTTCCATTTCACATAATCAATGCTGTGCACCCTGGGGAATGACTATAAAAACTCTCGATGGATTCGGATCAGCTGTCGCTCAAATATCCCACCTATTCAGATATTTAGTATTTCGTTATCTTTTTTGCTGCTTTTATCTACTTATAGTAGTATTCGATAGTAATAGTTATTCTATTTTTTCAACCTTTTTGATCTATTCTTAGTAGTATTGGGTAATTTTTTGAGTTTAAATATTTTCGTATTTAAAAAAGCTTTGTAACGAAATAAAAATTCTTGCTACTTTTTCCCACTAATAGTAGTATTTATTGTTTTTCAAAAACAATCGATTTCAGGTTGCGAAAAATCTCGAATCGAGCATGAATGCCGCGGCAATCGAGTTTATAAGCATCGATATGTGCAACACCTGGTTGATGGCAGGTGCCTCCTGAAGCGAACCACTTCTGTTGTACGAATCAGTGAGCAATAATTTACATTTCTCAACTTACATTTTTAAAAGTAAAGAGTGTTTTTTTGTTGCCTACTTTTTTCACCACTACAGAGTGTGGCGAAAACACAGTGAAATCCTCGGATTGTGTAAAAGGATGGCGCACGAAGACCTACGTTAATTATTATCCTTACAACTGCAAATGCTTGAAACGCGTCTACAACCGGCAGGTGCGATGCGGTAAGACCTACTTATTATGAGTAGCATGCTATAAAATTAACTATATTTCTATTTTGTTGTTTTTAGTTTTCCTTTTCTTTTTGATCACTAAAACAGAATTATTAAAACAGAATTTAATCGATTACTTCATCGAATTTCAGCCTGCCCAAAGAACCGCACAAAGACCCGGTGCATTCGTGGAGTCCTTGTTAAGTTAGAGAAAAAATACGAAATGAAAGACGGCCAGTGCATCGGGCACACGTGCAAAATTACTCGGAGAGTTCGTAAGTTGAGCTGCTGTCGTGCGCTTAATATGATGGTTTGAGTCACCCAATTCAGTGTCACCTGAGTCACCTGAGTCACCCATTTCAGTGTCACCTGAGTCACCCAATTCAGTGTCACCTGAGTCACCTGAGTCACCCATTTCAGTGTCACCTGAGTCACCCAATTCAGTGTCACCTGAGTCACCCAATTCAGTGTCACCTGAGTCACCCATTTCAGTGTCACCTGAGTCACCCATTTCAGTGTCACCTGAGTCACCCAATTCAGTGTCACCCGAGTCACCCAATTCAGTGTCACTTGAGTCACCCAAGTCACCCAATTCAGTGTCACCTGAGTCACCCAAGTCACCCAATTCAGTGTCACCTGAGTCACCCAAGTCACCCAATTCAGTGTCACCTGAGTCACCCAAGTCACCCAATTCAGTGTCACCTGAGTCACCCAAGTCACCCAATTCAGTGTCACCTGAGTCACCCATTTCAGTGTCACCTGAGTCACCCAATTCAGTGTCACCTGAGTCACCCAATTCAGTGTCACCTGAGTCACCCAATTCAGTGTCACCTGAGTCACCCATTTCAGTGTCACCTGAGTCACCCATTTCAGTGTCACCTGAGTCACCCAATTCAGTGTCACCTGAGTCACCCAATTCAGTGTCACCTGAGTCACCCATTTCAGTGTCACCTGAATCACCCAATTCAGTGTCACCTGAGTCACCCAATTCAGTGTCACCTGAGTCACCCATTTCAGTGTCACCTGAGTCACCCATTTCAGTGTCACCTGAGTCACCCAATTCAGTGTCACCTGAGTCACCCATTTCAGTGTCACCTGAGTCACCCAATTCAGTGTCACCTGAGTCACCCAATTCAGTGTCACCTGAGTCACCCAATTCAGTGTCACCTGAGTCACCCATTTCAGTGTCACCTGAGTCACCCATTTCAGTGTCACCTGAGTCACCCATTTCAGTGTCACCTGAGTCACCCAATTCAGTGTCACCTGAGTCACCCAAGCCACCCAATTCAGTGTCACCTGAGTCACCCAATTCAGTGTCACCTGAGTCACCCATTTCAGTGTCACCTGAGTCACCCATTTCAGTGTCACCTGAATCACCCAATTCATTGTCACCTGAGTCACCCATTTCAGTGTCACCTGAGTCACCCAATTCAGTGTCACCCGAGTCACCCAATTCAGTGTCACCTGAGTCACCCAATTCAGTGTCACCCGAGTCACCCAATTCAGTGTCACCTGAGTCATCTGAGTCACCCATGTCAGCGCCAATCTACTCCTACTCATTCCAGACTGTCCCAGGAAATTTGAGGTGAAGCGTGGCAAGTGCACCAAGAAGCAACGCATAGTGACTACTCGAGAGACTCGCAGGCGCAACTGCAAGTGCAAATCGGTGGTCAAACGGACCAAGGAGGTCTGCGGCTGTCCAAGGCCGGTGCACAGACGGGTGTGCTCAGCTGATCAGGTCGAGACCATCTACTCAACCAAGTACAAGCTGGTTGACGGACTGTGTCTGGCTGAGGAGGACGAGAAAGTCATACCGAATAGTGAGGGATGCTTCTGCTGTGTCTGCCTCCCTCTCCTCCTCTCCCTCTCTTTACTCTCTCCCCCTCTCCCTCTCTCCCCCTCTCCCTCTCTCCCCCTCTCCCTCTCTCCCCCTCTCCCTCTCTCCCCCTCTCCCTCTCTTTCCTCTCCCTCTCTCCCCCTCTCCCCCTCTCCTCTCTCCCCTCTCCCTCTCTTCCCCTCTCCCTCTCTCCCCCTCTCCCTCTCTCCCCTCTCCCCCTCTCCCTCTCTCCCCCTCTCCCTCTCTCCCCCTCTCTCCCCTCTCCCTCTCTTTACTCTCCCCCTCTCCCTCTCTCCCTCTACCTCTCTCCTCCTCTCCCTCTCCCCCTCTCCCTCTCTCCTCTCTCCCCCTCTCCCTCTCCTCTCCCCTCTCCCTCTCTCCCTCTCCCTCTCTCCCCCTTTCCCTCTCTCCCCTCTCCCTCTCCCCTCTCCCTCTCTCCCCCTCTCCCTCTCTCCCCCTCTCCCTCTCTCCTCCTATCCCTCTCTTTCCTCTCCCCCTCTCCCCTCTCCCTCTCCCCCTCTCCCTCTCTCCTCCTCTCCCTCTCCCCCTCTCCCCTCTCCCTCTCCCCTCTCCCTCTATCCCTCTCTCCCTCTCTCCTCCTCTCCCTCTCCCCTCTCCCTCTCTCCCTCTCTCCCCCTCTCCCTCTCCTCTCCCCCTCTCCCTCTCTCCCTCTCCCTCTCTCCCCTTTCCCTCTCTCACCCTCTCCCTCTCCCCCTCTCCCTCTCTCCCTCTCCCTCTCTCCCCTTTCCCTCTCTCCCCCTCTCCCTCTCCTCCTCTCCCTCTCCACCTCTCCCTCTCTCCCCTCTCCCCCTCTCCCTCTCCCCCTCTCCCTCTCTCCCCCTCTCCCCCTCTCCCTCTCCCCCTCTCCCCTCTCCCTCTCTCCCCTCTCCCTCTCTCCCCTCTCCCTCTCTGCCCCTATCCCTCTCTTTCCTCTCCCTCTCTCCCCTCTCCCTCTCTCCCCCTCTCCCTCTCTCCCCCTCTCCCTCTCTCCCCCTCTCCCTCTCTCCCCTCTCCCTCTCTCCCCCTCTCCCTCTCTCCCCCTCTCCCTCTCTTTCCTCTCCCTCTCTCCCCTGTCCCTCTATCCCCTCTCCCTCTCTCCCCCTCTCCCTCTCTTCCCCTCTCCCTCTCTTCCCCTCTCACTCTCTCCCCCTCTCCCTCTCTCCCCTATCCCTCTCTTTCCTCTCCCTCTCTCCCCTCTCCCTCTCTCCCCCTCTCCCTCTCTCCCCCTCTCCCTCTCCCCTCTCTACCTCTCTCCCTCCCTCTCTCCCCTCTCCATACCTCCCTCTTACCTGCCTATATCCCTTTCTCCCTCTCTCCCTCCAACTCTCTCTGTCTCCCACTGCCTCCCTTCATCTTTATTCGCTTCATCCTCTCCTCCAGCCCACGAATTCAGCGCAACCCCCTTTCCCCTCAACGCTACTGCAGAGTGCCCCAGCAAGCCGCTGTACCGCCGGGGCCGCTGCGGATCCGACGGGAGCCGGGTGGACACCTGGGTGCACCACAGCCTGCGCAAATGCGTCTGCCACCAGCGGGTCAAACGGCTTCGGCTTCGCTGCCGTAAGCGTGGGGATTTAAACTTAGGGATTTCAGTAGTAGCATTGGTAATTTCTGAAAAACAGCTTTTTTCTTGTGTCTGTAAAACATGTCGTTAATTTTCTTTGATGTGCCGCCACCTTCGCTTCTCTTTGATGTGCCGCCACCTTCGCTTCTCTTTGATGTGCCGCCACCTTCGCTTCTCTTTGATGTGCCGCCACCTTCGCTTCTCTTTGATGTGCCGCCACCTTCGCTTCTCTTTGATGTGCCGCCACCTTCGCTTCTCTTTGATGTGCCGCCACCTTCGCTTTCTTCTCTTTGAAGTGCCGCCACCTTCGCTTCCTTCTCTTTGATGTGCCGCCACCTTCGGTTCCTTCTCTTTGATGTGCCGCCACCTTCGGTTCCTTCTCTTTGATGTGCCGCCACCTTCGGTTCCTTCTCTTTGATGTGCCGCCACCTTCGGTTCCTTCTCTTTGATGTGCCGCCACCTACAGTTCTCTTTGGTGTTGCCGCCACCTTCGGTTCTCTTTGATGTGCCGCCACATTCGCTTCCTTCTCTTTGATGTGCCGCCACCTTCGCTTCCTTCTCTTTGATGTGCCGCCATCTTCGCTTTCTTCTCTTTGATGTGCCGCCACCTTCGCTTTCTTCTCTTTGAAGTGCCGCCACCTTCGCTTCCTTCTCTTTGATGTGCCGCCACCTTCGGTTCCTTCTCTTTGATGTGCCGCCACCTTCGCTTCCTTCTCTTTGATGTGCCGCCACCTTCGCTTCCTTCTCTTTGATGTGCCGCCACCTTCGCTTCCTTCTCTTTGATGTGCCGCCACCTTCGCTTCCTTCTCTTTTGATGTGCCGCCACCTTCGCTTCCTTCTCTTTTGATGTGCCGCCACCTTCGCTTCCTTCTCTTTTGATGTGCCGCCACCTTCGCTTCTCTTTGATGTGCCGCCACCTTCGCTTCCTTCTCTTTGATGTGCCGCCACCTTCGCTTCCTTCTCTTTGATGTGCCGCCACCTTCAGTTCTCTTTGATATGCCGCAAAACCATAGCTGAAACATATCTGGTCTTTTAAATCTGCCGCTATTCACCAATGATCTCAATTCTAACAAACCAATTTAAACTTTTTATAAATGAAAAAACACATTTTAGGATGTCCAAAGCCTACCAAACGGCGTAAGTGTGTAAAGCATCGATCTTTGGAAATTGTCAAAGTGTCGCACCTTCTCATTCGAGGTGTTTGCAAGCGGTCGGTCAGCTTTCAACGGACACCTGTCTGTGAGTCATGCGAGCTGTCTGTCTCTCGACGTTTGTTTAATTTGGATTAAGAAAATCTCCTTTTTTGATCAGGGGACAGCTGACCTTCTCTACTCTACTCTACTCTACTCTGAGCAGGGGGCAGATGACCTCTACTCTTACTCTACTCTAATCTGAGCAGGGGGCAGCTGACCTCCCCAATAATAGGGTCATCTGGCCTCCCCAAACAGCCGCAAAGTAGTTCCTGACTGTGCAATTTGCAGACTGCCTGGAGGAGGAAACCCCAATCTACGGCCGATGCCGGGGCGCACGGAAAGGCCGGTCGGCTGGCCAGCGCCTGATCACGTACGTGAAGCACCAGACCCGGAATTGCAGATGCGTCAAACGAACTCGAGTTAAAAAGATTCCTTGCGGTGAGTTTGAGATTGTTGCTACGATGTAAAATTGCTGCGCGATACAAAATTTAATATCCTCATGTCTCCTTAGCAACAGTGTGTTGTCACCTTAGCAACAGTCTGATTTTCTCTTAGCAACAGTGTTGTGTCTCCTTAGCAACATTCTGATTTTCTCTTAGCAACAGTGTTGTGTCTCCTTAGCAACAGTCTGATTTTCTCTTAGCAACAGTGTGGTGTCTCCTTAGCAACAGTCTGATTTTCTCTTAGCAACAGTGTTGTGTCTCCTTAGCAACATTCTGATTTTCTCTTAGCAACAGTGTTGTGTCTCCTTAGCAACAATCTGTTTTTCCCTTAGCAACAGTGTTGTGTCTCCTTAGCAACAATCTGATTTTCCCTTAGCAACAGTGTGGTGTCTCCTTAGCAACAGTCTGATTTTCTCTTAGCAACAGTGTTGTGTCTCCTTAGCAACAGTGTTGTGTCTCCTTAGCAACAATCTGATTTTCCCTTAGCAACAGTGTTGTGTCTCCTTAGCAACAATCTGATTTTCCCTTAGCAACAGTGTTGTGTCTCCTTAGCAACAATCTGATTTTCCCTTAGCAACAGTGTTGTGTCTCCTTAGCAACAATCTGATTTTCCCTTAGCAACAGTGTTGTGTCTCCTTAGCAACAATCTGTTTTTCCCTTAGCAACAGTGTTGTGTCTCCTTAGCAACAATCTGATTTTACCTTAGCAACAGTGTTGTGTCTCCTTAGCAACAATCTGATTTTACCTTAGCAACAGTGTTGTGTCTCCTTAGCAACATTCTGATTTTCTCTTAGCAACAGTGTTGTGTCTCCTTAGCAACAATCTGTTTTTCCCTTAGCAACAGTGTTGTGTCTCCTTAGCAACAATCTGATTTTCCCTTAGCAACAGTGTTGTGTCTCCTTAGCAACAGTCTGATTTTCTCTTAGCAACAGTGTTGTGTCTCCTTAGCAACATTCTGATTTTCTCTTAGCAACAGTGTTGTGTCTCCTTAGCAACAATCTGATTTTCCCTTAGCAACAGTGTTGTGTCTCCTTAGCAACAATCTGATTTTCCCTTAGCAACAGTGTTGTGTCTCCTTAGCAACAGTCTGATTTTCTCTTAGCAACAGTGTTGTGTCTCCTTAGCAACATTCTGATTTTCTCTTAGCAACAGTGTTGTGTCTCCTTAGCAACAATCTGATTTTCCCTTAGCAACAGTGTTGTGTCTCCTTAGCAACAATCTGATTTTCCCTTAGCAACAGTGTGGTGTCTCCTTAGCAACAATCTGATTTTCTCTTAGCAACAGTGTTGTGTCTCCTTAGCAACAGTCTGATTTTCTCTTAGCAACAGTGTTGTGTCTCCTTAGCAACAATCTGATTTTCCCTTAGCAACAGTGTTGTGTCTCCTTAGCAACAATCTGATTTTCCCTTAGCAACAGTGTTGTGTCTCCTTAGCAACAGTCTAATTTTCCCTTAGCAACAATGTCGTTACCTTAGAACCATGGCGTTTTTGCCTTAGCAACAGTATGGCCTCCCCTAGCAACAAGATTCTAGTTCCCTTAGCAAACAGCATCTTTTCTTAACACAACACAATATAATATGGGGTGTTTATAGCGCCTTCCTTGGCAACCATGAAGCCGCATTCATAACTAAAAAATCATTTCAGCCTGCCACTTATTAAACTATCGCACGAAGCGTTGCGAAAACAAGAAGAAACGCTTCGTGATCCGAGACTACCGATTCACCGAAGGCGCCGAGCGCTGCAAAAAAACTGTCAAAACTACCAACGTTCCAATCAGTGAGTTTCCACGGGCTTGAAATTAGCTTGAAAACTGCGCCATTTTAAAGTCGAATGCCTCGTCATCTAATTAGTCTTGTTTTCTTTCAAACAGAATGTGACGAGAACAGAAGCGAGCACAAATCGGCTTGCGGCAAGCGGGGCTACCAGACCGTGACCCTCACCTATCACAAGCTGGTCAGCTGCGCCTGCGTGAAAAAGCACAAGAAGCGTCGAGTGATTTGTCGTAATAAAATTTTACTGAGTTCTTAAGATAGTGGGAGATTTATGAAATATGGGAGATTTATGAAATGTGGGAGATTTATGAAATATGGGAAATCTATGAAATATGGGAGATTTTCCGAAATATGGGAGATTTATGAAATATGGGAGATTTATGAAATATGGAAGATCTATGAAACATGGGAGATTATTGAAATATAGGAGATTTATGAAATGGGAGATTTATAAAATGTGGGGGTTTTCTGAAATATGGAAGATTTATGAAATTTTATACCTTTTTAAATATGAGGGCTTACTTTAACCTTGGAGTAGCATAATGTCCCTAATGTCAGATTCTCAATATCTTTGCTATCTCTTCCGCAGGCTGCCCGAAAACCAAAGTAGAGCTGAAACCGGATCCCAAGCTTAAATGGAATCGAAAGTGCACCACAGTTTATCGGTTGAATCGCGAAAAAAACCGTTGCGATAAAAAAACAAAATGTCCCGCCGAGACAAAGCAGAAAAAAATGTGCCGGCCAGTCATGGCGCCGCTCAAGGCGGGACCCTGCAATAAAGAGACCGGATTTCAGACTACGGAGCTCACCATTGGTCGGGTTGTGCTGCTGCCACCGCCGCAGAACCGATACGCCTGTTTGGTCAAGAAAGTCAAAATGAAGAGGAGATGCAGTGAGGGTTGGGGGTGGCGGGCTATCAGACCCACCGTGGGGTTGAAAGTGGTGGGGTGGCGGGCTATCAGACCCACCGTGGGGTTGAAAGTGGTGGGGTGGCGGGCTATCAGACCCCCGTGGGGTTGAAAGTGGTGGGGTGGCGGGCTATCAGACCCACCGTGGGGTTGAAAGTGGTGGGGTGGCGGGCTATCAGACCCCCGTGGGGTTGAAAGTGGTGGGGTGGCGGGCTATCAGACCCCCCGTGGGGTTGAGGGTTGATTTTGGGGTGGCGGGCTATCAGACCCTTTGAGGTCGTGCGCATGTACTCAAGTGTCTATGTTCCAAAACAACCCCTCTCCAGCTTGCCCCAAACCCGCTCGAACTGTGAAGTGCCGCCGTAATGTGCTAATCACGGTGACGGTCACCCAGAAGCTGAAAGGCCAAAAGTGCATCAAGGCTAAAAAGGTGGATAAAAAGGCCACAAGTAAGTTTGCTAGCTAACATTTCTGCAGGTACACAAGCCTATGGTACATGATAAAAATATATCCAAGTTTGTTTCCCTTCTAGAATGCCCAAAGAATTCTATTTCGGAGACAAAGTGCAGATCTGACAACACCAAGGTGGTTACCAAGGTGACCTACAGAAAGCGAAACTGCAAATGCGAGCGAAAAGTGAAACACAGAAGAGTTCTTTGTCGTAAGTGGGTTATTGGATTGGTACCTGTCTGAAGAAATAAGAGGAAAATCTCACACCTGAACAATCTCACACCTGAACAATCTCACACTTGAACAATCTCACACCTGAACAATCTCACACCTGAACAATCTTACACCTGAACAATCTCACACCTGAACAACCTCACACCTGAACAATCTCACACCTGAAAAATCTCACACCTGAACAATCCCACACCTGAACAATCTCACACCTGAACAATCTCACACCTGAACAATCTCACACCTGAACAATCTCACACCTGAACAGTCTCACACCTGAACAATCTCACACCTGAACAATCTCACACCTGAACAATCTCACACCTGAACAATCTCACACCTGAACAATCTCACACCTGAACAATCTCACACCTGAACAACCTCACACCTGAACAATCTCACACCAGAACAATCTCACACCTGAACAACCTCACACCTGAACAATGTCACACCTGAACAATCTTACACCTGAACAATGTCACACCTAAACAATCTCACACCTGAACAATATTACACCTGAACAACCTCACACCTGAACAATATTACACCTGAACAACCTCACACCTGAACAACCTCACACCTGAACAACCTCACACCTGAACAACCTCACACCTGAACAACCTTACACCTGAACAATCTCACACCTGAACAACCTCACACCTGAACAACCTCACACCTGAACAACCTCACACCTGAACAATCTCACACCTGAACAACCTCACACCTGAACAATCCCACACCTGAACAATCGCTCGATAACCCCACCCAAAACTACCAGGCTGCCCAGACCCGATCATTTCAACCCGATGCGTGAGGCACACAATCAAGGAGCGCTCAACCGTCAGCTACCAGCTCAAGTCTGAACGATGTCGCAGGAAGAAGCAGGTGTCTAAAAAGAAAATCAGTGAGTCCGTCTATTAACATTGATTTAAAAGGACTTTATTGACTAAATAAATAAAACTGTCAATTGGTTTTCAAACAATCGCAGAGTGCAAGGGCGGTACAAAGGTCACCAGGACAAAGTGTGACAAGCGTTGCAATCAGAAGGTGACAAAAGTTACTCGGTACATCCGGAACTGCGAGTGCCGAAAGAAAACTGACATTTCCAGCGTGAAATGCTGTGAGTTCCAGCGTTCTCGAATGCCTCTGGGGTTTCTCTAGTCATATCTAAGCATCTCTAGTCGTCTCTAAGCATCTCTAGTCGTCTCTAAGCATCTCTAGTCATATCTAGTCATCTCTAGTCATATCTAAGCATCTCTAGTCATCTCTAGTCATATCTAAGCATCTCTAGTCATCTCTAGTCATATCTAAGCATCTCTAAGCATCTCTAGTCGTCTCTAAGCATCTCTAGTCATATCTAAGCATCTCTAGTCGTCTCTAAGCATCTCTAGTCGTCTCTAAGCATCTCTAGTCGTCTCTAAGCATCTCTAGTCATATCTAAGCATCTCTAGTCATCTCTTTTCATATCTAAGCATCTCTAAGCATCTCTAGTCGTCTCTAAGCATCTCTAGTCATATCTAAGCATCTCTAGTCGTCTCTAAGCATCTCTAGTCATCTCTAAGCATCTCTAGTCATATCTAAGCATCTCTAGTCATATCTAAGCATCTCTAGTCATATCTAAGCATCTCTAGTCATCTCTAAGCATCTCTAGTCATCTCTAAGCATCTCTAGTCATATCTAAGCATCTCTAGTCATATCTAAGCATCTCTAGTCATCTCTAGTCATATCTAAGCATCTCTAGTCATCTCTAGTCATATCTAAGCATCTCTAAGCATCTCTAGTCATCTCTAAGCATCTCTAGTCATATCTAAGCATCTCTAGTCATATCTAAGCATCTCTAGTCATATCTAAGCATCTCTAGTCATATCTAAGCATCTCTAGTCATATCTAAGCATCTCTAGTCATCTCTAAGCATCTCTAGTCATCTCTAAGCATCTCTAGTCATCTCTAAGCATCTCTAGTCATATCTAAGCATCTCTAGTCATATCTAAGCATCTCTAGTCATCTCTAAGCATCTCTAGTCATCTCTAAGCATCTCTAATCATCTCTAAGCATCTCTAGTCATCTCTAAGCATCTCTAGTCATCTCTAAGCATCTCTAGTCATCTCTAAGCATCTCTAGTCATCTCTAAGCATCTCTAGTCATATCTAAGCATCTCTAGTCATATCTAAGCATCTCTAGTCATCTCTAAGCATCTCTAGTCATCTCTAAGCATCTCTAATCATCTCTAAGCATCTCTAGTCATATCTAAGCATCTCTAGTCATATCTAAGCATCTCTAGTCATCTCTAAGCATCTCTAGTCATCTCTAAGCATCTCTAGTCATCTCTAAGCATCTCTAGTCATATCTAAGCATCTGTAGTCATATCTAAGCATCTCTAGTCATATCTAAGCATCTCTAGTCATATCTAAGCATCTCTAGTCATCTCTAGTCATCTCTAGTCATCTCTAGTCAACTCTAGTCATTTTTTGTCATCTCTAGTTATATCTTATAGTCATCTATAGTCATCTCTAGTCATATCTAGTCATCTCTAGTCATATTTTGTCATCTCTAATCATATATAGTCATATCTAGTCATCTCTAGTCATATTTTGTCCTCTCTAATCATATATAGTCATATCTAGTCATCTCTAGTCATATTTTGTCATCTCTAATCATTTATGGTTTCTATAGTCATCTTTAATCATCTCTAGTCATCTTTGATCATCTCTAGTCATCTCTGGTCATCTCTAAGCATGTATAGTCATGTATAGTCATCTCGATCTAGTCCTATCAAGTCATCCCTAGTTATCTCTAGCCCTCTCTTGATATATCTGGTCATCTCTTGATATATCTGGTCATCTCTAGCCATCTCTAGCCAGCCATCTTTAGTCTTCTCTAGTCATCTTTAATCATATATAGTCATGTATAGTCATCCCTTACTCACGCACCCTAATTCATCTCACTGTCACTCGTTTTATTTCACAGTCACTCTGTTCACCTTACTGTCATCACCAATCTAACTACTTTCGCAGCTGGCTGCTCACAATCAGTTTAAGCTATAGCATACATAATTTCATCATTTTTTCATTTCTCTCTAAAGCATGCCAGCTTGTTTCTTTAAAAGTTGTTTTTTTTTCTAAATGAATAACTATCTGAATTTTCCGCTTCGATAGCTTTTACAGCTGTGCCTCCGAGCAAAAAAAGAATTGCTCTAGTGGAAAGCGAGGAGACTAATAAATGAGCGAATGCCTTTAAATAGAAGCTCAATTCCATTTTACAACAAGAAGGTTGGAGAGAGATTTTCTGCTCTATTGTCATTCCTTAGCTAGCCAGACTCCTAAGCCATCGCTTCATTTTGCTGACTTTCATTATGTCGCATTTTAGTCTTAAAACTTTTTAGGGCAAGGCAGTTTAGCAGTAGACACGTCTTGAGTCGCTTCTTGCCGCTAAAGTGCCCAGGGTTCGAATCTGCGAGTAGTCTGAGAGTTGTGTACACTGCCTGGCATTAAATAGTCAGAGCCGCTGTACACTCGTGTAATCGCGTCTAATTAGGCTATGATACCCTGTCTAATTAGGCTATGATACCCTGTCTAATTAGGCTATGATACCCTGTCTAATTAGGCTATGATACCCTGTCTAATTAGGCTATGATACCCTGTCTAATTAGGCTATGATACCCTGTCTAATTAGGCTATTATAATCTGTCTCATTAGGCTATGATACCCTGTCTAATTAGGCTATTATAATCTGTCTAATTAGGCTATTATAATCTGCCTAATTAGGCTATGATACCCTGTCTAATTAGGCTATTATAATCTGTCTAATTAGGCTATGATATCTTGTCTAATTAGGCTATGATATCCTGTCTAATTAGGCTATGATATCCTGTCTAATTAGGCTATGATATCCTGTTTAATTAAGGCTATGATATCCTGTCTAATTAGGCTATGATACCCTGTCTAATTAGGCTATGATACCCTGTCTAATTAGGCTATGATACCCTATCTAATTAGGCTATGATACCCTGTCTAATTAGGCTATGATACCCTGTCTAATTAGGCTATGATACCCTATCTAATTAGGCTATGATACCCTGTCTAATTAGGCTATGATACCCTGTCTAATTAGGGCATAATACTCTGCTTATTTAGGTATGTTAGTAAGGTATTATAAGGGTTGATCGGGTTGAAAGAGTTGAATACATCATGTGCTTAATTAAACTATGGAGAGGTATGATAACCTTGCTACTTCAAGATAATGACATGTACACCTCAATTTTATGATTGACAGGCTGTCCGAAAAGCGTCACCAGAGTGGCTTGCATTGACGACTCTCGGCGCGTTGTCACCACCACGAGTTGGAGGCTGGTGCGGGGTGCCTGCCAGAGAAAGGCTCGAAAAAGAGAAAAGAAAATTGGTGAGTTTATTTTATATGAGTAAGAAGCAATTCCTTAGGTAGACTGAATTTCAAGAGGCTTTAGATTGGGGTAGATCGCTATTTGAATTAGAAGTTAAAAATTTGAGTTATCTATAAAACAATTAGTTAAAGTAAAATCACGATTCAGGGAGGCAAGATTCTTTCTGTGTAAAAAGTACACGTCAGTGTAGAAGTACATATTTCAGTTTAAAAGTACATATTTCAGTCTAAACGTACACACTTCAATCTAAAAGTACATATTTCAGCCTAAAAGTACATATTGAAATCTAAAAGTACATATTTTAGTCTAAAAGCACACATTTGAGTCTAGAAGTAAATATTTAGTCTAAAAGTACACATTTCAGTCTAAAAGTACATACTTTAATCTAAAGTTGCATATTTTAGCCTAAAAGTACATATTTCATTCTAAAAGTACATATTTCAGTCTAAAATTTCAGTCTAAAAGTATACATTTCAGTATAAAAGTTCATATTTCAGTATAAAAGTACATATTTAAGTCCTAAAAGTACAAATCTAAGCTAAAATCAGGTTGTTAATTTTAAAAGAGGCAATGTTCGTGGTAAAGGCCCCAGAACTTCTCAGTCGCAATTCTCTCTAAAAATCTCACCCCAAACTCTCCACTTCATCCACAATCCAAGTCTGCCTATCGAATCTCAAGCCAATTCGCGGTCCTTGCAAGCGCAACGGCTATCGCCAGGTGACATTCGTGAGCTACCGGCTGCGAAAGTGCAAGTGCGTTCGGGTGCAACGAAAGTCTAACGAACTGTGCCGTAAGTTTTTTTTTTTTTGCGAATTTCTTGTTATAATTGACAAAAAATTGAAAATTTGTTCGTGTATTTTCTTGGCAAAGTTATGAAGCAAGTTGTTAGAATTGTAAAGAGATGCGTTTAAAAAAGACGACGCAAAATATTCGAATAGCATTTATAGATTCTCATTCTCTGTGACTGGAAAATTTGGAATCTCGTAAAAACATAACATGAGAGTGAGATAACTGAAATCTCACCCTCTCTGATTGGAGAATCTGGAATCTCACCCTCTCTGATTGGAGAATCTGGAATCTCACCCTCTCTGATTGGAGAATCTGGAATCTCACCCTCTCTGATTGGAGGATCTGGAATCTCACCCTCTCTGATTGGAGGATCTGGAATCTCACCCTCTCTGATTGGAGGATCTGGAATCTCACCCTCTCTGATTGGAGGATCTGGAATCTCACCCTCTCTGATTGGAGGATCTGGAATCTCACCCTCTCTGATTGGAGGATCTGGAATCTCACCCTCTCTGATTGGAGGATCTGGAATCTCACCCTCTCTGATTGGAGGATCTGGAATCTCACCCTCTCTGATTGGAGAATCTGGAATCTCACCCTCTCTGATTGGAGAATCTGGAATCTCACCCTCTCTGATTGAAGAATCTGGAATCTCACCCTCTCTGATTGGAGGATCTGGAATCTCACCTGATGAGATCGCGAGACACAATAAGTCACCCAATTTTGACACATGAATCATTTCAAATGGAAAATTATTAACAGGAATATAATAAACTGATAAAGCCTGTCAATCAGAGTTCCAACTGCCTCCACTTCTGGGCCAGCAACGGAGCTGAGGTGTGAAAGCTGCGCCCAGCAACGTTCCACAGTCTGCATTCTGAGCTCAGCGACAATGTCGATGCCGGAATGTCTGGCGGTTGAGTTTGAGACGATTTTCCGTCCGCATTGTGGACGGCATCGTCCACCCAGCAGCAGGGACAGTTTGGCCGGTTGGTTCTGCAGGGACCAGCTTTGCTGGAAATGGAGCAGCTGACGGACACGTCTGCTCCGCGCCTGTCTTTGTTTGACTGAGGGATGACCGGGTCACAACTGCGGGCATGTTGGACAGTGGGCGAAGGTTCAGATATTTCTGTCAGGAATTCACCTCTAGGCTGATTCTTGTTGCTTAGTCCCAGGTGGGTCAATCAGCTAAATCCTCACATGACCCAGGTGGGTCAATCAGCTAAATCCTCACATGACCCAGGTGGGTCAATTAACTAAATCCTCACATGACCCAGGTGGGTCAATCAGCTAAATCCTTACCTGACACAGGTGGGTCAATCAGCTAAATCATCACATGACCCAGGTGGGTCAATTAACTAAATCCTCACATGACCCAGGTGGGTCAATCAGCTAAATCCTTACCTGACCCAGGTGGGTCAATCAGCTAAATCATCACATGACCCAGGTGGGTCAATTAACTAAATCCTCACATGACCCAGGTGGGTCAATCAGCTAAATCCTTACCTGACCCAGGTGGGTCAATCAGCTAAATCATCACATGACCCAGGTGGGTCAATCAGCTGAATCCTTGCACCTGACCCAGGTGGGTCAATCAGCTAAATCATCACATGACCCAGGTGGGTCAATCAGCTAAATCCTCACATGACTCAGGTGGGTCAATCAGCTAAATCCTTACCTGACCCAGGTGGGTCAATCAGCTAAATCCTTGCATCTGACCCAGGTGGGTCAATCAGCTAAATCCTTGCATCTGACCCAGGTGGGTCAATCAGCTAAATCCTTGCACTTGACTAGGTGGGTCAATCAGTCAATCAATCAATCAGTCAGCTAAACCCTCACCTGACCCAGGTGACCCAAAGACCCAGCATCCACTCACTCATCATCAAACTGTCGAACATGTCCCTCACTCGAACTGTCCACCAACCGGAACTGTTTGCGCCAAATTTTGCTTCGAGCGCAAGGACAGAACCGAATCGCAACGAATAGCGAGATCAGCGAAGCCACAGTGGCCAGACAGGCCATGCCCAGAAATACACCGACAGTGAGAAAGTCCATCTGTTTCGATGTGGTGCCTTTGGGTGTTGCAGTGAGAGTTGATGTCGGGGTGAACCGTGCAGCAGCAGTAGATGTCTCTGTCGGAGTTGTAGAATACGACAGCATCGCTAATTCACAATATTCGAATCGTTTCAATCGCCTCAGCTTGATCGATCGGCCTGAGGTTCGAGTTCGCATGATCTGGGCCAGATACGGTGCGCACCGCTTGCACCTGCAGCTGCCGTCAAAGTAGTTCCACTGCAGATTGCATGCGGTCGGATTGGTGCGAATGTAGTTGGAGCATTCGGATTTGTCGATCGGTTCTGGCACACTGTCCGCCTTTGCAATAATTATTGTTGGCAAAATTATTGCCAGAACGAATTTTAGCTTCATTGTTTCGCTTCTCTGCACAAAAATGGTTTCTCATTGTGCCAGGCTAGGCTTGCCACATTTTTATATAGGCGAGCGATGCTTGGCTTGGGTGTTCAATTAATCTTTTACCCGATTCGCTCTAGTCTTTTCTGATGCTGTGTTGTTGTGTCTGCCTCTCTTTCATCTCAGCTGCGCGTACTTGCGCTGGTGTGCCTACCTTCTGGGCCCCAAAGAGCTGCTGGCGGGGTCTTAGAAAGAGCAGCTTGGAATACTTTCTCAAAGTTGACCTTGTGATATACAGTTGGCAATAGGTTATGGAAAGTAAAGAAAAACAGTGTCGTTTTACGGTAGATAAAGTAGAATCCTAATCTAAACTACCATTTGATGCACCTAAACAACTATAAGATGTACATGTACTTAAACAACTATTAGATGCACCTGAACTACCATTCGATGTTACCTAAGCTACTATAAGATTACCTAAGCTACTATTAGATGTAACTAAACTACTATTAGATTTATCTAAACTGCTATTAAATGTATCTTAACTACTATTAGATGCACCTGAACTACTATTAGATGTACCTGAACTACTATTAGATGCACCTGAACTACTATTAGATGCACCTGAACTACTATTAGATGCACCTGAACTACTATTAGATGCACCTGAACTACTATTAGATGCACCTGAACAACTATTAGATGTACCTGAACTATTATTAGATGAACCTGAACTACTATTAGATGCACCTGAACTACTATTAGATGCACCTGAACTACTATTAGATGCACCTGAACTACTATTAGATGCACCTGAACTACTATTAGATGCACCTGAACTATTATTAGATGAACCTGAACTACTATTAGATGCACCTGAACTACTATTAGATGCACCTGAACTACTATTAGATGCACCTGAACTACTATTAGATGTACCTGAACTATTATTAGATGAACCTGAACTACTATTAGATGCACCTGAACTACTATTAGATGAACCTGAACTACTATTAGATGCACCTGAACTACTATTAGATGCACCTGAACTACTATTAGATGCACCTGAACTACTATTAGATGTACCTGAACTACCATTAGATGAACCTGAACTACTATTAGATGCACCTGAACTACTATTAGATGCACCTGAACTACTATTAGATGCACCTGAACTACTATTAGATGTACCTGAACTACTATTAGATGAACCTGAACTACTATTAGATGTACCTGAACTACTATTAGATGCACCTGAACTACTATTAGATGCACCTGAACTACTATTAGATGCACCTGAACTACTATTAGATGCACCTGAACTACTATTAGATGCACCTGAACTACTATTAGATGTACCTGAACTATTATTAGATGAACCTGAACTACTATTAGATGCACCTGAACTACTATTAGATGCACCTGAACTACTATTAGATGCACCTGAACTACTATTAGATGAACCTGAACTACTATTAGATGCACCTGAACTATTATTAGATGAACCTGAACTACTATTAGATGCACCTGAACTACTATTAGATGCACCTGAACTACTATTAGATGCACCTGAACTACTATTAGATGTACCTGAACTATTATTAGATGAACCTGAACTACTATTAGATGCACCTGAACTACTATTAGATGAACCTGAACTACTATTAGATGCACCTGAACTACTATTAGATGCACCTGAACTACTATTAGATGCACCTGAACTACTATTAGATGTACCTGAACTACCATTAGATGAACCTGAACTACTATTAGATGCACCTGAACTACTATTAGATGCACCTGAACTACTATTAGATGCACCTGAACTACTATTAGATGTACCTGAACTACTATTAGATGTACCTGAACTATTAGATGCACCTGAACTACCATTAGATGCACCTGAACTACTATTAGATGTACCTGAACTACTATTAGATGAACCTGAACTACTATTAGATGAACCTGAACTACTATAAGATGCACCTGAACTACTATTAGATGAACCTGAACTACTATAAGATGCACCTGAACTACTATTAGATGAACCTGAACTACTATTAGATGCACCTGAACTACTATTAGATGTACCTGAACTATTAGATGCACCTGAACTACTATTAGATGCACCTGAACTACTATTAGATGTACCTGAACTACTATTAGATGCACCTGAACTACCATTAGATGCACCTGAACTACTATTAGATGTACCTTAACTACCATTAGATGTACCTGAACTACTATTAGATGCACCTGAACTACTATTAGATGTACCTGAACTACTATTAGATGCACCTGAACTACTATTAGATGCACCTGAACTACTATTAGATGCACCTGAACTACTATTAGATGCACCTGAACTACTATTAGATGCACCTGAACTACTATTAGATGCACCTGAACTACCATTAGATGCACCTGAACTACCATTAGATGTACCTGAACTACCATTAGATGTACCTGAACTACCATTAGATGTACGTTGTCATCCGTTGCGCAAGGATCACTCACAGCCCGAGCTGCACATCCGCCATCTCCGCAGGCTGTCCAAAAAGTCACAGCGAGTCCAGCTGCCGCTCGGAGCGCCTGGTGACCAGGCGGACTCGCTACCGGCTGCAGAGCACCGGCAGGGGCAAGAAGGTTTGCACCAGACACGTGCGGAACCTGGTCCGCTCGCCCGGCTGCCCGGTGGACAAGCGAGTCAAAACGACCAAATGTAGGGAGGACGATTTTAAACGGATTACCACGGTACGGAGGTACCAGAAGAACTGCAAGTGCAGGAAGAGTGTCAAGACTGAGAAGAGACGATGTCGTGAGTTTTAGGACTCGGTTTCTGTGCAATTTTTAGCGATGATTTTTGGGGATTTTTGTAATCAATAATGAGTTGAAAAACTGGCTGTAAACTCGAAAAAATAATATTTTAGCTAAAACTAGTTTTTTAAATTTAAAGTGATACTGGGATTGATTTTCGAATTCATTTTTTAATTCATTTTTGGATTCATTTTTGGATTCCATTCAAGATTTGTTGTGGGATTCATTTTGAGATTCATTTTGGGATTCGTTTTGGGATTCATTTTGGGATTCACTTTGGGATTTGTTTTGAGATTCATTTTGGGATTCGTTTTGGGATTCGTTTTGGGATTCGTTTTGAGATTCATTTTTGAGCCTCATCAGCCGCGGTGTCGGTAGAAGACAGACGGCTGAGCCAGCTGGAGCAGCAGATGCAGCAGCTGACAGCCAGCGTGCGAACGGGACCACTCGGAAGAGACAGGCGTCAGAAGGGACCCATTAAGTGCTTCAGCTGCGGCGAGCCGGGTCACATCGCTAGGCGGTGCCCAAAGGCGATCGGCAGCCGCTGCAGCCGGTGCTCAGGCAAGGGTCACTCCGCCGCGGTGTGCCCGACACCAACTGGTCAGCCGCAGGGAAGCCACAGGGTCGGCAGCCTGGGGCCAGCACCGACCCGCTCAAAAGGGGCCCTCAGATCAGCGCCTTCAGTCTTCGTGAAGGTGCACTTTGGCAGCGTGTCAGCGCCTGCTCTGCTCGACACCGGCGCGCAAGTTTCGTTGATGGACAAGTCGCTGTTCGACAGACTGCAGTGCAAGATCGACTCCACCGACATCGGTGCGCTGCCGACGGCCGTCGACGGATCCCGGCTGCGCTGCCTTGGCCTGTCAGCAGCGGATGTTTCGATCGGCCAGACCATCCGCGTGTGCCATCGCTTCACAGTCGTGGACGGCATCCAGCCCAGCCTGATCATCGGCATGGACTTCATCGGCGAGGTGTCGCAGGCGATGACCATTGACATTAAAGAAGGCGTCGTCAGGTTCGACAGCACAGCTGTGCCTTTCAGCAGCGAGCCGGCTAGAGCAGACTGTCGCCTGGTGCCGAGTGTCCTGGTGGCGCGGGTGGCGGCAACTACGGAGTTGCCCGCCCGCAGCGAGAAGCTGGTGTGGCTCAAGGTGGATTCCAGCGGCGAGCAGGGAGTTTTTGAGCCGTCTGAGGACTTCGTGAAGTCCACTGCCGTCCTGCCGGCTCGCGTGCTGGCGGTCTCGGACGACTGCCGCATCCCGGTGAAAATGTGCAACCTGGCAGAGGAGCCCGTGCTGCTGTACGCCAACAAGGCGGTCGGCACGTTCGAAGGCGCGATGACAGACGGGGACGGTCGCCAGGAGGCGGCCCAGGAGAACCCTGTCGGTTGGAACATAAACGCGGAGCTGCCCGAACCGGATGCTGCGAGGCTGCGACAGCTACTGGAGAGCAACGAGGACCTGTTCGCCAGGCACGAGTACGACCTGGGCACGACGGCGTTGCTGCAGCACCAGATCGAGCTGGAGCCGGGAGCGCGGCCACACCGGCAGGTCCAGCGCCGGCTGCCGCTGTCTGTGCGAGACCAGGTGGACAAGAAGATCGGCCAGATGCTGGAAAGCGGCATCATCGAGCCGTCGACATCACCATGGGCCAGCAACCTGCTGGTGGTCCGCAAGAAGAACGGCGACATCAGACTGTGCACGGACTGGCGGCAGCTCAACGCCTGCACGGTCAAGGATGCGTACCCGCTGCCGCACCTGCAGCAGGCCATGGATGCGCTTGTCGGATGCTCCTGGTTCTCCACCATCGACTGCCGGCAGGGCTACCACCAGGTGGAGGTGGCGGAGGAGGACCGGTACAAGACGGCTTTCTATTCGACGCGCGGCCTGATGCAATTCTGCAAGATGGGCTTCGGGATGTGCAATGCCCCGGCGACGTTCCAGCGGCTCATGGAGCTGGTGATGTCCGGCCTGTCCTGGGAGTCCGTGCTGACTTATATCGACGACATCATTGTCTTCAGCAGGACGTTCGACGAGCACTTAGAGAGGCTGGCGGAAGTTTTTAAGCGGTTGCGAGACGCGGGACTCAAGCTGCACAAGGCCAAGTGCGCGTTCGGCCATCGCCGGGTGCTGTACCTGGGACACCTGATCAGCGAGCAGGGCATTGCCCCGGATCCCGGCAAGGTCGATGCCATTCGCAGCATGCCCAGCCCAACGACGACCGAGGAGGTGAAGCGGTTTCTTGGAATGCTGGGGTTCTACCGTCGGTTCATCCCAGGCTTCAGCCAGACGGCGAGGGTCCTGCACGACGTCAGCGTGAAATCGAGGGACTTCGCGTGGAGCAGCGACTGCGAGCGAGCGTTCCGCGAGTTGAAGGACCGGCTGACGACGGCTCCGGTGCTGAGGCTGCCGGATTTTACCAAGCAGTTCGTGCTCAGCTGCGACAGCAGTCAGTTCGCCGTCGGCGCGGTGCTCAGCCAGCTGCACGGTGACGCCGAGCTGCCTGTGGCGTTCGCCTCTCGCACCCTCAACAAGGCCGAGCGCAACTACTCGGCGACCGACCGCGAGCTGCTGGCGCTGGTCTGGAGTCTGAAGCACTTTAGGACGTACCTGCTGAGTGTCCCGAGCTTCAGAGTCTACTCGGACCACCGGCCACTGCAAGGTCTGCTGACAACGAAGGACCCCGAAGGTCGGCTGGCGCGATGGCTTTCGACGCTGCAGCAGTTTTCGTTCGAGCTGCTGTACCGGCCTGGCAGGGACAACGTCGTGCCGGATGCGCTGAGCCGGGTGGCCGGCACGCGCCTGCAGCCTCGGTGGGACGACAGCCGCCTGCACGAGAAGCAACTGCAAGACCCGCTGCTGAGCAAGGCGTTCCAGGCACTGACCGAAGGGATTGACAGCCTGTCCGATTCGTGGGCGGCGCAGGTTCGCGAGCTGCTGGACGAGGCCTCGGTGAGCTCGGCGGGTGTCCTGCTGGTGGGTGGCCGGCCAGTCATTCCCGGTCACCTGCGGCCGCATTTCCTGCAGCAGGCGCACTCGTGCGACCAGAGCGGACACCTCGGCGTCGACAGGACCGGAGCGAGATTGTCTGAGCGCTGCTGGTGGCCTGGTCTGCGACGGGACGTCGAGAACTGGGTGGCCAGCTGCGCGGTCTGCCTGGCCAAGAAGAGTCCAACCAAGCCGCAGAAGGCGCCGCTGCAGTCGACGTGCCAGCCGACGGCTCCGTGGCAGCTGGTGCAGATCGACATCAAAGGGCCGCTTCCGCGTACGACTGATGGCAAGGCGTACATCCTGAGCATGTGCGACGCCTTTTCCAAGTGGATGGAGACGGCAGCCCTGGCGGCGATCGACGCGGTGACGGTGGCGGATGCACTGCTCAAGTCGGTGGTTCTGCGTCACGGCGCTCCTCAGGTGCTGCACAGTGACCAGGGACGGCAATTCGAGAGCGAGATGTTCGGCCGGCTCTGCGAGCAGCTGGGCGTTGAAAAGACGCGCACGTCGCCGTTTCATCCGAGTGGCAACGGAATCGTCGAGCGAGGCAACCGGACGCTCGGCGATATGCTGGCGACGACGGTGGCCGAGAACCAGCAGGATTGGGACAGCAAGCTGCCGTATGTGACCTGGGCCTACAACACCTCCGTGCACAGCACCACCGGCCTCAGTCCGTACCAGGTCCTCCACGGCTGGCCACCGAGGCTGGATCTCGACAGCTGGCTGATAAGCGGCGACCGGCCGGCAGCCGACGGTGGACATCACGGCTTCCTGCAGCGGACTCAGGAGAACCTGCAGAGCGCTTTCGACACGGTGCACGGCCGACTGCGGAGCGCCCAGGTCGAGCGCAACCGGCTGGCCAACCAGGACTCTCGGTTCGTGCCGTTCGAAGAGGGCCAGCTCGTGATGCTGCGCAACTCCGTCGTCAAGCGCGGCCAGACGCGGTGCCTGAGCGCCAAGTGGAAGGGGCCGTACCGAGTCCTGAGGCGCCTGGGCGAGGTCAATTACCGCATCCAGGACGAGACCGGCCGCAGGCGCCGGCTGGTGGTGCACCACGACCGCCTCAAGCGCTTCGTGCAGCGACGGGCGTCACTGGAGCTTCCGGCCGCGGCAGACCACCAGCCGCCGGCCGCGGACTCCGACAACGACGGCACCGCCGCTGAGCCGCCCGGGCAGGCGGCCGATCCTGACGGCGACACGGTGACCTTCTGGCCCGAGCTGCAGGCAGACGAGGCACCCGAGGAGCAGCCGGCGGCACCGGCTGAGCCGGTAACGGTTCCGCGGCGGTCGGCGAGAGAGCGGCGGCCACCTGACTTGTACATGGCGGGCTTTGCTTGACTCTGGAACTGTCTTTTGTTTCTAGGGGGAAAGTAGTGTAGGCTGGCTTGTTGGTGCGCGTGCACTTATAGATGTGCACGTCTGGCTGTTTTGGGGGATGGCGTTTAGAGCTGCAGCGTGTGCGTGCTTGGGGTGGTTACACCCACCCCAACTTTGGTATATTAAATATATTGGCGTGAGCCAGTGAGGTCTCCTCACTTGTTGTGTTCGTCACTGCAATTCAACCCACGGTCTTACAGATTCATTTTGGGATTCGTTTTGGGATTCATTTTGGGATTCATTTTGGGATTTGTTTTGAGATTCATTTTGGGATTCATTTTGAGATTCATTTTGGGATTTGTTTTGAGATTCATTTTGGGATTCATTTTGGGATTTGTTTTGGGATTCATTTTGGGATTCATTGTGGGATTCATTTTGGGATTCATTTTGGGATTCGTTTTGGGGTTCATTTTGGGATTCATTTTGGGATTCATTTTGGGATTCGTTTTGGGATTCATTTTGGGATTTGTTTTGGGATTCGTTTTGGGATTCATTTTGGGATTCATTTTGGGATTTGTTTTGGGATTCATTTTGGGATTCATTTTGGGATTCGTTTTGAGATTCCTTTTGGGATTCATTTTGGGATTCATTTTGAGATTCCTTTTGGGATTTATTTTGAGATTCCTTTTGGGATTCATTTTGGGATTCCTTTTGGGATTCATTTTGGGATTCATTTTGGGATTTGTTTTGAGATTCATTTTGGGATTCATTTCGGGATTCGTTTTGGGATTCATTTTGGGATTCATTTTGGGATTTGTTTTGAGATTCATTTTGGGATTCATTTTGGGATTCATTTTGGGATTCATTTTGGGATTTGTTTTGAGATTCATTTTGGGATTCATTGTGGGATTCATTTTGGGATTCGTTTTGAGATTCCTTTTGGGATTCATTTTGGGATTCATTTTGAGATTCCTTTTGGGATTTATTTTGAGATTTCTTTTGGGATTCATTTTGGGATTCATTTTGGGATTCCTTTTGGGATTCGTTGGTGGATTCGTTTATCAAATCATTTTTTGCTTTTCATTCCGAAACTCAGAGCAAGTTCAGTGTCACAAATGCTAACCAAAAGATCCCCTCATCCAATTCAAACACACAGGGTGTCCAAAGTCATCCAAGAAGGTCTCATGCCACAGCGACAATGTCATCAAGGTGTTGCGCACCACCTACACTCTGCGCGGCAACAGTTGCCTGAAAGACGAGCAGACGAAGGCAACTAAAGTTGGTGAGGATTTTAACAGAAAGTGTTGATGCCTGACGATTAGAAAGTCAGATTTGCTGCTGTTCACCCCGTGTGAGCATGTGTGCTCAGGATTCAGAGGACTCTCTCAGATGCTCAGTTGCTGGGCGACTCTCTCAGATCCTCAGTTGCTGGGCGACTCTCTCAGATGCTCAGTTGCTGGGCGACTCTCTCAGATGCTCAGTTGCTGGGCGACTCTCAGATGCTCAGTTGCTGGGCGACTCTCAGATGCTCAGTTGCTGGGCGACTCTCAGATGCTCAGTTGCTGGGCGACTCTCTCAGATGCTCAGTTGCTGGGCAACTCTACCAGATCCTCAGTTGCTGGGCCAAGGGTGCGCGCAGCCCTCCTGCAAATATTGTCAATAAAATATATTTTCTATAATTATACTCTATAATACAGTCTGTATAGTTTAAAACTTCTTTTTTATTTCCAGTCTGCTACGAGAAAGAGAAGCCGGATCGATCACCCTGCGGAGACGATGGCTACAGACAGGTCAAGCTGATCAGCTACCAAGCTCGGGACTGCAAGTGCACCCGGAGAGTGCGGGTGCTCAGAGAGCGGTGCTCCTGTCCCAAGGACTATCGGGCCAGGGAGTGCATCAACAACAATGTGGTGTCCACCTTTGTCACCTACACTCTGACGTCTAAGGAGTGCATCAGGAGGTCCAAGATTACCAAGGAGAAACCGAGTAAGATTGTTGCTGGGCCACCAGCCTCCCACATCCTCAGTTGTTGGGCCAGCCTCCCAGATCCTCAGTTGCTGGGCCACCAGCCTCCCAGATCCTCAGTTGCTGGGCCAGCCTCCCAGATCCTCAGTTGCTGGGCCAGCCTCCCAGATCCTCAGTTGTTGGGCCACCAGCCTCCCAGATCCTCAGTTGTTGGGCCAGCCTCCCAGATCCTCAGTTGCTGGGCCACCAGCCTCCCAGATCCTCAGTTGCTGGGCCAGCCTCCAAGATCCTCAGTTGCTGGGCCAGCCTCCAAGATCCTCCCAGTCTCCCAGAGCATCAGTTGCTGGGCCAGCCTCCAAGTTCCTCCCAGTCTCCCAGAGCATCAGTTGCTGGGCCAGTCTCCCAGAGCATCAGTTGCTGGGCCAGCCTCCCAGATCCTCAGTTGCTGGGCCAGCTTCACATATCCTTAGTTGCTGGGCCAGCTTCACATATCCTTAGTTGCTGGGTGACTCTCTCAGATCCTGAGGCTAAGTCGCTTTCAGCACAAAATACTGAAAACAAGCAAAATTTCCAACCCAGAGTGCAAGTCAATCAGCAAGAAGTCCAAAGGTGCCTGTCGCAGTGACGGCTTTCAGAGTGTCTTCTATGAGCACGAGAAGCTCGTCAACTGCGAGTGCCAGAAGCAGGTGCAGACCAGGAAGATTCGATGCGGTAAGTGGGGGACTGGGGGACTGTCTTGTCACTAATCTCTGACTCACCTGTGTAACACACATCTCTGCC
>NIVC01000680.1:105000-130396 GCA_002269645.1 Macrostomum lignano
ACCAAGGCCAACTGCTACAACCTGCCCAAGAGGGAGGGCTGCGCGTGTAAGAAGGGCCTCGTTCTAGATGGCAGGAAGTGCGTCAGGCCCGAAATGTGTCAGTGCGTCAAGAGTGAGTACCGTGTGTCATAAGTATTTGTATGTTTTTTTCTGTTCAGTATCTTCTTGAGCATTCATCAGACATTTTAAACCATTCGTCAGACTCTTTTTGAGCATTCGTCAGACTCTTTCTGAACATTCGTCAGACTCTTTTTGAGCATTCGTCAGACTCTTTTTGAGCATTCGTCAGACTCTTTTTGAGCATTCGTCAGACTCTTTTTGAGCATTCGTTTGATTCTTTTTGAGCATTCGTCAGACTCTTTTTGAGCATTCGTCAGACCCTTTTTGAGCATTCGTCAGACTCTTTTTGAGCATTCGTCAGACTCTTTTTGAGCATTCGTTTGATTCTTTTTGAGCATTCGTTTGTGTCGTGTCGTAGCAATAAGAAAGACTCTTTTCTATTTGAGAGAGCTCTTAGCTGAGCGTAGAATACGAGACTTCAACTGGTAGCCAAACCGGCCTTTATATTATATTGAATATGACCGACGGCAACATGCCGCCTACATTAGGAGTACAGCGCGATCAAACTTCAAGCTTTAGCATATAGAATAGAAAGATGCAACGTGCCGCGCGTGCACACTAAGTACGAGTACATTGGTAATGAGTACACTAGATATCAAGTACGCAGATACGCAACGCGAGTCAGAGATAGTTAGTGAGCCCCGCCAAGCGGCGCCACATCCCCTCACCACCGAGGAGTGAGCCGCTCGGGGGGAACTCCTTTGTTTCCGCGTTCGCTACGCCTCGGCGCCGCCGGCACCTCGATTTCGGCGTTGGGGCTGCCCAGCCGCGGAGTCTCGGGCTCGACCGGAGTCTCCTCAGCCGCTGTCTCTGGTCCGCGCCCGGTCGCTTGCCCCTGCCCTGGCGTGACCGTCGAGTCGACCGGCAGCGGCCGAATTTGGTCTCGATGGGCGAGGACTGGCCGGTTGTGATCGCGAATGATCACCGCCGTGTTGCTGCCAGCTTGGACCACAAAGCGAGCGGGCTCGGCTGTTGCCTTGGAGCTTGGCTGGTAAACAACTGGTGCGTCGACCTCGAAGGTCATCGTCAGTGGACTCCTCAGCTGTCGGCCCATCAGCGCCGACGGGCTGCCCCGGCCATCGCTCCTCGCCGTCGACCGGTAATTGAGCAGCAGCTTGGCCAGGTACGCTTCGAAGGAGCCGCGGTGCGCTGCGAATGCCCGGAGCCCGTGTTTCACCGTCTGGACCATGCGCTCAGCACAGCCGTTGGACTGCGGATGGTACGGCGGCGAGTGCACCAGGTTGCACCCAATGCGCTGTAGCCACTGCTGCAGCTCGCCGTCGCAGAATTCTGGCGCGTTGTCCGATACCAGGGTCCGGGGCACGCCCAGCCTCGAGAAGATCGCCCGCAGAACCCGCAGCGTCGTTCTGGCCGTCCTGTCGGGCACCAGCACCGCCTCCGGCCAACCAGAGAAGGCGTCCACCACGATGAGGAGGGAGCCGGCTCCTTGCACGTGCGCGTGGTCGATGTGCACCCGCTGCCACGCCGTGGTCTCCGCTGGCCAGGTGTGCGTCGTGCGGGCTGGTGGTGTGCGGATCTCCGCGCACTTCACACACTGCTTGACGTATCGCTCGACGTCATCGCAGTGGCCTGGCCACCAGGCCTCTCGCTTGAGCCGGTTGCGCGTCGCCAGCGCTCCGCAGTGGGTGTCGCCGTGTGCCGCTTGTAGCAGCTGAGGTCGCAGCGCGGCTGGCGGCACCACCAGGTCACCCATGCAGATGACGCCGTCCTCGACGGACAGCTGCTGGCGCACGCTCTTGAAGGGACGCTCGGCCGCAGAGCAGTTGCTCCAGACGTTGTCGCGGATCCGGCGTTTGATGCCCAGCAGCACTGAGTCGGTCCCCGTAGCATGCTGAACGTCCTCCAGTTTTAGCACGTCAGTCTCGGTCCAGTGGATGACACTGTCGACCACCTCCGGTTGCTCGGACTTCTCCTCGAACTCGAGTCTCGACATCGCGTCGACATGTGGGATGCTTCTTCCGCGGACGTACGCGATTTCGTAGTCGAAAGCAGCCAGTTGGATCGCCCACCGCGTGATTCTCGCAGACGTGACTTTCGGGATCTCCTTGGCTGGGCTGAAGATGAACTCCAGCGGCTGATGGTCGCAGTTCAGGGTGAACTTGGCGCCCAGCAGAAAGTGTCGTGCTCGCTGAGTCGCCCACACGATGGCGAGGGCCTCTCGCTCGATGTTGGAGTAGTTCTGCTCTGCCGCTGTGAGCCGTCGAGACAGGTAGATCACCGGGTGCTCGTCTTGAGTCAGGATGGCTGAGATCGCTTTCTCACTGGCGTCTGTTGTCAGTGTGGTGCGCTTCAAAGCATCAAAGATGCGCACTACTGGATACACTGCCAGAGCCTTCTTGAGGTCGTCGAATGCCTTCTGCTGGTCCTGGCCCCACTTGAATGGTGTCTGCTTACTTCTCAGCTTCGTGAGTGGCTCGACCCGCTCAGCATAGGCCCGGACGTACCGCGCGTAGTAGTTCGTGAGCCCCAGGAAGGATTCAAGCTCCTTGCGGTTCGTCGGCGCACGGGTCTGCTGAACTTTTTCCACCAGCTTCGAGTCGGGCCGAACACCATCAGCGGAGATCTTGTACCCGAGGAATGAGATCGCGGTGCTTCTGAAGACGCACTTACGCTCGTTGATCTGCATTCCGGCCGCCTTGAGCTTGCGCAACAGTTTCTCGACCTTCTCGTCTAGCTCGGCCTCTGACCTGGCTCCGACGCAGACATCGTCCTGGTAGATGACCAGGTTCGACACCAGACCACCGATCGTTGCTTCCATGGCCGCCTGAAACTGTGCGCTCGCCGTCTTCACGCCGTAGGGCATCCTTGTTCAGCGTAGCAGTCCAATCGGGGTGTTGATGGTGAGAATTTCCTTTGAAGCCTCGTCCAGCTCGAGCTGATTGTACGCGTCCGCCAGGTCGATGGTGCCGAAGTGAGACATTCCCGCAAGCTCGCAGAACGCCGTCTCGATGTTGGGCAGCGGATATGAATCAGCACAGATCTTGGGGTTCACCCCGATCTTGTAGTCGGCACAGATCCTGATGTCGCCGTTGGGCTTCCTCACGACCACGATCGGAGACGCCCACTGACTGCCGCCTGGTGCGACTGACTCCAGAACACCGCTGTCGACGAGCTTCCGGAGCTTCGTGATGACCAGCGGCTTCAGGTGAATGGGCACTGGTCGCGCCTCGAAGTAACTCGGCCGGACATTGTCCCTCAAAAGGATGCGCGCCTTGAAGCCATTCAGCTTCCCGAGAGGCGTCTCCTGCGCCTGCCCCACGTGGTTGAGGCAGACAGCGTCCAGATCGAACTGCAGGAGGTCCGTGCCGAGGAGACCGTGAGTCTTGCTGCAGGCCGCGACTGTGACTTCCACGCACGCAATCTTGTTCTCCAGTTCGACAGCCACTGTGAAGCTGCCGAGAGTCTTGATGACCGAGCCATCGAACTGGCGAAGCTGGCGCCTGCACTTCCGCAGCCGGGGCTCGCCGAGCTGCTTCCAGAAGTTCTGTGGGATGATGCTGCTGTCCGATCCCGAGTCCAGCTGCATCGCCAGAGCGTGACCGTCGATCAGCACGGTTTTCAGGCTGCTGGTCTTGTGCTGCTGGGTGCTACTGACAGAGAAGATGGGCCCATCCTCCGTTGTCTCGGCCGCCTCGACTTCGTGAGTTGATCTGGGGGCGGACTTGCATACCGCCGCAAAATGGTTGCGCCTGCTGCACTTGTTGCAGGTCTTGCCTCGAGCTGGGCAGCGGCCGGGTTTATGTTGCATTCCGCAAGAGCTGCAGGTTGCTCGTCCATCCCGCCTGTTCTTGTCGATGCTGGCAATGGAAGCCGGCGCTGGGGCTGCAGTCTCCCCTGTCTTCTGACTGTCCGCGCCGCCGTACTGCTGGATCAACTCGAGTTGCTGGATGAACTCGACGCTGCTGTCAAGAGCCACCGGCTGCGATGAGCCCTGAATGTGCTCTAGAATCCGGCTGCGGTGCTGCGCGTTGTGCAACCCGCTGACGAGCATCGTCTGCATGAGTTCGTCCTCGGCAGTCTGGTGGCTGTCCTCCGCATTCAACTGGTCGATCTTGCAGAAGCGGGCGGCATCTCGAAGTCTCTGTGCGAAGGCCTGCACTGACTCAGTCGGCTCCTGGCGCATCGACATGAATTTCGATCGTTCAGCGATGACGAGCTTTTTCTTCGGGAGAGTCTTCTCGATTATCAATTTTTTTATATCTGCGAAGTCCATCTCCTCCAGCTCCTTGGGCTTTGCCATGACGCTGACTATCCGCACTGCATTCACGCCGGCTTTCGCTAGGAAGAGGTCAGTGACCTGCCGATTTTCTGCGCTGTCCGTGAGATTTTTGCTGCGGCTGAGAGCCGCGAAGCTTCGTAGCCAAGCTTCCGTCATTGCGGGGTCGTTCAGCGGCAGATTGTCTGCTCGCGACGCCATTGTCGTGTCGTAGCAATAAGAAAGACTCTTTTCTATTTGAGAGAGCTCTTAGCTGAGCGTAGAATACGAGACTTCAACTGGTAGCCAAACCGGCCTTTATATTATATTGAATATGACCGACGGCAACATGCCGCCTACATTAGGAGTACAGCGCGATCAAACTTCAAGCTTTAGCATATAGAATAGAAAGATGCAACGTGCCGCGCGTGCACACTAAGTACGAGTACATTGGTAATGAGTACACTAGATATCAAGTACGCAGATACGCAACGCGAGTCAGAGATAGTTAGTGAGCCCCGCCAAGCGGCGCCACAGTTTGATTCTTTTTGAGCATTCGTCAGACTCTTTTTGAGCATTCGTCAGACTCTTTTTGAGCATTCGTCAGACTCTTTTTGAGCATTCGTCAGACTCTTTCTGAGCATTCGTCAGACCCTTTTTGAGCATTCGTTTGATTCTTTTTGAGCATTCGTCAGACTCTTTTTGAGCATTCGTCAGACTCTTTTTGAGCATTCGTCAGACTCTTTTTGAGCATTCGTCAGACTCTTTTTGAGCATTCGTTTGATTCTTTTTGAGCATTCGTCAGACTCTTTTTGAGCATTCGTCAGACTCTTTTTGAGCATTCGTCAGACTCCTTTCGAACATTCGTCAGACTTTTTGAGCATTCGTCAGACTCCTTTCGAACATTCGTCAGACTTTTTGAGCATTCGTCAGACTCCTTTCGAACATTCGTCAGACTTTCTGAGCATTCGTCAGACCCTTTTTGAGCATTCGTTTGATTCTTTTTGAGCATTCGTCAGACTCTTTTTGAGCATTCGTCAGACTCTTTTTGAGCATTCGTCCGACTCTTTTTGAGCATTCGTCTGACTCTTTCTAAGCATTCGTCAGACTCTTTTTGAGCATTCGTCAGACTCTTTTTGAGCATTCGTCAGACTCTTTTTGAGCATTCGTCTGACTCTTTTTGAGCATTCGTCTGACTCTTTCTGAGCATTCGTCTGACTCTTTGACTTTTCGTCTGACTCTCTTTGATCATACGTTGACTCGTTGACTCGTTGAGTATTCATATAATTCTTTCCTGACTCCCAGCCTGACTCTTCTGACTTGCCCCCTCCCCCGCAGAGTTCCCCGAGCTCATGTGCAAAGACGACGCATCGGCCAAGAAGTGCCGACGCTGGCGGGCTGCGGGCCACTGCGCCAGCAACCCCTACACCATGCTGAAGATGTGCAGAAGGACCTGCGGACTCTGCCACACTAAGAAGGCTAAGGCTTGTGAGACTGCTTGAGGATTTTCCCTCTCTGACTCCCCATGGCTGTCCCTCTCTGACTCTCCATGGCTGTCCCTCTCTAACTCTCCATGGGTGTCCCTCTCTGACTCTCCATGGGTGTCTTCTCTCTGACTCTCCATGGGTGTCCCTCTCTGACTCTTCATGGCCCTCTGACTCTCCATGGCCCCCTCTCTGACTCTCCATGGGCCCCCTCTCTGACTCTCCATGGCCCCCTCTCTGACTCTCCATTGGCCCCCTCTCTGACTCTCCATTGGCCCCCTCTCTGACTCTCCATGGCCCCCTCTCTGACTCTCCATGGCCCCCTCTCTGACTCTCCATGGCCCCCTCTCTGACTCTCCATGGGCCCCCTCTCTGACTCTCCATGGGTGTCCCTCTCTGACTCTCCATTGGCCCCCTCTCTGACTCTCCATGGGTGTTCCCTCTCTGACTCTCCATTGGCCCCCTTTCTTACTCTCCATGGGTGTCCCTCTCTGACTCTCCATTGGCCCCCTTTCTGACTCTCCATGGGTGTCCCTCTCTGACTCTCCATTGGCCCCTTTTCTGACTCTCCATTGGCCCCCTTTCTGACTCTCCATTGGCCCCCTTTCTGACTCTCCATGGGTTTCCCTCTCTGACTCTCCATGGGTGTCCCTCTCTGACTCTCCATGGGTTTCCCTCTCTGACTCTGCATGGGTGTCCCTCTTTGACTCTCCATGGGTGTCCCCTCTCTGACTCTCTATGGGTGTCCCTCTTTGACTCTCCATGGGTTTCCCTCTCTGACTCTCCATGGGTGTCCCTCTTTGACTCTCCATGGGTTTCCCTCTCTGACTCTCCATGGGTGTCCCTCTCTGACTCTCCATGGGTTTCCCTCTCTGACTCTCCATGGGTGTCCCTCTCTGACTCTTCATGGCCCCCTCTCTGACTCTCCATTGGCCCTCTCTGACTCTCCATGGGTGTCCCTCTCTGACTCTCCATGGGTGTCTCTCTCTGACTCTCCATGGGTGTCCCTCTCTGACTCTCCATGGGTGTCCCTCTCTGACTCTCCATGGGTGTCCCTCTCTGACTCTTCATGGGTGTCTCTCTCTGACTCTCCATGGGTGTCCTTCTCAGGCGTGTCCCTCATATACTCCGAACACTCCAAGTCACCCAAAGACAACTCAAGGTGAATCCCGAACCCGCAGCCTGCCGCAACATCATGTCCGTTCGTCGATGTAAAATCCTGAAGCGCAAAGGCCAGTGCGGCACATCCTTTGTGAGCACAGCCTGCCGCAGAACCTGCGGTTTGTGCAAAGCGGGCGACAAAATTGTCGAGGAGAAATCGACAAACAAAACTGCCAAATCCAGCAGACGAGGACACACTGTGGTTCTGCGATCTACCGAGGACAAGGATTAATGAGTCACATTTGAAATAGATGATCTGGAAGAATTATTGAAGAATAAATTACATATTACAGTGGTGGTGGAATTTGAAAAAAAATAATATATCATCATTGACAGTCTATTTAAAATAATAAATAGCTTCCATTTTAATGTCTCGCAACATTTGAAACTCTCCAATGCTTGAGAGTATTATATTGCGCGTCCATTCTATTTTTTCCAGAATAATGCAAATTTAACATTTGCGAATAGCTATATGGTCAGCTACCTAGAAACCTGTCTAAAAAACTAATGTATCCAATTCTACTTAATTAGTTCGTCTCTTGTAATTGCAGCATGCGGGGTGTCCGTGCGCGATTTTCGATTCCAAATTCTTCCGGATTTTTTCTGGGTTTTTTCCGGGTTTTTTCCGGGTTTTTTTAGGTTTTCCGGGTTTTACCCTTTTTCGGGTCTATGAAATTTGCTTGCGGAATTTTGCTTGCCGAACTTTGCTTGCCGAACTTTGCTTGCAGAAATTTTGCTTGCCGAGGTTTGCCAGCCACAGTTTTCTTGCCTAACCTTAAAGAACCTATTATTGAGCTCTTGTACTTCTAATTTTCATTTTCTAATATTTGTGGAAGTCGCCTATAGTGTTATGATTTTGTATGAGGATATGGCGGATTTGAATAGCCCTAATGCAGAAATAAAATAATTTAGTTTTTTTACTTAGAATATATTTTCAACAAAAATTTGACACAATTTCGAACAATGCACATAGCGAATTATTTAAGCAGCGAAATGTACAAAATAGATTTTTTGAAAATGAACGTACATTGTACACCAATGTACATCATTTCTATATACTATATTCTTAGAATGAAACTCTATAAGCCTAGTTTGAAAGCTTAGTGTCAAGTCAGTTTACGTCGACGCTGATAAGAATCCACTTGCAAAGCATCTGTAGTAAGTAATAATTGACTGACCGACTTCACATGCAAACAAAACAAGCAAGCAAACAAGAAAATAATTCGGAAAGTTAAAACCTTGCAATTGTGATTGCGAATTTCTAGGAAGCAGACATCAAAAGTCCGCAAGCAAAGTTTGGCAAGCAAAATTCCTGCAAGCAAACTTCAGCAAGCAAAGTTCGGCAAGCAAAGTTCCTGCAAGCGGAATTCCTGCAAGCAAAATTAGGCAAGCAAAGTTCGGCAAGCAAAATTCCGCAAGCAAAGCTCGGCAAGCAAAGTTCGGCAAGCAAAATTCCTCCAAGCAAAGTTCGGCAAGCAAAGTTCGGCAAGCAAAATTCCGCAAGCAAAGTTCGGCAAGCAAAATTCCTCCAAGCAAAGTTCGGCAAGCAAAGTTCGGCAAGCAAACTTCCCGCAAGCAAAGCTCGGCAAGCAAACTTCCCGCAAGCAAAGCTCGGCAAGCAAACTTCCCGCAAGCAAAGCTCGGCAAGCAAACTTCCCGCAAGCAAAGCTCGGCAAGCAAACTTCCCGCAAGCAAAGCTCGGCAAGCAAAATTCCGCAAGCAAAGCTCGGCAAGCAAAATTCCGCAAGCAAAGCTCGGCAAGCAAACTTCCCGCAAGCAAAGCTCGGCAAGCAAACTTCCCGCAAGCAAAGCTCGGCAAGCAAACTTCCCGCAAGCAAAGCTCGGCAAGCAAAATTCCGCAAGCAAAGCTCGGCAAGCAAACTTCCCGCAAGCAAAGCTCGGCAAGCAAACTTCCCGCAAGCAAAGCTCGGCAAGCAAAATTCCGCAAGCAAAGCTCGGCAAGCAAACTTCCCGCAAGCAAAGCTCGGCAAGCAAACTTCCCGCAAGCAAAGCTCGGCAAGCAAAATTCCGCAAGCAAAGCTCGGCAAGCAAACTTCCCGCAAGCAAAGCTCGGCAAGCAAACTTCCGCAAGCAAACGTCGTACTCCCGCATCAACCAATCAAGATCCCAAATGAACACTTTTTTATATCAGAGATTAAGAAAATGCCAATTTTCGAGATTTTGTCAAAGTACGTTCTGTTCCAAATTAACCCAGTTTTTTTCCCGGGGCATGTGCAACCTATAGAGTCTATAGCTATTCGCATGTGTCTGCAGCTATAGTTTAGCAAACATGTACAGTCACACAGTGTACATGTAGATAAAACTCTATTCTTTTTATATAAAATCTTCTGAAACTACATTTTCGGACTAATCCTAATTCGCACAGATAAGATACCACACTGTATCAATTCTTATAGCTATTAGCTAAGTGCTATATACAAACTGCTCTATAGATACTGCACATATGCAAACATTTGCATAACATATTTTACTGTAAATATTGTTACTCACCCACCTTAACGAAATTCATGATCTGACACCACCTGACTGCAGGCAGATCAAGGACATACAAGCACATGCATGTTCATGTAGATATTAGCAAACACTTACATGTAATAGCTAGTCACGCGAGTTAAAAATGCATATTTTGGTTTACATAATGCTTCTAGTGTAATTCCCATGAGTCGTTTGATGTACAAATGCATCGTTAATACACAGGGTGCCACGTAAACGCGCGCCTGATTTAAAACGTTAATTTTTTCACTTTTAACTTTTTTCATTGGCAACCAATGTTGACAAATTTTAACACTTAACATTGTCACAAGTATAGCATTATATTTTAGTATATACTAGATTTGCAAAAGTTATGCAAGCAAGCACTCTGCACACACACACAAGCGGAGCTCCAAAGTCGAATGTTAAGAAAGCAAGCTGCAGGCATGCCGTAATTGCCGCATTCACTTTGCTTTCTGTGGCATACGCACACACAAACGCACGAAACTTTAATCCTGCGTTTTCTATAATCTCAATTTCATTTTTATTCAGCTAGCAGAGAGATGGCATATTCAGTCACTGAAAGGGTGCGGTGCGTCGCGTGGACAGAGTGCAGTGGAGGTACCATACCTAAAGTTCCATACCGAGTATGGCAACAGTGACGGCCACAGAATTCGGCGGTGGCACGATAGACTTCTGACCACTGGCATGCAGTGTGCAGGATGCTGACAGCTGGTTGCGAATGACAAAAGTTATTAACGCTTTAAATCATGCAGGCGAGTTACGTGCGGGGCACCGTGCGGGCCACCCTATCCAACGCAGCTGGCATTTGGGTTGTGATGATGTACATGTACGTGCACCTCTGCAGGGTGCAGATTAAGCGACATTTGTGACACAAGGCAATTGCTGCCCATTCCGCCAACTCCCCTGAGCAGGCACACAAGCGCGCGGACACGTACCCAGCTGTCAAACGCACAGGCACACTCACACAGGAGTGTACAGCGGCCCAACTTTATTTATCGTTAGGCATGTACACTTCACAGGTGCCTTGAAGGGTTGGCCCTCAGGGGCGTTAATTTGATCTGTTTCATTTGCGTGACAGTGAATTTAAAAACGACATGTATTTGTACTTTTTCTGTGTATTTTGTGATGACGCAATGCTTTAGTTTGAGACTCGCTGAGGATGTCCAGCAGTTGAAGTTCTTCCACAGTCAATTGGCTTGATCTGGGAAATTAGAGAAATTCGCAACAGGGTATCCACAGTTACCTGGTTCCCACCTGTTGAAGGTCCAGAAGCTCCGCCTGGATGAAGACTATAGTGACCAACGAAGTCAGAGCTGATGCAGTCAGATGTGATCGACATGCTGATGAAACTTGGAGACTTGGCAAGGCTGCAGTGAGGCGCAGTGCTGATTGGCGCACAGGGATGTACTGAATACACTGGCAGAATCGTTGAATATCTCGACGGTCTGGAGAGCTGACAATAAGTTCTTGTTCGAGAAGGTTCTCGTGTTCTATAATTTCGTGTGCCTGCATTTGCTCTGGACGTTAAACCACAGCAAATAAATTGCCAGGGGTACCGGCTATAACCCACCGGAAGAGTGCACTGCCAAGTCATGCAGTCACAGAAAAATACAGTGCCCCCATACTCGTACAGCGCCATCGAGCATGCAACCAAAGCTGTAGTTTAAACACAGAAAAGCATAAAATACGACATGTAAATCGTACATGTAGCAAATACATGAACTTCTGCCCATTTTTATGAGAGTTGTTGCTGGACTAATGAACTGTGCCTCTGACGTTTAGAAATATATTTAGTATATTTGGATTGAGATTTTTATGCGTATACACAGCACCCTGGCACTGCACTGAATATTTACAGTATAAAGTCAAAAAGTTATTTGTGGTATACATAAGCGTGTAATTACGTCCTTATTGCAGGCTTTCGCGTTTAATATAAATGGTAATAATGGCCAAAAGTTTTAACAACAAGGAAGAAAGGGTATTATAGCATCCACAATATATCTTACTGACACTCTCTATCCTAGATTCAATTTAATTTACTGAACACTTTAAAGAGTTGTACACTCGCTACAATAAGGTAAGACTTAAGTCAAACTGAACTACATCCTCTGTATAATTCAAAATTTCCACTTCAGATAGCTAGTAGATAGTGGAAAAATTTTAGGCACAGAAATAAGGACCTAAAACAAGTCACGACCAAATGCACACGCATAAATGACGTACACTTAACTGTACACACCGATAGTACCTTGTAAAACGTCACTGCAGTGCAGTAGCTTGAACAAATTGACGTTGGTTGCCAAACTTTGACTGCTGGACTTTAACTGCCAGCGAAATTCCACTTTTGATTGCCGACAATTTAGATTAGATTAGATTTGTCAGCTTTCATTTTAGGGTTTACGGTCAGCAGCCTTGTAGTTCCAAAATGGAAAAATTGAATTAAAAGTGTCCTACCTCTGACTCCCAGAATGAATTTCAGTTTCTCGAAAATCTCAAATCGAACAAATAAAACAAGTTGAAAATTGGATAAATTTGTATTGAGGAACTTTCTAATTGCGATACAATTGAATTGAATTTAATGTTTATTGTCGTTTCAGCGTTTGGACTACTTGAAACTACTTGAAAATCACAACTTGGACAACTTGGCAACCGAGTGTGATATCCCAGACGGTGTGTTTAATGTGTTTCACAAGCTGGTTACAGCTTTGTTCAAAAAGGAACATTATAGTTGCAACTGCACTGTAAAGTTATAGAGCAACGAAACCTAATGTGAAATATTTTACAATATAATATCCATTAATTTTATATTTTATGGATATAACTTTATAATATCCATATACCAAAAATGGTTTGTCTGTCTGTCGGTATGTTTAAACATTTAAAAAAATTAACACGCATTTAACAAAATGGAGGCCAATGAAAGCTTGTAATGTCTGATGGCTTTAGAATTTCAAATGTTCTGAATATTGGAAAAACTGAAAAAATAAATACACTATTGGCACCAGCCAGATCGCATTTATCAATATTAGAAAACTTCCGTCATTTATGACGGTTAGAAATATTCCAATACTGGTAAATGCAACTCTGGTTTTCACAATTTTTGTAAAGCATAATAAAAACCAAATGCACACGACTTGCAAACATGGGCTTTCAATCACAAAAGTGCACGCTGGATGCCATATTGTTATATCTATATCGCATACAGGCGCCAGCGAAAGAAAGCCCAAGCTTGCAAAAAGGATACGAAATGCACTTTCTGGTCCACAGAAAATACGCATGTAAAAATACATGAAAGTAAATTCTAGGCATCATAAATCGACTCGACTCGTAGAAGTTCGGTAAAGTTCAATTTAAAAACATTGAAAGACTGACCAGAAAGCACAAAATTTACCCTTTGAAAGTGCTAATATAATTATATGAATGCATAATCATAGATGCAAAATAAATAAATACGACGCGGCATTCAAGAAGTCGGGGCAGCTCGTGCACTCGCCACGCAGATTCTCTAGACATAGCAGTACATGAGGATAAAACTAAGGTGAGAACACGCTGGTATGCTAGAGAATCTGCAGCGATGAAAAGAAAAAATTCCAAATCTGAGTGTTGCCGAACTTTTTGAATGTCTGTCGTATAAAAAATTGAAATATAAATTAAATGCAAAAATATATAAATAAGTAGAAAAAATAAACAAAATATATTGATTAAAAATAAATGCATTTGCTTTACTATGCTTATAAAAATTGCTAGGTGCCAACTCAAAAAAGCGGCGACTTGGCCACTTGTACTTTTACAAACAGCGTATCATCCTTCAGGAAGCCCTTGGGCTCCAGGTCGTCCTTCGGGCAGAACTGCTCAAAGCCGAACAGCTGGCCCGTTGGCTGCGTCGGCCGCTGGAACTGAGACGACCCGTCTGGCACAAAGTGCCGCGTCAGATGGTCAGACGGTGAGCTCTGGTTCATCAGAGTGAAGCTCACCTTATTCTTGAACGGCCAAGTCAGGGCGGCATCGTAGGGGCCCTTGTTGATTCGGGCGAACAGGCTGATGTGGCTGCCGCGGCCGCGGCCCTGCCCGTTGAGATGGACCACCGCTGACAGCTTGTAGCTGGGGGAGAGGGATGTTAAATAGCTGATGTCAGAGTAAGCTGTCATACAGAAGCCACTGAAGGAAGGTGGGGCCGTAGCCCAGCTTGGGTCTGCTAGTGAAATTAACGGCTTTGACGACCAACCCACAGACAGCTGCCTCTAACAAAGAAAAAAATGTCAGTTAGCTCACCCGAATTTGTCAGTGAACAGCAGAGGCGAATACAGCACTGGCTCATAATCTGTGCTGGTTGTTCTCTCTTTAAAAAAAGGAATTTTCCATATAAGAGTGCCGTCACTGCTGCCAACCTCCTGCAGACTGATGTTGCGATCCAGGTCGCATATTCGAACTTCCTGTAATAAAGAAAGAAACATAAAGTTATGAGAACTAAACTAATTAAACTAACAGCAACAAAGTACGCAGTGCTTCAGTAAGCCCTAGAGTCGCTCAACATGCGGGTATCTCTGGGTCCTGGCTTGACCCCGCCTGAACGGTCCCGGCAAAGTGAGCAGCAGGACGTACTGGACAGGCTGGGGCAGCAACTCTCAGCCAGGATCACATGGCCTGCGCCAGTAGGAGTCGCTGCTGGATGGTGGACGGAGCTGGACTGGATTTTCCATTTCCAACCTCTGAAGAACATCATCTCTCTTGCGATCCAGGAGCTTTTCTTTATTCCTACCAACCGATGAGGATGGACATCAACATATGCTAATGAGCCTTGTACATCTTGGATGACTTGCGATCATGTATCTTTGGAAGATACTCGGGGCGGTCTTAATACCGAAAACTAGTCGGCTGCAGTTGTAATCGCTGAAGTCGCTGACAGTCGCTGAAGTCGCTGACAGTAGCTGACGATCACTGACAGTCGCTGACAGTCGTTGACAGTCAATGACAGTCGCTGACGATCACTGACAGTTGGTGACAGTCGCTGAAGTCGCTGACAATCGCTGAAGTCGCTGACAATTGCTGACAGTCACTGAAGTCGCTGACAATCGCTGAAGTCGCTGACAATTGCTGACAGTCGCTGACAATCGCTGACAGTCGCTGACAATTGCTGACAGTCGCTGACAGTCGCTGACAATTGCTGACAGTCGCTGACAATCGCTGACAATCGCTGACAATCGCTGACAGTCAATGACAATCGCTGACAGTGGCCGACAATCGCTGACAGTCGCTGACAATCGCTGACAGTCAATGACAATCGCTCACAATCGCTGTCACTGACGATCACTGACAGTCGCTGACAATCGCTGACAGTCAATGACAATCGCTGACGATCACTGACAGTCGCTGACAATCGCTAATGATCACTGACGATCACTGACAATCGCTGAAGGTCGCTGACAAACCCAGAGTCACGAGAGCTAGGAAAACCAGCGCGAAAAATAATAAAGACCAACACAGGCTTGGGGGCAGACGGACCCTCCGGCTAAGCCTAAGTCAACAAAAAAGAGCAAAACAGAGCAAAGAGAAAATAGACTAGCCGCACCGGCCAGCCAATCAAAACCCCGCCTGGGAGGAAGGGGCCAAACCCGCAGCCAATCAGCTCTGAGCACGGGGCAGGGCGCACGGCTGGGGAGGGGCACGCAAAAAGCCCGGCCGCCAGCCAGACCTAAAGTACCTGCAAACCAGACAACAAGGGCGCTTGCACTGCATAACCAACTAACAGACTGACTAACCGACTAAGTATAAACAAACAGATTAACAGATGGCAAAAAATAATAAAATACTTGGGTTACAACGAAACTGACGAACCTTAAGCGACATGGCGCACAGAAGTTCCTTGTAAACGGCATCTCCAGCGCTAAGCTCTTCGTACTGGCGCTGCATCTGGGCCATAAACGGCTCCATAGCCCGATAGGTCACAGCCAGCTTCTTACTCATCACGTCGCGCTGTTTGTCCAACTCATCTGGAGCAATGCGCGAGAATCTCATTCTCTCGAAAAACTCTGCCTGACCACGCGGATCGCTGGTCTGCTTGGGGTGCTCCGGATAGCCAAACTTCTCCAGATTGTACACCAACTCGGCTTTGTCAAATACATCTTCAACTATTTTCATTTCCATTTGCGAGGTTGAAACGCTCGAAGCTGAAGGCTGAGGGTACAAGTAAATTCAATTGACATTTGACTCGACTTGAACAACTTTAAACTTTTTGCTGGGTTACACTGCCAAGCGCAAATAATCAATCATAAATAAAATTGGTTTACCAACTATGCTCACCTCCAAACCAACAGCACCAGAATCGCCAACTTCTTGACCTTCTGAGCACTGTACAGCGCGCGATTTAGCTTTAGCCAGGAGCCTGTCAGTGTGCAAGGCTACATATTCCTGGCGATGCTCTTTAGCATTGGACACTGGCCCGCAGCCAAACGGACATGGTTGACCATCAGACCAACCAACCGGACAGTCAGTCAGCGCGTGCTTCCGCCTGGCTTCATCAGTGTCTCTTATCCTAGCTGAGCAGGAGATGCAGAGCTGCGTACTGCCAATGCACTCTCGATTTTTGTGCTCCTCTATCTGGTCATTGGGCACAGATTCTTTGCAAGACTCGCACACGACCCTTCGTTTCGGGCACTGGCTTTTCAGATGCTTGTCCATTGCACTGGCTGGCAATTGAGTGTTGCATTGGTCACAATGAATTTCTCTGTGCTGGCAATCTGATTCCATATGCTTTATTAGATCAGGCAGCAACATCTTCTCTGGGCAAGGTTGCCAGCGGCAGTTAAATTTTGTTTTATTGAGTTCCCGGCTCATTGCTGGATCTGGATTGACACTGCTTCTGGTCAAATGAGGCACGTCATCTTCGTCTTCTTCTTTACAGGCAATGCAGTCCATGCCTTCATCAGTTATTGCGTCTGCACAGTATCTGTGACCGCACACAGCCTGAACAGGTGACCTCATCAAATGCTTGCATTTCGGACACTTGAGTCGATTTTGCACCTGTTTCAGTTTGCCAACTTTTAAGCCGCATATGCCTCGGTCACCCATTCCTCTGCTGAAATTAATTATTATAATTGTGCATAAGTCTCAGAGGAAGGGAGGTAAGTTTTATTACTTATCTAATAGATGTTTAAGAAGCAAAACATATTACTAGTTATTTATGAGCATACATAGCGAATTTCACTGAATTCCAAATAAATAAAATAATTTTCAAAACTCATTTAAAATTTGTACACATCTGTTATATAATATCTTTAATAAGTCAAAGTATTGCCATTTAATTTCATGCTTGATTATTGGTTCAAACTACTAAAATAAGTTCAACTTTGATTTATTAATAATTGAATTTTGAAGTTAGCAAAAGTACTTAGCCAATGAAAAATGCATAGTAGTAAGTATCCCAGTTGAGACAAAATGGCATAGCAGAGTAGATGCAAGCTAAGATTCCTTGTTGTAAGGCCTAGCAATCATATTTCTTTAGTCCTATACATGTAGTCTAATGGGATTTGTAAAAGTAAGGGAAAGTTATATTTGCTTATAGCATTTAACATATTAGAGGTCTACTGCTACTGCATAGATGGGCAAGTGGGCATTGCTGCCTGACAGCAGAGTTTATCTACTTTAGTGGTCTAGTGCCAAGCATCATGGACAACTAACACTATTGAACATAACACTATTGAATAACACTATTGAATAAAGCTTAAATTCAAAAATAGGCTATGCTTATTACTTATTATCTAAATCTTATCATAATACTTTGATTTCATTTTTTGAACTTGCAAAGCCATCTTTAAAATTGACTTTATTGTCTTGAAATAATTTTGTAGATAATCTCTTTATCTTTAATACTTAAGTCCCTAGCCTCTAACTAGATAGTTTTATTAAGAATAAGATTAAGTAAAATGGTAAAAGCAATAACTAAAGGCCCAATGATAATTAAAGTTAGAAGATATATTAAAGAATAGTCTTATAGCAAGTCATAGAATGAAGTCTATATATCTATATATTTTCTTTTTTTATAATATGATTTATGTTTACTAATTAGTAGGTCTATTCCTAGTCTTTCATAATTAAAGCTTATTACCTTATTACCCCCGTAGCTACCAAGTTGTGAAAAAAAATTCTCAATTTTTGTTGTTTATATATGTAAAAGTTTTAGGAGTATTAAATCAAATTTTGTATTGCTTTATGAGCTCAATGAGCTGCTTCAGATAAAATAGAAACCAAACTAACCCACTCAAATGTTCCAGCCATGTTGACTAAAAGACACGAAATCACTGCTTTGCTTTGCGTGGGCCACATCAATGTGTTTATTGCCACTTGATAGTCTGTTGTGACCCAAAGACTGTTTACAATGCCAAGCAGCTTCTAGAGGCTGAAGAGACTTTGGAGAGATGTCCTGGCTCTGGGCATCCAGCCAAACTCCATCTGGCCCAAGTTAAGAAGACTTTCATGGGCAACCCGAATTGCTCTATCATTTCAGCTGCTGCCGATGCAAATGTGAGCTGCTCTACCATGTCCAGGGCTGTTAAGAAGGCAGGCGGAGTCTCAATATGTCTGGCAGAGTGGCCCTTGTTAACACAACGTCAATAGGATGTCTGGTTAGAGTGCTCTAAGAAGCTGCTCAACTTCCTGAAATCCTGACCAGCTGGCAGGACAATCATCTTCTTTGATAAAAAGACATTTTCAGTGGATCTTGCATTCAACAAGCAAAATGACAGGTTTGTAAGCTTTGAAAGTGCAGACAAGGTGGGCTGTGTGATATCAACAACAAAGCACCCAGCATTGGCTATGATGCTTGGTGTGATTAGCTCCTCTGGCCATTTAATGCCTCCTATGTGGTTTCCCATTGGATATTGACTCATAGCTACAGAATATAAGAAGGTATTGGAGGAGCAAGTCTTGCCCTGGATCCACCCTATTGTCTCTAACAACAACTGTGTGTTTCAACAGGATGGCACCCCAGCTTATATGGCCCTCCTTGTCCAGAAATGGATGGATGAAAACATGAGGTTTTGGCCAAAGGACTTTTGGCCGAGCTACAGAGTCCAGACCTTAACCTATTAGACTTTAGTGTATGGTCACATGTGGAGTCTGAGGCCTGCTCTGTTTACCACCAAAATATGGAATCAATGAAGGCTTTAGTCGATGAGGTGTAAAACAGCCTGCCAGCCAAATACATCAGAAAGGTGTGCTTTGCCTTTTGACCCCATTTAGAGCAAGTGATCCAAGCCAATGGAGGCTATATTGAATAGAATAGAGGGTCCCAGGTCAATTCGGTGACAAGACATTTCGGTGACAACAACTTCGGTGACAACTTGGGACGTTTCGGTGACACCAGTGGTCAATTCGGTGACAAGCTTTTTAGACTTGATTTGACTATTTTTCGTTGTTAAATATTAATATATATAAGCTGTTAATACGGCTCGTATAAACTCTTATTAAAGTAATAAAGGTTCGTATGCTATACTATCAATTATCATTTTGTTTGAGTGCGTTTCGAGGCATAATGTCACTTATGTTTAACAGCGCGCACTTAATTTTATCCATACTTTTAATTTTTCAACCCAAGTCAACGACAATTGATTATTAGATTTTTTGTACTACATCTATATGTACATGTATTGTAGATGTACATGTACGTCTTAAAAGCCATTGAACGAGTTCAGAAAACAACTGTATATCTAATAGCGTAGCTTATGACTGTACATGTTTTTATGTGCTAATTCAGGGACTATAAGGCAAGGGGCGCCAATAGGGGCGGACGTACCCGCGGATAGAGCTTGATAGAACTTATTGAGCCCCCAAAAACCTAAGTTTGCACCCTTTAAACTAGATTTTTTGCCTCCTACACGCATTTTTTGCACCCCTAGCTTAAAAATTGGCGCCCCTCATACTCATGAATTATTGGCGCCCAAAACTTGGACCGACGCCCCGGCCCCCCCTTCGGCCCCCAAAAGAAATTCTAGATCCGCTACTGTGTGTGGGTCACTGGTCAGATCGTCATATTGGCCATTTCGTCATATCGGATGACGAAGTGACCAGAAGCAAAGTAGCTTTGAAAAATAATATGACGAAGTGACCAAATATTTAGTTATGCTGGATACTTCGTCATCAAACCAATCAATCTGTGTGAGATTCGAGTTAGTGTAAACTATTTTTGTCTTTATTAACTATCAGCTGCGGCAAGCAGAACCGATCGATCGACAGGTTTTATCAATCGAGATGTCAAAATGACTGGGATGATTAGGATTCCATGTAAATATGTTTAATTGCCACATCAATTCACTTGGAAGTTGGAACTGGTGGATGACGAAATGACTCTCTTGAGGTAGTGCATGCAAATCAAGATGACGAAGTGACCCTAGTCGAGGTGGGCACCCCAGACACCCCAGATGACGAAATGGCAGATGACGAAGTGACTAGGAACCTGTATGTGCGCCTCACAGAGTATAGATTATGGGTGAGTTGGCTTGAAATTTATCATGTAATTAATTTTGGCGCTTATTGACAAAGCTGTACTGTGAACTTATGGTCGTGGCGATCGTGACCATGTTAACATAAACACATGTGTACAAATGTAAAGTCATACAAAACTTGGTCTTCTACATTTAGTAAATGAATAACACTTATTCGTTCATTCAGCAACACAGTTAAGTGAATGTGATAATTATACTATATAAGAAAATTGCTGTGCTCTTGTTGGCACTCATTACATCACAATTACTGGTTGCTAACCGCTAAATCCATGAATCACAGAACCAGCATTAAGTTATGCTAGGTAATTTAAACGGATGTGGTCAATCAGAATTGCTTACTTTCTACGCAATCGAAATTCTGTGATATTGTGATATTCTATTGGTTAAAACGCCATCACATTACGTGTATATTGCGCATGCGTCCTATATCAATACTTTTACAGAAGCAATTGAACGCAAGACCCATATAGCTACCAGTCGGCGCACTATATATTTACTCTTTAACACTCAAGAATATCGACTTAATATCTTCTCTGCATCTAAAAAGCAACTAGCTAGCTAAAGAATACTAGCTCAATTGTCTGATGGAAGTCGAAGAAGACGTCTGTCCAGCGTGTGTCAGAGCAGTAACTGACGAGGAGCCTGCATTAAATTGTGACAAGTGCAAACATTGGTTCCATCGACTGTGTTTGACTGGTAAGTTTATGCCCTATATTCTGCATTCCATCAACTTAGTGTGTATTCATTCTTAAAATGGAAGAGGAGAAAGAGGGTAGAGGGGGGAGAAGGTAGAGGAGAGAGTGAAGAGGAAAAGAGGGTAGGGGAGAGAAGGTGGGAGAGAGGTAGAGGGGGAGAAGGTAGAGGAGAGAGTGAAGAGGAAAAGAGAGTAGGGGAGAGAAGGTGGGGAGAGGAGGTAGAGAGGAGAGAGGGTATGTGGAGAGATGATAAATGGCTGAAATTGTTTTTGCTTTTTATTTTAGGAGCATCGTTCATTTCTGCTGCACAGTATAAGAAATTGATGAAGAAGAGTTCTTTTTCTTGGTGCTGCATGATCTGCACTACTCAGGAGGTGCATGTAGAGAGCGATGCTGAGGTTGAAGTTGCTGCTGCCGGTGGTGATGAGGTAGAGAGCGATGCCGAAATCGAAGTTGCTGCTGCCGGTGGTGATGAGGTAGAGAGCGATGCCGAAATCGAAGTTGCTGCTGCCGGTGGTGATGAGGTAGAGAGCGATGCCGAAATCGAAGTTGCTGCTGCCGGTGGTGATGAGGTGGAGAGCGATGCCGAAATCGAAGTTGCTGCTGCCGGTGGTAGCGAAAGTGATGAGGTAGAGAGCGATGTTGAGATCCAAGTTGCTGCTACTGCTGATTCATCGATTGAAGACCCAGACCCTCAACCAGTCGCTGATCACAATCGTCCAGAGACATTTGAGGTACTTCAAAACGGAAGCAATAGAGGTTCAGTCCTTGTTGTTTCCTCAAAAGGATACAGCTATGGTTTTCACCGTAGGCGTGGTGATCACGAATACTACAGATGCACTCAGCGCAATCGACATACGCCATGCTGTGCGACCCTAAATCGCAGAGCCGGTGAAGACTTCCGACCAGGAAAAAGGAACCACTGCCATGCACCAACAGCTGATGCTTGTGCAGTACGAAAAATTATTCGAGACGTGAAGACATCAGCAGCTGCGGATGTCTTCAAATCTGCTGCGGCTCTATCAGAGAAGCGACTTCTACACAGTTATCGTTCGTCAGAGGCTAAAAACTTGCCAAATCCAGCGAATCTTGCTAGAACAGCTAATCGTTTTCGAGAAAGGCAACGGCCAGAGGAGCCAAAGACATTAAACTTTGAGCTGCAGCACGAAGCGATTCCCAATGGCTTTTACAGAAGCGATGTTCGAGTCGGGGACCGTCGTCACCTTGTCTTTGCGACTGAGCAACAGATTGCTTTGTTGAAAAAAACTTCCGACATCTACATGGACGGAACCTTCTCAATCGTAAGAAGGCCTTTTGTGCAGCTCTATTCACTTCATGGTTTTCTGAGGGCGGAAGGACAAATAAAACAGGTAATAATTAAGTTCCTACTGAAACGCTTATAAAGTATAAAGCACAAAGCATAAAGTATAAAGCCCACCAAGTACGCTCGTATCCTGAATTAGCACATAAAAACATGTACAGTCATAAGCTACGCTATAGATATACAGTTGTTTTCTGAACTCGTTCAATGGCTTTTAAGACGTACATGTACATGTAGATGTAGTACAAAAAATCTAATAATCAATTGTCGTTGACTTGGGTTGAAAAATTAAAAGTATGGATAAAATTAAGTGCGCGCTGTTAAACATAAGTGACATTATGCCTCGAAACGCACTCAAACAAAATGATAATTGATAGTATAGCATACGAACCTTTATTACTTTAATAAGAGTTTATACGAGCCGTATTAACAGCTTATATATATTAATATTTAACAACGAAAAATAGTCAAATCAAGTCTAAAAAGCTTGTCACCGAATTGACCACTGGTGTCACCGAAACGTCCCAAGTTGTCACCGAAGTTGTTGTCACCGAAATGTCTTGTCACCGAATTGACCTGGGACCGAATAGAGCCTAGTTATGCTACTTTTCTACAGTATTTATCAGATCATCCAAAGCTGCTTTTAATTCAGATTTAGGCCTATGCTAATAGATAAACAAAAGAAAGAAATTGGGATTTTTTTTGCATGACCCAGTATTTATAGGGGAAGTTATAGCTAATAGAGCCTATATTAAGCAAAGACAACTAGGGCTTAGGCAAGGCAAAGGGCAAAGAAAGGGCAAGGAAGGGCCAGGAAAAAGCAAAGAAAATAAAAAGGGGCCCAAATGATTATCTGCTAAGTGCTAAGCCTAATCTTTCTAGGAAATGACTAGTATAAAAGATTTTCAATTTGCATTCAATATAAATTTAGGCCTCTATATGTGTTTAGTATGAATTGTATTATACATAGGCCTAGATAACATTGATCTAATTCTAAAATTCTAAAAAGCAAATAGGAAAAGTAAATTTTAAATAAAGAGGAAAAGGAGGGAGGAAAAATGAGGAAAGTATCAATAGTTGCCCTTCCATATTTGAGAGTGCTATGCCAATGTGCTGCCACTGCCATTGAATGCTCCTTTGCTATGATGGCTGGTCTTGTGTTGCACTGTGTGTGCCATGGTGGCATGGTCTTGGTCTGCTGCACTAGCACGAGTACACTGCTTGATCTGTGGGCTGACCCTGAAGTTTGAGTGACAAGTTTTAGACTTTATAGTGTGCCATTGTTATTCTAGTAAATAGTGTGAAACCACTACTGTCTGGGAGAACTTTTTTGCTCAAATACGAAAATTATATAGGCCTACATTACAAAACAGAGGCCTGGGAATTCATGACACTAGGCCTAGGCCTACAATAGGCCCGTAGGGGGCCTGCAAAGTGGCTCTAGCTCTAGTCTAGGAAAATCACAATTGAGAAAGAATTGTCGCTCGAATCTACAAAATCGTGATCGCGTTTGACCCCCACCAAAGCTAGAGCAGTGGATATTGAAAGTTGCAATAATTCGGCTAGTAGATTAGTAAACTAGGTCTTGAGTTTAAAAAGTTGGAAAAATTTTCGTGACAGTGACGGTGACGCCTTTAAGTCTTGACTAGTTATAGTAAGATGCATTCAATCAATACACATAAACTTACATCGATGGATTCATCTATGACTGTCACTATATCTGAGATCTTTGAACTGAAAACGAAATGTTTGGTAAGTATAGGTATCGGTTTACTGAAACTGAAATAAGGGATATACCATGATATATCACATGTGGATCATGGAACATGGAACTAACAATCAATTCGAATACATCAGACCGATCTCCGATTACGCCGATAGTAATAAGAAATACTTAACAAGAATTTTTATAAAACAATTACTTCGATGTTTTGTTTCTAGACTTCTAGCCAAGGTATGGGAGAAATGTTAAATGTAAGTAATTTTGTTATGAAAACTAAAGGTTTCTTAGAAGCTAGTATGCATGAAACTTGAGCATGTAATTCTTAAATTTACGGCGTGAGCATGTAATATAATAACTTAACTTTACAATATGAAATAAGCATGTCATATTTAACGGTACTTAACGGTACTATAGCTATATACAGGGTCCCTGATTTTAGACATCAGTGACATACGTAGTAAGTATCGAAACCGACGCCGTTCTAAATTTCTGAGAATTTTAATGCATGGCAACCCATGGTTTTTTTAAGACAACGCGTCTCAATGTTTTTTGATTACATCAGCTACCCCTGTTGTACGTAAAGCTCAAGGCGCATACCCCGACCGCGGCTATATTAAAAAATTCGTTTAACAGTAGAAAGACCATGCATGGGGGTTGTATTTCAAATACACACATTTTTCCTTTGTCTGTATCTTCAAAAATATTCAACCAATTGCCATGAAAATCCAGAAACACGTGCTAAAATTTTCCGCTCTATTCGATGAAGCAAATTCGAGAATGATTACGAAAAATCGGCATCGTCGAGATAATTCTACGATTCTCCTCGGGTGTCTGGCGGCAAAAACCACCAACATTGGCAATATTTTTCTGCTCACAAAATCTCATCATGAAACCACGTCGGCCCAAAAAACTATGCATATTAGTCGCAGGGACTTTTGCTCTCAGCATCCCAGGCCCCAGGGTCCCCTTCATCTCCGTCTGGAGCATCGGCGGCGACCGTCGGACTTTAATAATGCGAGAGGTCCAGCGTTTTCTAGCAACTCAGCAGTCACCATCTGCAACGGCGCAAGTTCCTCGGCGGCAGGCCCAGTCACAACAACAGCAGCAACAGCCGGGTCCGGCATTTCTAACAACAGCATCCAAAAAGATCGCGGAGGAAGAGTCGCGTCGTCGACGCAAGCGGAGCTGTATGCAATCTGGAAGCGACTAGATGGCTTGCTGCTGAGCAATACAACTGGAGTAAAGCGGTGGTGTGCACGGACAGTAAGAGCGGCCTCCAAACCATCAGCAGGCAGGGAAAGAATCCGTTTTCCAGGATTATTAGGTCGGAGCTCGGTAAGCTGGACCGAACGAAAAACGGGTGACTTTGCTCTGGATCCCCAGCCACTGCGGGATCAGAGGGAATGAGGAGGCGGACAAGGTGGCGGGAGAGGCGATTAACGAGATGAGGCACGACGACACGAAGGTGTTAGCCAGCACGGTCGCGAAGAGGGCGAGGCGGATCGGGAGGCAGATTTGTGAGTGGGGGCATGAGAGAATGAGGAGGGTGTATGCAAGCACGAACGCAGGAAGAGAGACCCGGGGTTCAACTGCAGAGAGGATGAAGTGAGCTACAGAAGAATGCGCACGGGGCACTCGATTGAGCTGGCTGCCTACAGGA